>JAMPIV010015913.1:0-112500 GCA_024509875.1 Oreohelix idahoensis
AGAGGTGTTAACAGACCGACCAGGACATACAAAACCTATTGGAATATGATATGAAACTGATAGACCCCACACCTGTCTGTATGAAACCATATTCGATTCCGTTTGCTAAGGAGAAAGCTTTGAAGGAAGAGATAGACTATCTGTTGAAGGAAGGAATTATTTCGCACAGTGAGTCTTCGTATAGTTCGGTGTGAATCAGCTGTTTGCCAGACTAAATAAAGCTAAATATTTCTCAAAAGTGGATCTGAGTAAAGGATACTATCAGATTCCAGTAAAGCCTGAGGTTAGACCATACCTAGCTTTTAGTACCTCAGAAGGACACTATGAGTTTAATAGATTGCCATTTGGATTGAAGAATGCGCCTAGTGTCTTCTCTGGAATGATGAGAAAATTATTGGATCCTCTGAATAATCCCTGTATAACAAATTTTATGGATGATATCCTTATAGCAACAGAAACATTTGAGGAACACATTGACTCTCTGAACATGCTGTTTGATCGACTTAGGGATGCAAATTTAACAGCCCGACCAACCAAATGTTGCGTTGGATGTAAAGAATTGGAATTTTTGGGACACACAGTTTATCAGGGAAACATGACCCCTGACCCAAAGAATTTAGAGAAACTACAGAAAGCCCCGAGACCACAAACCAAGAAGGACGTGAGATCCTTTGTCTCATTATGTGGTTTCTACCAGAAGTATATCAAAAACTTTAATTCCATATGTGCACCTTTAACGGAATTGACACGTAAAGGACATCCAGATCGCATTACATGGACACCACAATGTGAAATGACTTACCAAGAATTGAAGGAAAAGCTCACAAGTAAACCCATTTTGAAATTACCTGACTTAAGTCAAGAATTCATAGTAAGGACGGATGCAAGTAATATTGGGTTAGGTGCAACTCTACTACAGAAATCAGATGCATTGGATGGGGAATTAAGCCCAGTGGCATATGCTAGCAGAAAGTTGAATAAAGCTGAAATCAACTACTCAACTAGCGAAAAAGAATGTCTTGCAGTAATATGGGCAATAAAGAAATTCAATATTTATCTATATGGGAAGGCATTTAAGTTGCAAACAGATCACAAACCTTTATCGTTTCTAGCACAGGCTAAGCATGAGAACTCCAGGTTACTCCGATGGTCTTTACTTTTGGCTCCATATAATTTTAGCATTGAGTATATATCTGGAAAAACCAATTTGGGAGCGGATTTTTTAAGCCGCCATCCGTGTGATGAGAATCACCGTAAACCCCAGAAATAATAATGAATTTCTCTATGTGTATATAGAATAAAGGACTGACATATAATGTCTGTTTTAAGAGGGGAGGTGTCGTGGAATATTCTAATCCACATATATAAATTATCAAGTAAATATAAAGCCTAATAAATACATATAATAAATAAAGGAAGAAGAATGGTAAAGAACAGTGCTGTCACAATGACTGTACTCGAAATCCCCCTTGTTTTATGCTTCGTCTGCAAATTGTAACGCTTTCACGTTGATAGTAAAAGCTTACTGTATTATTACCCGCTTTCTTCAATGAAACGTGTGCTGCATTTCTAAGAAAAACATTGAGAGGCCCTGCGTAATGACCTAAATTAATCCTAACATTAATTATATTACGTTACCAAAACGAACGAACAGATGGACTCAAATATAGAGAGAGAGAGAGGGGCGAATAAAATCGGGAACGCATGCAACACGCGTCGCGCGATACACAAATGCTGCCATCACGCGTGTAAGTCTACATGCACTAATTGTTTTTCAGACGGACAGTGATAAAATACACTACCCTTTCCCAGAGTTAGGTTTATAAATCATAAAAAACTCTTATTAGGAAAGACAACATTAGATGGGTTTACGGTTGAAAACATAACAGTACCCAGACAGCACATCTTCGAAACAGGAGGTAGAAAATACATATTTTGAACGCAGCCACGTAGCTCTTTCAAATTGGTATATTTGGGTTCCTTAGGGCTTGCTGACAAATAATATGTAAAACGTTACGCAAATAGTCCAGGAATTAATAAATTATACCCAAAATAAAATAGTGAGGATGCCTGACAGCATGGAATCATTTCTGCTCATAAAATTTTTTTTATATAACGTGTTTGAAAAAAAACCTTACGTTACATAAATAGCCTACCATGTAAACTCCCAATTGATTGGAGCGCAACAAATGAAAGCCTAACCACGATTGGTCGGACTATAAATACTATCTTTCGTTGTTAGGGGAAACGGGGAAAGGTAACATTTTTTCAAACACTTGTCGAAACGGGGCCTCATTGGCTAGACTCGCTGGATATAATCACTTGGGAGCGTTAGTTCGAAACCACTTGTTTAAATAAGCTTGATAAAGCATCAGTGCGTTGAAGCCAGCTCACAATTTTGCTAAAATAAAAGCCTGGAACATAAGCAGATGGAAATTTGTGCCAGTAATTGTGCCAGAATTCATTGCTAATCAACGTATCTGTGTTTATTTCCATGAAATTGTGGGACAGTGGTCTTGATGGTACTGAGCAGCACCTGGTCAGAGCTTTGCTGAATCCAGTGTCGGACAGCATACTCCTTGGTCCTTTTAGCTATCAGTGAGGTGTCTCAGAGCCCAGAGGAGAATTCGAGCAGAGGAGTCCTTTCCTGCCGCCATCACGCCAGATAAGCTAACTTGGCCAGCTGAGCTCAACATTATGTCCCCTCATCTTGAAATGACTTTATAAAAATAACATTCAGAGGGGAATTTAATTGTCTTAATATCAGGAACTGAGAACATCTCCAATACTAGTCCCAAAAGACAAACTATTGAAGTCATGATGACAAATACCAACAGAGCTTGAACAAAACAAAACCAGTATTACCTCATTTTACTACTACACAACTGACACACCTAGAATATTTGTAATAATATATGTCACTACAATATTCATATTAAATACATTCTGTACATAACTTGTAATTTAAATTGATTGTGATTCCTGGTTCCCTTGTAGTTGAATCAGGACACATATTCATTCATGCCAGTAATGAATACATATTGTTATTTGAAAAGTTTACGATGGGAAAGAAGTGAACGCGTGGTGGTAAAGATTTCAAGACTAACATGGAAACAAATATGGAATTTCTTATTAATAAGTTTAGAATCACAAAAATTAGCTAGTTAAAGAGCTTATCTTTTCCTGATAAATAATATGCTCTCAAATAAAAAGATGGACAGATAATTCGGAAGTTATTGACAAAAGACTGATTTGTTCGATGCAGACTCGCAAACACATGTTAATTTTGCATTCACTAAAGTTACATTTGACGCGTCCTTGAGACGAAGGCAGAAAAAAAGTACATGTAAACAAGGGGGAGACAAGGAGGAGAGAATCTAAAAATATCTTCGCAGTAGAAATCTTAGAAGTGAGTGAGACAAAATTTGTGTAGTTTTTTTTTGTAGTTAGTCCAAAACCAAGTGCAATTTTGGGAAAACCCAAGTTCGGACCGACCGACAGACAGAAATACACTACACACTAGACCGAAACTGGACCCAAATTGGACATTTATGTTTGAAATTTTAAACTGTAGAGGAGAAGTACTCTCATTGGACGAAATAGTTAATGTTATTGAAAAAAATTGCCGGCAAGTTGCCATTGTGTTGAAGACTGTCCATACAAGCAGATCGTTGAGGCTAAGAAGTTTGTCGTCCATTGAATATATATGCTAATAGTAGTGGGACGCCCTAGTCTAGCCAGCAGCTCAGCTGAGTTTGTGCTAATTCAACGTTTCTGTGTATTTCATTGAATTTTGTGGTAAGATTGAACTTATTAACCTTTTATTTAACATTTTAAGGGAGAGATACTGCCATATAATGAAAAATGATTACGACAAGTAAGTACATATTCTAGGTCCCCAGCCAAGTCTACAGGGCCTAGAGGCGGATGAATAATATGAAACAAAATATCCAAAAAATGTAGAATCCAGATCTTTATTTCAGGAGATCAGTAGGAACATATCACCCACCTTATTGTATAGAAGAAAGAGATTAATGATAATATTTCAGATGCAGTGCAGCCCTTGGAGGAGAGGAATGGAAACTATTGTTACCTGTTACATCATTGATGTAGATGTTCTGGATTGGTCAGAGAGATCTGACTCATGTCTTTATTTCATGCCATTGTTGTTTATAATTACGGTGGAATAGGTATTATGCTGAGACTAGCTTAATTATGTGGTTGCAGGGGTTCTTGTCTGGTACTGAGCTGGTGCCAGGTCTCCCAAGTGGTCAACACTGTTTGTAGAACTGCCTGCCTTTTGTAACTCTGAGCCAAGGTAGAGAGAGCTGGAGTTTCATCTATCGTCCCCAGGCTAGATAAGTGATTTTGGCCTGGCTTGCGTGGATTCATCAATCTAGTGTATAATTAAATAACCACATTGTGAACAAGCAAACTATTCCACCTCTAAACTGTACAACAACATCAATAAACTTGATAGGTGGGGACATGAGGATGATGTAAATACCCGACCAGACATCGAGAACTATAGAAGAAAGACTCTAGATTTAAAATCAGTATTAGTGAATTTTAAAGTATATGTATAACCATTGCTTCTGTTGTAAATTGATTACTTGTAAATATAATATCATTGATTGTTTTGAGTTGAAAGTCCTGGCTAGAAAATTCTAGGTCAGGACAAAATAAATTTTGGAAAAAATTGTATAATACTACACTTTACACAGAGTGTTAGTCAATTTAATCATAGGAAGTAATATTTGTGTTTGTGGTTGTGTTAGTGTAATAAATTGCCTACACACCATACTTTCATTACCCTAGACATTAGACGTAGCTATCAGACATACTAGTCAAGAATAAGCCTGATTGAGGTCGTAGGTGGTAGTAGCAAGGTACTCTGTAAACTCACCAAAACTGTTATCCTCAGGGACCTTCACAACTGTCCTCATTCAGTACACTAAGTCCCCATATAACATCAAAACCCACCACAATTTCTATAACTTATTACTACTATTATTACAATTACAATTTGTATAATGATTACTACTATTACAACTTCTATAATAACTACTACTATTAATATTACAAGTACAACTTCTATAATTACTACTACTATTAATATAACAATTACAACTTCTATAATTACTTCTACTACTACTATATCTATTACAACATCTATAATTACTAATACTACTACTATTACTGTTACAACTTCTATGATTACTATTGCAACTTTTATAATTACTACTACTATTACTATTACAACTTATATAATTACTACTACTATTACAACTTCTATAATTACTACTAGTATTATTACTATTACAACTTTTATAATTACTACTTTTACTACTTCTATTATTACTACTACTATCAATATTACAATTCTATAATTACAACTACTACTACTATTACTACTGCTATTCAATGTATTACTATTACTACTACTATTTGTGTTACTGCTGTTGCCATTACTACTACTATCCATACTACATTTATTACTGTTGCTACTGTTACCACCATTAGTATTAATACTATTATAACAATTAATATCACTACCACGGTTGTTACTACTAATATTAATACTATAATTATTACTACTGATTCCACTACTACTTTTACTATTAATACTACAGTTAATACTACTACTATTACTACTATTATTATTATTATGATAGATAGTACTACAATTACTAGTACTACTACTATTTCTACTAATACTACAATTAGTACTACTGTCACTACTGCTACTATTACTACAGCTACCATTACTACTACTACTACTAATACTTTTCTTCTACAAATACAATTAGTACTGTTACTACTATAACTACCGCTACTATTAGTACTGCTACTATAACTACAACTACCATTACTACTACTACTACGATACTATTAATATTATTACTTCTATTATTAGTACTACTTCTAGTACTACTACTACTGTTCCTACAACTACTATGTCTACTACTATATTAGTGTTACTACCATTACTAGTACTTCTACCTGTATTATTAATATTACAATCTCTGTTAATACTATCTTCACTGCTACTATTATTACTACTACTCTACTACTGCTATTAATATTACTACTAGTAGTATTATTACTACTACTTCTGCTGCTGCTACTACGCCTACAGACACTACTACTACATATAATACTACCACTACCACCACTACAACTCCTCCTCCCCCTACTACTACTACGGCTTGTAAAACTACAAAAACTGATGCTTTCGCTACTGAGTTTTAAATTAGGTTACAGACTATAGACACAGCCTGATTGGTATACAAACTCAAACAACAGATGTCTAGATAATACCAGAGTAGATGGCATTTCGAATTCTAGTTTAGAACAATTTGCTTGTATCTAATAATAGCTTAGAACAAATAGTATCTGAAATGTGCTGTTGTCTTTTAATTCAATAACTGAATATGTACAGTGCCCCATTAGTAGTAGACCAACGCAAAACACGGATACAAATTATTAATCTGATAGCGTCTAAAATGTACCGTCTTTCTGTATTTGGATCAAATTCCAGACTAGTGTCAATAAAATTTCATGTGGGTTGTATTTGCTAAGTTCCGGTCATTAGAGACATCTTGCTGGGTTATATAATGTCATCCCACGCACTTTGTTCGCATTCGCGTGCACCGTACTTGTCACGCGAACTGCACGCGAGATTGATGAACAATATTTACATGATCGGACTAAATTTGTTGAGTGCTGGAGCGCCATTGGTGGTAGTCAAGAGATATCTTGATTTAGTGTTTGAGTCCGTTTTTAGTTTTTAATGTTTGTATGTATTGTGAGTTTCTAATATTTTGGTCATATAAAAACAGAAGATGGCAGATGCGAAACAGACATCAAGAAGAGAATAGGAATGGCCAAAGCTACATTCAACAACATGAGACAGATACTAACATCTACACAGTTAACTCTTACTTACTTACTTAGTCGTTACCCTTCTACCGTGAGGTGTAGAGGTTTGGAAGAGAGAGCGCCAGACTATCCTATCGGCTGTCTTCCTCCTGGCCTGGTTCCATTCTAGTCCTCGGTCCTTCAAAGATTGTCTAATGTTGTCCTCCCAGTGGAATCTGGGTCGTCCTGGGGGTCTGGATCCCTGGCTCTTTGTTTCCCATGCTTGTCGTGGTAGCCGATCTTCTCCAATTCTGCAGACATGGCCAAACCATCTTAGTTGGGTCACAGTTAACTCACAAATTGAAACTGACAATCATTACATGCTATAAATATTCCTCGTTAATGTATGGTGTAGGAACATGGACAATTAACAAGCAATTAGAAGAAAGAATTGAGGCCTTTGAGATGTGAATATATAGAAGAATTGGGCACGTGTCATGGACAGAGTAGAAAATAAACGAAGAGGTCCTAGAAGTCCTTGGAATGAAAAGAAAATTAATGAAAGAGATTAAAATTGAACAGCTGCAGCATTTTGGCCATGTAAAAAGACATAACACCTTACTGAAGACCATAATAGAAGGCAGAGGTGAAGGCAAACGTGCAAGAGGAAGATAGCACTATAAGTGGGAAGATAACATCAAGAGATGGACAGGAAAGAGTCTATCAGAGTGTACCATCAAGACAAGAGACAGAAAATGTTAGATCCATTGCAGCAGACCTTCGATGTTAAGATGGCACATGCTGATGATGATGATGTGTGGTGGGTATGAGAGATAGCTGGCGTTATATTTATAAAGCGGAAAGAAATGGAAAGAAAGTTGGAGGCAATAAATATGTTTTTTTCTAAAAATGATGCGACTTGATGCCTTCATTCATTAGTTTTGTTATTCTACAGCTGCCCAAAAAGGATAGGCCGTTAAGAAACGTATACAAAATCATCCTGTCCCGTCCCATCCGCTCAAGCTCTTACTATGTCTTCCTCATAATTTTTATTTTGGTCTCCAGCGCTCTTCTCCGTGTGTTTTCCAGTCTACCTCGATTTCTCTTACCATCGTGATTCCAATACAAAGCCTGCCTGGTAATGCTATTAACAGGTTCTCACACTGTGTGTCCTATCCTTAATCAGCATCTTCTGGTCTCTTGTTCTGCTAGCACTTGTCTGGTTCTTGTCAACAGTTCCTTGCAACATTTCAATACTTTTATTCTAAGCTGGCAATGGATAGGATACAATATGTTGATAGCATTACCACGCTGTTCTTGTTTTGAAATCCTCAGGGCAAAAGTCTGAGTCAGGGACAGAACATCAAAAAACATAAAAGGGAACGAGAACATAAGAAATAACACTTGGCGTTTGTAAGAATAGTGTATGTGAGTAAAGCTTGAAAAATTTGATAGGGGAAAATATGATAGTGAATAATTTCACGCGTAGTTCACAAAACAATAAGTTATTACAACTAAAAATAATGCCGATTTCGTCGAAATACATTAACGCGGTAAAATTACCATGAAATAGCCAAAATAATTATGCCCATGGGAACATTTCGCAGTCAGCTCTGGCCAACTCTGGCTATTACATTCTGTGCTAATTGGACTTCAGCAAGCCAAACTATTGTAAAGACAGCTTACTCGAAAATCTTCCAAAAGACACGTTAAGTTAACACCGCAGCTATTTGGTCAGAAAATTAGCTTGGGTTGGCTCGGAAAACGGTTTATCTCAATGCGGCTTTGATCTTGAATCCGGATTAATGGGGTTTTTAAGATGCGCAATCTTGTCGCGTTCGGTTTCACAGCAGCTGACGTCAAGACACGGGCGCACAAAGGAGCAAAACTGTCGTGGAAAGGAACTGCAATTACAGGTTGTTCTCGGTTTACGCGAGTTTCATTTATGAGAATTCGAACATACGCGCACCAATTTTTTTGGCATTTTTGTTTCATTTACGCGCCAAACTTGAAGTTACGCGACCCGATATTTAGACATTTTTACAGCATTTTATGTACGCGCTAACTAGAGCAAAATTATGACATTATCCACGCGACTTTGACCCTCGCGTTTTCAGTCCTGCTATACAGACCTTGACCTCAGTGCTCTGTTTCGTCACCGTGCTAGTATATGCGTATTTCACACAAATTGAAAAAACAGATATTAAATCTGTGTAGTTTTAATTGTCCCTTACACTTTATTAGTGAAATAAATAACTTAACTATGGCAGCTAAGCTTGCAGGAACATAGGCCTTCAACAAACACATACTATATCATCCTATCACGTGCCATCAGCTCAAATTCTTTCCACGTTCTCCTCATCATTTTCACTTCCCTCTCCCGTTTTCTTTTTCATGAGTTTGTTTTTTTTTTGGTTCTACCTCTGCCTTTCTTTCCCTGTGTCTTCCAGAACAAGGACTGCCTTGTAATGCTATCAACAGGTTTCCGCAATGTGTGTCTTATCCATCGCCATCGTCTTCTTCTTATATCTTGTATCACTGGCACCTCTCTGGTTCTTGTCATCAGTTCCACATTAGTGACTTTGTCACACCATTTAAATTCTTATGATCTACGCAAGCACCCATTTATGAATGTCTGGGGGTAAAAAATCGAGTTGGATTTAAATAGGACAGGCCGTACAAATAATTTTGCGTTTAAATATTAAGGAGTTTCTAATATTTATTAAATTAAAATCAAAATTTAGTCAGGTCATAAATGTTGTCAATAAGGAATAGTAATATGTGTATATAGGATAGAACATACACTCAGAAGAGAACAATCAAGCATAGTTGTCGTAAATTTTTCTGAGAGAGTTCTGATAGATATTGGTCCCTTTAGAGTGTAGAATGATAGTGAAGGCTCTGTGAGAATAAGGATTTAGGAAAGTTTGAGGTAATAGATTCACAAGTGTTGGGAAGAGTAAGGACAGTCTCTTATTACGACAATATTTGTCTCTCAAACCACTCCTACCACTCTTCTGAACAAACAATTGTTTGCCAGTTCCAGTCACTCAGGCGCACACACCGATTTGGTGATTCTGACGCACAACGTACATGAATACAGACTACGATAACAAATATGGGGAATATTGGGTTTGGGCCAGCCGACACCAATGCTAATAAAGTTTTAATACCTTTATTATCATAAAATCAAGTCACAAATAATTATCAATTTACAGTCAGAAATCATGGGTTACAAAATACAAAATGACAAGGGGGGAGGGGGTTTTGCGGAGAAGTATCCACTACACCTTTCCCGCTTGTATTTACTAACAGAAAAGACCCGGTCCCAAAGACAGGAAAGGGGGGAGGGGGGGTGTTGATGATGATCAGAGATAGGCAGTTTAACCCAATGGTAAATTTATTACTCTGAGGCAAGGGGTTACAATAATAAGGGAGTAGAGGAAAAAACTAGGGTTCTCAAATGTTTCCCTTTATTCAACAAATTTTACGGGAGGGGGGAATGAACACAGTTAAACAATCCCGCTAGGAGAAGTCCCGTACAATGAATACAGTACACCTTAACACTAGGTCGAACTAATTATAAGGGTAAGAAAAGATTAAATCTCCTTTCATTCAAAAAAACACGCTTGGGCTGGCCAGCACACAGTCACACACACAGACTTACCAAATGGTGAATTCTGGCACTTCATAGGAATTTTAGTTGAAAACAAAAACAAACACACACCCACACAAATAGTAATACGTCTTACAAGGAGAAGGACAAGAAAAACCTACGTTGCTGCCACAAGGCCTTCGTCGGGGACAGACAAACAAGAGACAGGAGGGAAAGGAAATGAGAATTAAGTAGAGAACATGAAACTATAAAAATAAGAGAAAAAACTCCCTTAATATTAAGTCCAGTCACATGTGAAGCTAGATAGCTGCCACTAAACCGGAAAGAGGAAGTTGATAGTACATTAAAAATAAGAAATAATGAAAACAAGTACTGGAAAAGAGTGAGAAAAAGAAAAAAGTAATCAATAAAAAATAAATAAAATAAAAAATAAATAAAATAAAATATAAATAAATAAATAATAATAATTAATAAATTTAAAACAAATAAATAAATAAATAACTAAAAATAAAAAAGAAATAAAGAAATAAATAAAATAAAAAATAATAAAGGAAAAATAATTATAAAAAAATAATTTTTTAATAAAATAAAATAAATAAACAAATTTAAAATAAAAAAAAAGTAATAATAATAAGTAAATAAATAAATAAATAAAATTATTAAATTAAAAAAAATGGTAATTAAAAAAAAAAAAAAAAGGTGATCGCATCAAAGTAGAAAGTCATAATACAACTGGGACTCCATAGAGAAAGGCGTCTCAGACAAAAGAATGTTGGGTATTCAAACCGTGTTGTTTGAGGCAACCCATAAGATGGATGAGGCGTTGTTCCTGGCGAAACCGACTGTTGGCGTCCGAGGAACAGTATCTACTGGACTTAATATTAAGGGAGTTTTTTTCTCACACGGAACAGCAGATAATACCGTAGAACAATGGAAATTGTCTTTTTCTTCTGTGTCAGGCCCCAGATTTAACGAGGTGGGCTGGTAGCAAATAGTCTCAAAAAATCGCCAGACGGTGAAACGTAAAGGCTACTGTTGGTTTTAGATAAAGTTCCTAATGAATGGCACAGGCACTTGGCTAGGTGTGAGGTATGGTATGGTTTCTAAGATTGGCACAGCTGGTGGAGATAACTTTCTTTTGCCGTAATGTCACAACTACAAAACACTGAGGTAAGTTCTTCTTCGGGCGGGGGGGGGGAGGGGGGGAAGGGGTAAAATCCACTGAATATACTTGACAGACTGTGTTCAGGTAAATCTATGTTCTTCTTCACAAATAGAGCAGTGAGTAAAATATTGCTACTGGCAACTGTTCTTCTTCCAGTTTGTTAACTTTAAAACGACTTTATGAATTGGGATTTTAAAACAGTCTTTGGGTTTGCTTTATTTCTGTAAACTTCAGATAGCTGAATCACAACAGGATCGCCACAAAGATTAAATTTTAAATATGTTCATAAGTCACTGGAGTAATCGAACTGAGTCGGCAGGACTCTGTATATATTTTATTGCTGCGTAATGGCTGCTTAATTTCTGCTCAATTGCTGCTTAATTGCTGCTTAATTGCTGCTGCTTAATTGCTGCTTAATTGCTGGGATGCAAGGTTCGAAAGATCATTCTGGATGCAAATAGAAAAAAACATGAAATGCAATGAAATCATAATAAAATCTAACGCGCGATACTTTTACAGTTAGACTATTTTCTGCACTCGCGTCTTCAATTAATAAATTCAAGAAAAGCTCCCCGTGAAGTTAATAGTTAAAAGCACATCTATCTATACAGAACTAAACTGTATTAACGTTATAATTCCCTTAACGACTGCAAAATTAATTTACGCGGCTATTGTATTAGGAAATTAACTTATAGATGTGACATTTAGTTTGCACTAGAACTTAGAAAATGGGTTTATTTAATAAGGTTAAATTTACACCACAATCCAGTGAAATAAAAATGAAATAACTAGAACACTGATCACTCGAAGCTAATGTATAAATTACCGTCTGCACAGAAAAGAATTCACTCCAATAGCCAACAATATAGATGAAATCTAGCAGGAATCCAACTATATGCTAATGAATCTTAGAATTCTGTCAGAACGAATGATAAAATGCAGTTTACGGGATTCTTCATTTATACTATAAGGAATGTAACTTAAATGGGACGTGTTAGATTTTCACACTTTTCTTCATCTCAGGAGAAATTGAAATTCTGCCGCCGATCGTACCCGGTTGTTACCCGCTACGCTGAGCGTTCCGTCTCTCCTGTTCGTGTCCATCTTGCGAGCGGTTTAACGGTTCGCATGAAGATGAGAAATTCTTGCGAGACGCTGCTCCGTCTACTTCTGAGAGCCTTCAGTGTCTCAGATCTCAAGCGCGGCTTCGTTTGATTCTGGCACCACCCCTAAGGTAGGTACTAACGAAGGTTGTAGCTAAATGCTGGCATATACTCGCTCTAGAGACAGGAGTGCTCTTCTGGCAACGCCCTCGCTAGGCATAGGGGACTGGCGAAGTAAGTAAATAACTTCCTATAATTGCTCCAGAGATCGCAATGGGTGTGGTTTAACTTCTCCTTGAAGGCCGTGCGATCTCAAAATGCACAGAAGGTAGCAGTTCACATATTTAATGATCCAACGTGGTGAAGATTTTACTATGCGCTTGTGCATACTTAATTAGCCCAGGTGCAACGTTCTAGACTGATGAAAAGTTACAACAAATGTTCAGGGGTTCTAAAGTTATGAGAGGCCAATATTCTGTTATCATCCATCGAATCAGGGAAATTCACTTGTCATAACTAGACGTACGTCACAATCGTCCCCACTTTTGAGACATGGAAACTCGTTTTCATGTTTCATTTATGACAATGAAGCTGCCCTGATCGGTAGCTTTTGGATGAGTGGCATCGTCGATTTTCTCCTCTTCCTCCGTGGTCCAGTTTCTACTCAAGAAGTCAGCTCCGACATTCTGTTTTCCTGGAATATATTCCATTTGAAGGAATAAACACTCAATAACAAGGCCCAACGCATTATCCTTGTGTTGAATTCCTTATTGGCACCCAGGAAAGCTAATGGAGAATGGTCTGTTTGCACCGTGAAAGACGTACCATACAGAAACTCATGATGGCGTCTGATGCCATGAATCAGAGCGAGACATTCTCTTTCAACGACGCTGTAGTTGCGTTCAGCCTTGTTCAGTTTCCGACTGCCGTAAGCTACTGGGAATAGCATATTCGGGTCACTGTCCTCGGCTTGCAACAATGTTGACCCGATGCCCTGACCTGACGCGGCAACTCTCAGTACGAAAGGTTTCTTAAGGTCAGGTAACCTTAGGATGGGGTATGCCCACAACTGTCCTTTCAAAGTGCTGTATGCATGTTCGCACTTTTGATCCCACATGACCATATCAGGACAACCTTTCTTGGTGAGGTCAGTCAGAGGTGCTGTCAGTCCATTGAAGTTCTGGATGTATTTCTGATAGTAGGCACATAGTGATAAAATGACCTGATGTCTTTCTTCGTTCGGGTCCTTTTGGCTGCAGCTATTTTCTCCTCGTTTTTCTTAACAGGCCAACTGCATCCGTGAGAAATAGTATGCCCCAAGAAGTATAGCTTTTCAAACCCGATGAGACATTTGCTAGGTCTGGCTGTGAGACCAGTTTCCTGTAGTCTCCTGAGGAGCATAGCGACTGTAGTAATATGTTCTTCGTAGGATTAGGATGCAATTAAGATGTCATCCATGAAATTATGGATGTGGGGACTTTGCAAGGGTTCTAAAAGCTTTCTCATCATCCTGGTAAACACTCCTGGTGCGTTATGCAATCCGAACGGCATCACATTAAATGTGTAATGTCCTTCACTAGTGCTGAAAGCTAGCAAAGGTTTAACTTCCTCCTTGACTGGTATTTGATAATAACCTTTACTGAGGTCAATCTTGGAGAAAATTGTTGCCTTGCTGAGCTTGGTGAACAACTCAGAAACAGTTTGGAGCGGTTCGGGCTGGAATTCCGTTACAGCGTTTAGCAACCGGTAATCAATACACAGCCGAACTTCTTTATTGGGCTTCTGCAACAGCACTACACTCGAACTGTAAGGAGATGTAGACTCGCTGATAATTCCTGCCTGACGCAGCTTGTCTATTTCTCTGCGAAGTGCATCAGCTTTGGCGTACGGAATGGGGTACACTCTGGTTCGAACAGGGGTCTCGTTTGTTAATTTCATGTCAAATTCGATGAGATTTGTTCGACCAGGTACATCCGTTAAGACTGCACTGTACTGCTTTAGTAGCGCCCTGGTTTCTGTTTGTTGTTCTACTGAGATTGTCGCCGAACTTGACAACTTTAAAGGATTCTGTGGGTTGCAATGGATACTCCATGCAACCATCATCATCATCCTCGTCTTCCGTTGCTATAGCGACAGCCAGGAGATGCTCGGAGGATGGCACTGGTCTTTCCAGATATTTCTTAAGCAGATTTATGTGGAAGACCTTCTCCTATCTTTTAATGGAGATCTTGTAATTAGTACGTGAGATCTTTTTAAGGACGGTAAACGGCCCTTGCCATCCGATGCGAAGTTTGTTGCTTCTGGTTGGAAGTAGCAACAAAACTTTATCCCTGGTTGTAGTTCTCTCTCTTTTGCAGCTTTGTTGTATCTTTTAGTATGTTTAGCGCTTGCTTTCTTAAGGTTGGTGTTGGCTAGATCCCACCCTAGCTTTAAGCTCAGATACATACTTGCTTGCGGAGACGACTGTCTCGTCAGCCTTTTGGTCTGTCAGGGACCGAAGTAAGGCTTCTCGTGGCCCCTTAATAGGTCTGCCAAATAAAAGTGTAGCTGGCGGGAATCCCGTAGACGCTTGTTGAACCTGTCGGTAGGCGAATAAGGCAGCCGATATATATATAGGTCCCAGTCTTCCGGTTTCTCCTGACCCAGCTTACGTAACATGGTGGTGAGGCTGCCATTAAAACGTTCCACGAGCCCATTTCCGGCCGGATGGTAGGGACTTGTGTGGATATGTTTGGCCCTCAAGATCTTAAAGTTCTCCTCCATTAACATGCTACGGAATTGGGATCCATTGTCCGTCAAAACATGTTGAGGGAATCCCAACCGTGTAAAGATTTGCACGAGGGCTTATGCGACATGCTTGGAGTCTGTGCATGTTAGCGGTACAGCTTCGGCCCACATTGTGCAAGTGTCGACTAAGGTCAGGATGAACCTGTTCCTTCTTTTGGTCCTTTCCAGGGGTCCAATGATGTCGACAGCAACCCGTTCAAATGGAGTCCCCACAATTGGCATTTGCCCCATGGGTACTGTTGGTGTCAAGTGATCGGGTGCTACCCGTTGGCACTGGGCGCAGGATTTCACATACCTGATAATGTCAGAGTTCATTCCTGGCCACCAATAGTGGGTTTTTATTCGCTGAATATTTGCCTTTTGTCCCATATGTCCGCTAAAGGGAAGAGAGTGCCCCATTTCTAAGATCTGGCTTCTGTACTGCGTCGGTACTAGGAGCTGGTTATTCCCCGTGTCCGGGTTGCCCGTTCTACGATACAATACGCCATCCTTAGAAAAGATGTCTCCGTTGTGTCTTGTGTCCTTAGCCATGGGCAGTTTTCTAAAGCAGAGCTCCAGAGTAGGGTCCTTTTGTTGCGCCTCCTTCAGTTCATTCAGCAACAAATATGGCGCAGGCTCCCTCTCCTTCTTGGCTTGCCCTCTTGTGATTACCGCTGCCACAATCAGCTCCTTCGGTCTCCCAATAAACACATATCTACATCCCAGGATAACTGGGTAGATAGGATCATCCATAATGGCCGCTTTAATAACACCTCTGACAAAATTAGAGTGTATTTCTACCAGTGCGATAGGAAGCGTCCTGGGTGCATCACTCTTGAAAACTCCACTAAGTTTGACGGTTTCCTCTGTCTCCTGACCTGGTTTGACTAGGTGCCTAGCGACAATACAACTAAAGCTTAGTCCAGTGTCAAAAAGACAAGTAGTTGAGGTACCATTCAAAATTACAGTTCCTCGAGTTGAGGGTCGGTCCCCCTCAGGTTGAGAATCACTGACATTGACTCTACCTTTCGAGGCTGTATGCAAACATCCGATGCGGTTTGGACCGGTTTGTTTGCCTTGATCAGACGTTCCTGGTGTAGGGGTCTTCCCTTTTCCTTTACCTTGGTGGCCGCGCTGCCACGTAGGCTTGGTGGGTTGATCAGAATTGTTGTTAGGGGGGTATCGGGTTTTGTAGAATTTCGATTTTTCCTGGGGAGGTTCATGGGTATTATTATCTCGTTGGTTATAATGTTAAGAAGGATTGGACGAATAGGATGACTGCTCTAGATTTTGTTTTCGAGATGGCTCATCTGTGGGTTTGCGTTTAGTGCTGGGAAGTTCGGCCATTGCATTGCTATAGCGTTCGGCCTTATTGAGGATGTCCTCAAGCCTGACTGCCCCCTATTCAGCCAAAAATCTACGGGTTTCGTTTGACAAAGTTGACTTTATCTGTTCCACAAGAACAAGTTCAAGTAGTCCCTCATATGTAAGAGGTAGGTCAGATAATTCAATGCACTTTGTCAAATAGCCCGTGAGACGTGAAGAGAACTGCGGAAAAGTTTCCGTGCTCTCTTTCCGGCTGTTTCTGAACATTTGCAGAAATTTTCGGGCGGTCATCTCAAACCGCTCTAGCAAGGCCTTTTTCAGCATGTCGTAATCATGTTGACTGGTTCCCAGCTTTGTGTATACGTCATAAGCAGTACCTTTTAGTGACGTTGAGAGTTTAAGTGCCCAACGGGAACTCTCTAACCCATACAGATTGGCGAGCCTCTCGAATTTTTCTAGGAAGCTGTCAATTTTTTCGTTAGGGCTAGGAAAATGCAAAAGACATCACAGTTAATTGGACAGATTGAGTGCTAGAGAGATCCATTGACTGAGACTGGGGCGAAGACGGCTCTCCGTTATTCGAAGTAGAAGCACCCCGACTCTCTAACGCCTTAAGCGCCAGTTCGTGCTGTCTTTCCCTCGCACTCTCTCTCTTTCCCTGCGAGCTTCCATCTCTGTCTCAATTTTCTTGTGTTCCAATTGGCGTTCTTCCGTTTCTTTCCTATCTGCCCTCTCTTGTGCTTCTCTCCTCTCGCTTTCTTTTCCTTCCTCTCAGCTTCTGCTCTTTCCTTCTCTTCCTTCCTCTCAGCTTCTGCTCTCTGTTGCTCCACGTCATATATTTCCAGTTCCTGGTTGACAAACGCGTTTGCAGCTTCTGCGTCTAATCCTGCCTCTTTCGCTTCCAGCCTCAAGATGGACCTCATCTTTATCCTCTCTGCCATTGTCAAAGAATAAGATGTAGTATGACTAGTGAACTAGTAAGAAGAAACGAAAAGGGAAAGAAACTCGGAACCGCTACGAGAAAAACCAAAGTAAACATTTTTTTTGAGTTACCTCCTACCTTATAATGTGTTAACTTATAGCTTGTATTATTGTCACTTAAGACTCTTAACGCAAGCGACTTGTGCTACTTAAAATGGTAAGTTACACTGGGAAAAATTTACTTTTACTAAAAGTAGAGAAAAATTTATGAAAAACAATTTAAAGGGGAAAAAATTTCCTAAATTTTAATTCTCCACTAACAAACTCCGCCCTTTCTGAAGTCAGTTATGAGTTAGAGACGATATTAACAGGATCATGAAAATCAGAATAAGCGCCTTTAGCGTAGCTCAGCTCTTTCTAACTTCAAAAGAACCTATGTGATTGTTAAACAATCACGCGATCCTAGCAATTATATAACAAAATTTCAATTTTCGTTGCCGGAGAATACAAAGGTGACAAATATTTTATTATCACTAATTTCCTGCTCCTATGGAAAGAAACAAACCTGTAATAATTATTGTGTGGTCGGCCCAAAATACTAAGTCTTGGTACAGGGGAAGTAATTACTTTTTAAGATTATACCCTTAGTCACAAAGACAATCAACCACACTCTATTTAAACTAGGCTCAGAATCTTGGACGAGCTAACCATTTATCGTCGTAAATTTTTCTGAGAGAGTTCTGATGGATATTGGTCCCTTTAGAGTGTAGAATGATAGTGAAGGCTCTGTGAGAATAAGGATTTAGGAAAGTGAGGTAGTAGATTCACAAGTGCTGGGAAGAGTAAGGACAGTCTCTTATTACGACAATATTTGTCTCTCAAACCACTCCTACCACTCTTCTGAACAAACAATTGTTTGCCAGTTCCAGTCACTCAGGCGCACACACCGATTAGGTGATTCTGACGCAGAACGTACATGAATACAGACTACGATAACAAATATGGGGATTATTGGGTTTGGGCCAGCCGACACCAATGCTAATAAAGTTTTAATACCTTTATTATCATAAAATCAAGTCACAAATAATTATCAATTTACAGTCAGAAATCATGGGTTACAAAATACAAAATGACAAGGGGGGAGGGGGTTTTGCGGAGAAGTATCCACTACACCTTTCCCGCTTGTATGTACTAACAGAAAAGACCCGGTCCCAAAGACAGGGGGGGGGGGTGTTGATGATGATCAGAAATAGGCAGTTTAACCCAATGGTAAATTTATTACTCTGAGGCAAGGGGTTACAATAATAAGGGAGTAGAGGAAAAACTAGGGTTCTCAAATGTTTCCCTTTATTCAACAAATTTTACGGGAGGGGGGAATGAACACAGTTAAACAATCCCGCTAGGAGAAGTCCCGTACAATGAATACAGTACACCTTAACACTAGGTCGAACTAATTATAAGGGTAAAAAAAGGGTAAATCTCCTTTCATTCAAAAAAAAAAACACGCTTGGGCTGGCCAGCACACAGTCACACACACACAGACTTACCAAATGGTGAATTCTGGCACTTCATAGGAATTTTACAACAGCAGATAATACCGTAGAACAATGGAAATTGTCTTTTTCTTCTGTGTCAGGCCCCAGATTTAACGAGGTGGGCTGGTAGCAAATAGTCTCAAAAAATCGCCAGACGGTGAAACGTAAAGGCTACTGTTGGATTTAGATAAAGTTCCTAATGAATGGCACAGGCACTTGGCTATGTGTGAGGTATGGTGTGGTTTCTAAGATTGGCACAGCTGGTGGAGATAACTTTCTTTTGCCGTAATGTCACAACTACAAAACACTGAGGTAAGTTCTTCTTCGGGCGGGGGGGGGGGGGGGGGGTTGCTGAGTTATTTGCCGGTTGAAGATCATGTGCTGAGTATAGTTATTTTAATGATTTCTTGTTGATCGTGCTTGTTTTATCATTACGCGAATTAGGGTGAAGCGTTCATACAACTCAGTAGCATGATATGAAGAAGTAACATGTAATACTTGAACTCAGCAACATTAATGAAGTAATTAATGCCTTCAGGTTGAGTCCGTAATATTTAATCACATGTACACACAGGATGATCATTTCAAATATGAGCAGAACATAAGTCCGTATAAGTCATGCATAAATTAATCAATAACGTAGACTGCTGGTTTACGTGTCAATGTCCGTTTAAGGATACAATGCAGTATTGTCGTCAGAACATCACAGCTATATGCACGCGCAGATAGTAATGGCTACCTGCCGACAGTGAGACTGCGAGTCTGAATATTTCATACGAATTGGACGATTATTCTCCTCCTTCTGAGGATTCTAGTTAAACACTAACCTCCGTAAGTTTCCTCTCATATAGAGTTCTAGGACTGACCCTGGTCCATCATAAATGCACATATAAATGGCTATATCATGCCATTGAATTGGAAGGTTAGAAAACACAGCTATTCAGCTTGGCGGTCAAGTAACAAAGGGTAGCGTCTCCTAGTTACCGACTGTGACCCAAACAACGCTAGACACGTCATAATCGATCGTGTATGGAGCGTTCAATAATTGAAACATCTATCGCAATATATTAAATGTCTTAACCTTTACAATTGCACGTCTGCTAACCTTTAGCAGACGGCGTTAATAACATATACCGTAACAATTCCCTGTACACCGGGGGAAAAAAAATCGATAGATTTTTTTTTCAAGATCTATCCGACTTAACAATTTTTCAAAAAAATTTAACACAATTGTGACATATGGCCGACGATGTTCTGAGTAGAACCGTGTCGCGGTCATGTCAACTAACTATTTGTCATAGTCATCTAACATTAATCATATTATATATCAATATTATGCATATTATTATATCAACTAAATAAAATGTGTAATGTCAATAGTGAATGATAGAATTAAATTAAAGTAAGGTCTGTCGTATTAGTATGTCATATAGGAATTAATTTGACTAATTAAAATTAAATTAATTAATTAAACTAAGAGTTAAATTATTAAGATTCTAATGTAACACGATGTTATGAGAGAAGAAAAGACAAATAAGTGAGAAGAAATAGAAAGAAATTCGAATATAAGTTTAACTTAATTGTGTGTGTTAAGTGTTAGTGAATAATAACTATCTAATTTAACTAACTAAATAACGTATAGGTACATTAAAAAAAAATATTAATCTAATACTTGTGTGAGATTTATTTTCTCTTTTCATAATTTCTTCTTTTTATATTTCGTTCTCTTTTTTTGTTTTTTCATTTCATTTTTTTCTCACATTTCATTTTATTGATATTAATTCAATTAAGAAGTTAAGTTAACTAATTAATTAGTATAGGATATGATGATCCATCCGTAGTCCTGATCCTGATGAATTCTTTTAGACAAAGTGTTGAAACGTTTCCGTCGGACAGAAATGTCAATTATCCTAGGATCCAAGAATTAAGTGCACATAGGATAATAAGTTCGACTTGTCGTCAGATATTGTTCCATGATTGTTGAACGAATATTCATATATTGTGTATGGACGTTAGACGAAGTTTCAATGTCAATATGTATACCTTGATTGTCTTTAGTTCAATTCTGTGATGCATATAGTGTTTATAATTATTAAATTGAAGTCAAGGTTAGTTCCCTTATAGTTGATACTTCGTTCTATCCAATGTAGTGATGATTGACGTAGTTTAGGAATGTCAATGTTGATTATTCGTCGTCAATAGGATTACGTGACAACGCATCCGCCACAATGTTTTCAGTGCCAGGAATATGTTCAATGGAGAATTCAAATGGCTGCAGGATGATCGCGTATCTGGCGAGTTTTGGGCTTTTGTGGTTTGATCTACGCAAAGATGCTACAGCACGCTGGTCAGTCTGAATGGTGAATGGAGCACCAAGCAAGAACTTTTCCAGTTTTGTGATTGCCCATATAACTGACAAAAGTTCCTTGTCCACTGTGGAATACTTTGTTTCTGCCGGCTTTAGCTTTCTTGAAATATATAATGTAGGATGTAGAACGCCATCATGGTTCTGGAGCAGGCATGCACCGATGCCGTAGTTACTAGCATCTGTTCGTAAGAAAAATCTTTTGGAAGCATCGGG
The DNA here is from genome assembly GCA_024509875.1 of Oreohelix idahoensis. Lineage (NCBI taxonomy): Eukaryota > Metazoa > Mollusca > Gastropoda > Stylommatophora > Oreohelicidae > Oreohelix > Oreohelix idahoensis. The sequence goes on from JAMPIV010015913.1 coordinate 21,875, forward strand.
AAGTCTTAAAATTGGTTCATGCGAAAACAAATTTATAATTTTGTTGAAAGTTTCATTGCATATACCAGTCCATGTCACCTTCACCGGCATGTCTTTTTTTAACAATGAAGACAATACAGCCGTGATGGATGACAAGTTTGGTATGAATCTACTGTAATATTGAACAAGTCCTAACAAACTCCTGACCTGTTTCTTCGTCTGAGGAACTGCTATGTTTAGAATTTTGGAGACTGTACTAGGTAACGTTCGGATATATCCCGATCCAATGATATGTCCCAAAAAGGTTATCTCATTACACGCGATCTGAACCTTTGTAGGTTTAGCAGTTAGATGATAATTCCTTAGAGTGTCGAAAACATATCTAAGTCCCGAAACATGTTCCTCAAACGACGAACTAAACAAGCATATGTCGTCAATATATGTAATAACGTCTGGTCTACCTGATAAAATTTGTCGCATCAGGCGAATGAAGGTAGCTGGCGCATTAACAAGCCCAAAAGGCATCACATTCCACTGGTATAGACCTTGTGGGGTGGAAAATGCGGTGTAGTACTTAGCCTTTTCGGTCAGTGGTATCTGCCAATAACCTTTAGTTAAGTCTATCTTACTAAATATAGTTGCGTTGGATAGACGTGGCAGTAAGTCGTCGATAAGTGGATGTGGTTCGCTGTCAACTATAGTCTTAGCATTTAATTTTCTATAGTCAACACATAGTCTGATGTTATTGTCCTTCTTCCGGACAATCACTAATGGAGAAGAGAATGGCGAATTACTAGTCTCAATGATTCCCAGAGACAACATCTGTTCAAGTTCCTTAGTAGTTTTAGCAAGGAAATGTAAAGGAACCGAAAAGGGATGTACACGAATAGGTGTATCGTCATTGAGAGTAATGTCATGACTGATAGCCGATGTGCGACCCGGGACGTCGGTCAACACATCTGGATAAGATTGTAAGAGATTAGCAATCTGTAGACGCTGTTGCGGTGTAACCGTTGAAGAGATGGTTACATCCCGCCAAGATTCAGTAGGTTGAACTACTGGTACCGGTAACGGTAACTGTACCTCAGGAAAAGAAGATTCTTCTTCCTGGATGACGGATAAGTTAGAATAATAACAAGTAGATACTGTGTTGTCATCTAGTTCATGAAAAATTGACTGTAAGTGTTCAGGACGTGTATGAAATTGCTTGAGCATGTTAATATGAAATATCTTTTTGTGTCCCTTGATATCTAAGACGTAATCAACGTCGGAAATTTTATCAATGACTTTGTAAGGACCATTCCAAGATATCAATAATTTATTGTTATTGTGAGGAAGTAACACATAAGCCTCATCGCCTGGGAATAATTGGCGTAATCGTCGAGACCTATTTTGTAGAGATCGAGCCTTAGCTTTTGCAGCCTCAGAAGAAGCTGTTGCCAACTGGCAAGACTCAATAATGTTCTTCCGAAGATTAATCACATACTCGTAAGATGACTGAGTGTCCTGAGTCATCTCTGCGTCAATTAATAAGTCTTTTATTAGTCCCATAGGACCTCTTGGGGAGCACCAAAAACTAATTCAAAGGGAGAGAAGCCAGTTTGTTCATGCGGTACCTCCCGATAAGCAAATAGAACAGCTGGGAGTGCTCTGTCCCAGTCATGAGGGTGCTTAACAGTAACCTTATGTAGTAGTTGTTTAAGTGTACGGTTAAGTCTTTCAACCGCACCATTACTCATAGGATGATAAATACTACTTAAATTCCTATCAATGTTCCAAGTTTTCATGACTTCCTTCATGGTGTCAGATATGAACTGTGACCCATGGTCTGATAAAAGTTTTCTAGGAAACCCTATTCTAGAAAAGATGAGATGTAGTGCATCAGCTACATCTGTGGTAGTGGTGGTCTTTAATGGGATAGCTTCTGGCCATCGTGTGCACAAATCAATGCACGTAAGGACGAATCTATGTCCTCTGGCCGATGGTAGCAATGGACCAATAATATCTATGGCCATCTTGTCAAACGGTCTTACTGAGATATCGCAAGCCTGAATAGGCGCCGTGTGAAAAGCTCCACGTGCTTTCACTTCTTGGCATGTAGTACAGGAACGTACATACTGCAAAATATCTCTTGACACTCCTGGCCAAAAGAATGAAGACAGTACTCGAGATCGTGTTCGAGTATATCCCATATGTCCAGCACACTGTGAGTCATGCGCATGTTGAAGAATGTACCGTCTAAAAGTATACGGGACCATAACTTGTTGTTTCATTTGTGATTTGTCATTAAAACATCTAATCAATATGTCATTTTTTAATAACAAACCAATGTTTGTTATTATTACCTGAGGATAGATTGTCAACTTTATCAACCAGCTTAAAAATTTTTTTTAAAGATTTATCCTCTTTTTGTTTGGTTGCAAATGTTTCCCTGTCAATAGGTGAATTGACTACAAATTCCTCTTGGTTGTCTACATCCATTTTATTATCACCAACTTTCTCCATGAGTTGAGTCTGCGCTCTAGTCGTCACGGCGTTTCCAGTGCATAGGTTATGTTTCTCCCATTCTATGATCTCATCTGGAGTACAATCTTTACTGCCGTGTATACGACCAACCATCAGATCAGCAATAGGCTTTTTTTAGCATACATACTTTTACATTCCCTGTGAAAAAGGGTGTTCTAATATGAACAATAGCTGTGGGGTAAAACTCAATAGTTCCACCAAATGTCATGCAGCGGACGTATTCTCCTGTCGCACAGCTAGGATGTACCAGCGACTGACGTACACCAATCGTCGTGGATCCTGAATCTCTCAGCACTGAGACGACGGATCCATTAACGATTCCCCTGTTAAAAATTAGTAAGCCTGTTCCATCGTTGACTGCAAGACCTACCTCTGGTGTAATATGTCCGCAGTTAAGCACTGTTTCTTTCGCCTTCTGAAAAATAAGATTGCATTGTTGGCAACTATTTGCCACATTATAATTAATAGCAAAACATGCAGCAGAAGACTGTGTTGTATTATTGTCAAGTGGGACCTGAGCTATAGGGGTAGTATTATTTGTAACTGCCGCCCCTGTATTATGGTTGTACTGAGATAATCCCCGAGAATGAGATCGATTCCGAGTATAATTGTTAGAATTATCTCGTCGTCCTCTATAGTAACTATTATCTCGATGTCTCGAGCCATGATTATTACCATTCCAGTTATTGTTATTTTTCGGGGTATGTGATCGATTATAATTAGTGTTATGTTGACTATTGTGGTAGTTTGTTTGAGGTGAATAATTTCTATCTCGTGATCTACCTCTGTTGAACTCATTTTTATTGTTGAAATCATTATTATGTCCCTTCTGAAAGTTAACATTGTGATTTCTTTGGAACCTACTTCTGTCTACACTGTGATGTCTTTGTTTGTTATTATGATTGTAGGCCATATTAGACGCCACAGGTAGAGGTTCTCTTAATGAGGAGTTAGAAATGGTTGCATTCGGATGTGCCGAACAGTAGTTTAAAGAAATTTTTTCCAACTCGTCAATAGTACCTGGTTTACGCTCCTGCAAATATGCAAAGAATGGCTGGCTAACCGAAGATAATACCTTATCCCGTAGTAGCAAATCAACTAATTTGTCGTACGATTTGTTGACTTCTGCCAGTTCAACCCATCTATTAAATGTATTGCGTATGTTCGCAATGAATCCTGCAAAATCTTTTGGAGATTCAGGTAAAATTCCCTTAAATTTCAACCTACAGTGTTCCTCGTCCAGGTGAAACCTTCGTAAAAGCAAGGACTTAATAGCACCGTAGTTATTTGCTATTGATGGGTCAGCATTTTGAGAAGCCGTCAATGGTTCTCCAACCAAGAATTCATTTAACTTGAGTACCCATGACTCTTCAGGCAAATGATTTGTTTTGCAAGTCTGTTCAAAACGTGACAGGAATGATAAAAGGTCGTCCTCGTTTAAGTTGAAAGTGGGTAATTTAAAGTTGTAGAAATGTTTAGTTTGGCTGGATGACGATCCATTTTGTGCGTTATTATTCTGGTTTGCATCAGCACTTTGTGCTTGTAATCTTGCTGTCTCCAATTTAATACGCGCCAATTCCATTTCTTGTTGTAAAATAATTTCCTCTCGTTTCAATTTATTCTCTTCTTCCTGTTGAGCAATTTCTCTTAATCTATTTTCCTTGGCAATTTGCTTCATCTCACGTTCTGCTTCCTTTCTTTCACGTTCCTCCTCCTCTTTCTTTAATGCAGCCTTTTTCTCTGCTTCTTTTCTTTCACGTTCCTCCATTTCTGCTTTATGTTTTTCCAGTTCTGCCTCAGCAAACTGACGAAGTTCTTGAGATTTATAACCATATTCCTTACCAATTTTAACGAAATGGTCTATAGTAAGCATTTTGACTTTTATCTGGTAAGTAATTATTGATAATTACTGATTAAAATAGTCAATAGTAGCTTCAGAGTAATTATTATACTTACTCAACTTAGGAATATTCAATATAAATAATCACAATAGTACTGAACTCTTATGTCTAAGTTCAACTAATAGACAATATTTTGTAACAATATTGTATCTAAGTACTAACTATATCATAAATAGTTATGATATCTGTTAACTATAATGTAATTACATCACACAATTAATCTCAATATCCAATAATGTTGGGTATGATTCCTAGTAATTATATTGTTCAATGTACTAAGTCACTCTCTTAGTACCAGAAAAGTATATTAAATAATATACAATGGGTCTGTCACCTCAAAGGTAGACTATAAGATTATTTTATTTGGTCAATATATATATATATTATATTATTATTATTATGATGCCCTAGGCATCTCTTATAAATTGTAGTGCTAATTTCTTGGACTATCACTGCATAATTATGCAATGTCCCATATTAACCTTAAATGTCAGAAAAAATTAATTAAATTAAATTACAAGTGTATTATTGAATATAATATCATATTATTAATGTAGTTGTCATGGAATATTCTAATCCACATATATAAATTATCAATTAAATATAAAGCCTAATAAATACATATATTAAAGAAAAGAGCAATGGTAAAATGACAGTGCTGTCACAAAGAATGTACTCGAAATCCCCCTTGTTTTCTGCTTCGTCTGCAAATTGTAACGCTTTCACGTTGATAGTAAAAGCCTACTGTATTATACCCGCTTTCTTCAATGAAACGTGTGCTGTATTTCTTGGAAAAACATTAAGAGGCAGACTGCGTAATGACCTAAATTTTAAATTCCATTCATGTCTTTTTCTACATTACGTTACCAAAACGAACGAACAGATGGACAAAAGGATAGCGAGAAGGGAGAGGCAGAAAGCCGAACATTAAACACGCGTCGCGCGATACACAATTACTACTATCACGCGTGTTAGGCTACAAGCACTAACTTTTTTTTTCAGACGGACAGTGATAAAATACACTACCCTTCCCCAGAGTTAGGTTTATAAATCATAAAAAACTCTTATTAGAAAAGATAACATTAGATGGGTTTACGGTTGAGAACATAACAGTACCCAGACAGCATATCTTCGAAACAGGAGGTAGAAAATACATATTTTGAACGCAGCCACGTAGCTCTTTTAAAGTGGGAAAATTGGGTTCCTTAGGGCTTGCTGACAAATAATATGTAAAACGTTACGCCAATAGTCCAGGAATTAATAAATTATACCCAAAATAAAATAGTGAGGCTGCCTGACAGCATGAAATCATTTCTGCTCATAAAATTTTTTATAACGTGTTTGAAAAAACCTTACGTTACATAAATAGCCTACCATGTAAACTCCAAATTGATTGGAGCGCAACAAATGAAAGCCTAACCACGATTGGTCGAACTATAAATACTATCTTGGTTGTTAGGGGAAACGGGGAAAGGTAACATTTTTTCAAACACTTGTCGAAACGGGGCTCATTGGTCAGACTCGCTGATATACACACTTGGGAGCGTTAGTTCGAAACCACTTGTTTAAAATAGCTTGATAAAGCATCAGTGCGTTGAAGCCAGCTCATAATTGTGTTAAATAAAAGCCTGGAACATAAGCAGATGGAAATTTGTGCCAGTTTGTGCCAGAATTCATTGCTAATCAACGTATCTGTGTTTATTCGTATGAATTGTGGTAAGCTTGAACCATTCAATATCTTTTAATGAAAATTGAATGTAAATTGTTGATTTATGCCTGTATATATATGTGTAGTTCAGTGGCAAATGTGAGGTAAAGCCTGTAATGCTCCAGCCTGAACAGAGGGTGTCGGAGGGTAGTAAAACGGCATGGAATGGCCAAATAGTACACTGACACCTGGATGATTGATTAGACAGAAATAATGCTGGAAGTGCAGAGGCGTAGTGACCATTAAGGATGGTAATGCTGGTATAAAGTATTTCAGATGAAGCTGACTGTTGGCCTAACGCTCTGAACGCAATGTTTGTGATGTATTGTGATCAGTGTAAAAAGAAAATATAAATTAGTTATGAAGTAGAAGGTACATCCTTCTTGATTTCAGGGACAGTGGTCTTGATGGTACTGAGCAGCACCTAGTCAGAGCTTTGCTGAATCCAGTGTCGGACAGCATACTCCTTGGTCCTTTTAGCTATCAGTGAGGTGTCTCCAGAGCCCAGAGGAGAATTCGAGCAGAGGAGTCCTTTCCTGCCGCCATCACGCCAGATAAGCTAACTTGGCCAGCTGAGCTCAACATTATGTCCCTCATCTTGAAATGAAATTGTAAAATTAACATTAAGAGGGGAATTTAATTGTCTTAATATCAGGAACTGAGAACATCTCCAATACTAGTCCCTAAAGACAAACTATTGAAGTCATGATGACAAATACCAACAGAGCTTGAACAAAACAAAACCAGTATTACCTCATTTTACTACTACACAACTGACACACATAGAACATTTGTAATAATATATGTCACTACAATATTCATATTAAATACATTCTGTACATAACTTGTAATTTAAATTGATTGTGATTCCTGGTTCCCTTGTAGTTGAATCAGGACACATATTCATTCATGCCAGTAATGAATACATATTGTTATTTGAAAGTTTATCAGTGACTCTTTTAAGATATCTTTGTAGAGTGTTATATGTATGTGAGTGTCACAGTGTTGTCAAGAGTAGTGGATTAAATTAAATTGTTTATTTGTCTGTTGTTGTGACTTACACTTCATCATACACATACCCTAGACACAAAACGTAGTCACCACACTATTCCAGAATAATTCTGACTGAGATATATAGATATGTGGTAGCAAGTAAGGTTATATATAATATACTACTCTTATTAGATATATATACCTTCACAGCTGATCTCAGTCAGTACACTAAGTCCCCTATAAATATTTATAACATCCCACTTCACCACAGTAGTATTTAATATATATCATGAGTACAAACAAAACAATGATGCAACTAAAGGGTACAAACAATGTCAAGACGCAAACAAGACATTTTCACAATTAAAAATGAATTTATGAACTAAATAAAACAAGCGGAAGTGTCACACGGAAAACGAAGGGTCAAAGATTGACCCGAGGTCAACTGAATATGCAAAGTACACAAAAAAAAAAAATGACTGCAAAAAATGATGACATCACAGGACTCATAACGGACGAACATTTAACAATCATCAAATAAATGATAGTAAGAGTAGACTGGACGAAATAGTTAACGAACATGATACAAAACTGAATAAAAATGTGAACTTAGTACAAATAAAATACACCAGTTATCTACGGAACGGTACAGCTAACACAAACGTCAAACGATAGCAGATCTGGACAGGCAGTCCACCGGCAAACCTCAATGGGGCTTCCAAAAGTGCAATCGTTTAACTGCCCTAAGACCGACTGAAATCTAGGTGGTCAGCTGTTCGCGACATTCCCCAGAGATTTCAGTTCCCTCCAACCGGCCCGCTAATTAACAACACATTAAAACAACCCAAAAAATACATGAAACACATTCAGAAAAGACATGCCTATGCAGGCAAAAGGCATGGACTCAGTATTACTGTTTGCAATGACGACAGTATTAAAACAACTAGACTTATCTTTTCCGTTGCTTAGATCAGTGCTAGAGGTCGTCAACAGCTAGGCTAATGCCCCTGACTGTCTGCTCCTGTAGTCCATATCGTGTGTTTGCTTCAATGGCTCATGTTTCCCCTGGTTAGACTTAGAAAACGGCTTTGGTTTCTCCGACAGTTCACCTACACGACCTTCGGTGACGTCACGTTGTTAGGCATTAGAATGAGTACAACGTCATCTTCGACTGGATCATGTGATCGAAACTTGATCGTAAATATTATGGTTAACATGTGCGTAAGGAACAGAAGTTTGTTTCTTTTTTCTGTCGTTCCCCGCATTCGGCCGCCACTTTGTTGCTGAGTTATTTGCCGGTTGAAGATCATGTGCTGAGTATAGTTATTTTAATGATTTCTTGTTGATCGTGCTTGTTTTATCATTACGCGAATTAGGGTGAAGCGTTCATACAACTCAGTAGCATGATATGAAGAAGTAACATGTAATACTTGAACTCAGCAACATTAATGAAGTAATTAATGCCTTCAGGTTGAGTCCGTAATATTTAATCACATGTACACACAGGATGATCATTTCAAATATGAGCAGAACATAAGTCCGTATAAGTCATGCATAAATTAATCAATAACGTAGACTGCTGGTTTACGTGTCAATGTCCGTTTAAGGATACAATGCAGTATTGTCGTCAGAACATCACAGCTATATGCACGCGCAGATAGTAATGGCTACCTGCCGACAGTGAGACTGCGAGTCTGAATATTTCATACGAATTGGACGATTATTCTCCTCCTTCTGAGGATTCTAGTTAAACACTAACCTCCGTAAGTTTCCTCTCATATAGAGTTCTAGGACTGACCCTGGTCCATCATAAATGCACATATAAATGGCTATATCATGCCATTGAATTGGAAGGTTAGAAAACGCAGCTATTCAGCTTGGCGGTCAAGTAACAAAGGGTAGCGTCTCCTAGTTACCGACTGTGACCCAAACAACGCTAGACACGTCATAATCGATCGTGTATGGAGCGTTCAATAATTGAAACATCTATCGCAATATATTAAATGTCTTAACCTTTACAATTGCACGTCTGCTAACCTTTAGCAGACGGCGTTAATAACATATACCGTAACAGGGGGGGGGGGGGGGGAAAATCCACTGAATATACTTGACAGACAGTGTTCAGGTAAATCTATGTTCTTCTTCACAAATAGAGCAGTGAGTAAAATATTGCTACTGGCAACTGTTCTTCTTCCAGTTTGTTAACTTTAAAACGACTTTATGAATTGGGATTTTAAAACAGTCTTTGGGTTTGCTTTATTTCTGTAAACTTCAGATAGCTGAATCACAACAGGATCGCCACAAAGATTAAATTTTAAATATGTTCATAAGTCACTGGAGTAATGGAACTGAGTCGGCAGGACTCTGTATATATTTTATTGCTGCGTAATGGCTGCTTAATTTCTGCTCAATTGCTGCTTAATTGCTGCTGCTTAATTGCTGCTTAATTGCTGGGATGCAAGGTTCGAAAGATCATTCTGGATGCAAATAGAAAAAACATGAAATGCAATGAAATCATAATAAAATCTAACGCGCGATACTTTTACAGTTAGACTATTTTCTGCACTCCCGTCTTCAATTAATAAATTCAAGAAAAGCTCCCCGTGAAGTTAATAGTTAAAAGCACATCTATCTATACAGAACTAAACTGTATTAACGTTATAATTCCCTTAACGACTGCAAAATTAATTTACGCGGCTATTGTATTAGGAAATTAACTTATAGATGTAACATTATTTTGCACTAGAACTTAGAAAATGGGTTTATTTAATAAGGTTAAATTTACACCACAATCCAGTGAAATAAAAATGAAATAACTAGAACACTGATCACTCGAAGCTAATGTATAAATTACCGTCTGCACAGAAAAGAATTCACTCCAATAGCCAACAATTTAGATGAAATCTAGCAGGAATCCAATTATATGCTAGTGAATCTTAGAATTCTGTCAGAACGAATGATAAAATGCAGTTTACGGGATTCTTTATTTATACTATTAGGAATGTAACTTAAATGGGACGTGTTAGATTTTCACACTTTTCTTCATCTCAGGAGAAATTGAAATTCTGCCGCCGATCGTACCCGGTTGTTACCCGCTACGCTGAGCGTTCCGTCTCTCCTGTTCGTGTCCATCTTGCGAGCGGTTTAATGGTTCGCATGAAGATGAGAAATTCTTGCGAGACGCTGCTCCGTCTACTTCTGAGAGCCTTCAGTGTCTCAGATCTCAAGCGCGGCTTCGTTTGATTCTGGTACCACCCCTAAGGTAGGTACTAACGAAGGTTGTAGCTAAATGCTGGCATATACTCGCTCTAGAGACAGGAGTGCTCTTCTGGCAACGCCCTCGCTAGGCATAGGGGACTGGCGAAGTAAGAAAATAACTTCCTATAATTGCTCCAGAGATCGCAATGGGTGTGGTTTAACTTCTCCTTGAAGGCCGTGCGATCTCAAAATGCACAGAAGGTAGCAGTTCACATATTTAATGATCCAACGTGGTGAAGATTTTACTCTGCGCTCGTGCATACTTAATTAGCCCAGGTGCAACGTTCTAGACTGATGAAAAGTTACAACAAATGTTCAGGGGTTCTAAAGTTATGAGAGGCCAATATTCTGTTATCATCCATCGAATCAGGGAAATTCACTTGTCATAACTAGACGTACGTCACAATAGTGTCGTAGATTTTAGATAGGTATTTAAGATATATTTGGTCTCCTCTGAATAGAACTGAAAAGGGTGGTAAGCTCAGTGAGAGGTAAGTTAAAGAAATAGATTTCACGAGTGAAATGGTGAAAGGTAGAGTCTGTCCTTGGATTGAGAAGATACTCTAGTCCAGCCTATCTCTACAACAGAAATCTGTTGATCAGACAGTATATCTCTCTATATATGTATTAAAATATATATATATATATATATATATATATATATATATATATATATATATATATATATATATTTTTTTTTTTTTTTTTTTTTCTTAACCAGCGGCACTTGGGCTTTCAGCCCTTCGGCCCAATGACATGTCATTTCGAGGCTGGGGAACCAGAGGACTTTCCTTCCAACCCGGTCAGGAGCTTCGCTCCTTTCCATCCACAGAGGGTTTATCACAGGAGCCGTTCAGGTTATTCAGTCAAATTTCCGGCCGTAAACATTTCTTCAAACGCTGACGCCCGGGTTTGAACCATGAACACCTGGTCGCCAGTACAACGCCGTAGCCATTACACCAGCGCGGCTCCCATATATATATATATATATATATATATATATATATATATATATATATATATATATATATATATATATATATATATATATATATATATATCAACCACTCACATACACACACAGAGATAAGTGACGACAATTAGACACACAAACGTGAAACTATATTTATGGTAGGGATATTGGGACGAGCTGACCAACACAGGTAATTAAGTTTTATGTTACTTTTATTTACCATAAAGAAACTTCACAACAGTTATTATCAAAATATCAGAATATAAAAATCATAGGTTACAGAATTAATAAAGGAATAGACACATAAGCGCAATCGCCTCTGTTGAGACAAGTTCACACAAGAAGAAGTTAATTAACCCCCAAAAGGTCAAAAGATTAGCGATATGGTATAAAATTTGACTATACTGTATAGAACAGAGTTTCTAGTTAGTCTATTCTGAAAAAATGAACAGTATTAACAAACATAAGAAGAAAAGAAAACAAAGTGAGTATATTAATTATACAATATAAGAATAATTCATTCCTGCTTTCGCTCGCTCTGACAAACCTGTGATCACATTTCATTCTCGCTTACCAAATAAGTGTTTGACAACAGCTTGAACATATCTCCATGCTCCAGGTAACAGATTCAGTGTCGGTTCTTTTTGCAAGATAAGCCCGAGTTCTTCAAATGAATGTTTAATCCTCTTATTTGATGAACGCCTATTTTGTTATTTTGTTTTATTGACAAAATCCATGGTGATATCACGAGAAGAAAGAAAACATCAGATTAAGCTGGGAGAACAGGTCCTGGAAAAGGTCGACCACTTTAAATACCTCGGAGCTATTATAGACCGAAAGGGAGGCATCAAAGAAGAGTTGGCCACTCGAAAAGCAGCAGCTGGGAGACTTTTTCAGGCCATAAATCGAGGATTCCTCAGCAAGAGAGAGGTTGGTAAGAAAACGAAGATGGCTGTATACCGCTCCACCTATGTCCCAGTCTTGACATACGGATGCGAGTCATGGGCAATGACTACAACCCATAAAAGCCAGATCCAAACCTCAGAAATGAGGTATCTGAGGAAGGTGGTTGAAGTAACAAGAAGAGACATGGTACGCAACCAGACGATACGTCAAGGCCTTAAATCCTACCCCCTGCAGACCCAAGTAGAACAGACCCAATTAAGTTGGTTTGGCCATGTCTGCAGAATGGGAGAATATCGGATACCACGACAAGCATGGGAAACAAAGAGCCAAGGATCCAGACCCCGAGGACGACCCAGAGTCCGCTGGGAGGACAACATTAGACAATCTTTGAAGGATCGAGGACTAGAATGGAACCAGGCCAGGAGGAAGACAGCCGATAGGATAGTCTGGCGCTCTCTCTTCCAAACCTCTACACCTCACGGTAGAAGGGGAACGACTAAGTAAGTAAGTAAGTTTTATTGACTCTGTTCATGTCACAGCAATTAGTCCAGGTATGAAACACAACTTCGAGATCAAAATAGTCACAGTGTACAGTAGCTTGAAATATTCGATAGTAAAATAGAATGTCAGGTAGATAAATCTTTTCTTTAGGATAAATCCTCGCCACAACACAAGTGGTCGGTAGGCAGGTAATGTTAAATTTGCTATTCTTCGCCACAGTGGGCTGAATGTAGATGAAAAAATGGAAAAAGGAAATCTGGATAGCTATAGGTCCAGTTACAATTATTCTTATTGTCTTTTGTTGGTACTCTCTCTCTCTTTCTGGGTAAACCAAGAGAGCCGAACAGGTAAACCTCAAAGACCCGCTGGGTGCATAAGAATGTTTGTTTGGCGTCTATTGTACTTAGACCCGTTTTCTCAGATTTATATTGAATCCGCTGGTAGGTTTTTGGGTTGTGACCCGTACTAGAATTATAGGAAGAAAAAATGCAACATTTAACCACAATCAGTATTCTATCCTAAAAATAACCCGCGTAGAGGTATAATTTAATATCCACTCGGCTACTAAATTTAATTAGAAAAACACAAGTGTATATCTTATTTATCGTTTAACAAAAACCCCGTGAAATAAGCGCTAGTAATTTATAAAATTTCTCATAATGAATTAGAAATAAATATTTATTTCGTCAGTACTCATAATGAATAGTGCATTTACTAGTTGACCAAAATATCTCTTACTAGTTAATAGCAAGTAATTGAATTAAAAAGTTAGCTCTATGTTGTTTTAATTCGCTAGTCAATTAGCACAAAAATCCTAGTGAAATATCATGACGGACTTTAAAAATTAAATCACTCAACACAGAAAAATCTTAGTGAAATATAATGCCGGACTTAACAATTAAATCACTGGAAAGGCTATTATAAATATTTACCGCAACACAAAATGACTATCTCCATTCGAAAAATTGAGAAATTCCACTGTTATAATGGATCTAGAATATCGAAGCTAGACGTCTGAAAATTTGTGGGTACTAGATAAACTGAGTTTGAAAGCTGGAATATATATATGAAATAGACAAAAAGTCGCTGACCAGTGTGAGAAATAACATCTTTGGGGAATTCCGCGGTCCAATTTTAGAATCAAAGTTAATTTTGCCACCTTTTGCCGACCGCCAGACCCCGGCAGCGAGCAAGCTGTCTTTTGATCTCCGCTCATCTGTAGCCAATTACGTTCACGAACGAACGATGAGGGAGGGGGGGCATAACTGTGATTGATTATCTCCCCTTTTCTCTTTCTACGTGCATCTAACAAAAGGTAGAACTTTTGAATTATTGCTCTTGATTCTACAAATATACGACCTGTCCCCTCTATCTACACATGAAACGGTCTGATTTTAAACATTCCTAGTGCCTGTTAAGACAATAGAGAAAAGAAAAAAATAAGGCGTGACAAAATTATAAATGAAACAGATGAATGAATCGGAGTTAGGGGTACTGCGTTAACAAAACGTGCATAACTAATAAGCAAGAAAAGGTGGAAAACAGGTGGAAGCAAAAACGTGTAGATATCATGTAATATATTTACATACTTCTGTCACACATAGTCAGAGGTGCCCTTGACTGGAACCCGCAGGGGAAAAAAAGAGTGGGGAGGCTAATGAGAACTTGGAGACGAACTGTTGAAGAGGAGGCTAGGGAAATTGGAATGACTTGGGCACAGCTGAAAAAGACAGCCCAGAATAGAAATCGATGGAGAGCAACTGTTTCTGCCCTATGTTCCACAGGGAACGAAAAGGAATGATGATGATGATGATGATGAATATTTGTGTTGGTGTTTAGTTATGTTAATTTAACGTATACAATTTGTTGCGACCGTTTCGATAATGCGCCCCCGAGGTGAGAGCCCTTAGCTGCTTATTTTCCTGGTGTTCCTTTCGACGTTTTCTCATCTTCTGCGTGCCGTGAAAGTTTCTTTTCGCCCAATCTGAGCTGACGCCGTAGAGAGCATCGCCACATGGAGCGGACCGGCAACTTCATCCTCCCACGTTGCTGGAGTTACGTCCAGTGCACTCATGTCTCTCTTGCACACATCTGTGAACCTCAGCTAAAAATAGTTAGAAATAGTTAGCGTCTCCATTTTAGAAAGCTGGAAAAATGTAATTCCTTATCTTTAAGATCAAAGTCACGTAACTATTTACAGCAAGGTATACTCAGGTGTCACGCAATCATGTTTCCAACCCATTAAGTTTGCTCCGCGAAGCAAATGCTGTAACTACTGAAATATCATTGTTTTGTTTATTTGTTAGATTCTTTATCAACTTCTTTTAAGTATTCTTTTTTAAATTGTTAGTAGCTTGTCTCTGTTGCTAATTTTGTTGTGTATGTCATCATCGTCATCATCACCATGATCATTATTTGCCCTTTCAGTTCTTATGGAGCTAAAAGCCACCACTGCGGCTAACATTCTAACACAGGGTGTTCCAACTTATTCAACATCGAGGGCCACACAAACCAAAAAATTAAAGTTCGCAGGCCATTCATGATTTAAAAAAAATTTATTTAAAATTAAAGCTCACTGAAAAATTGATGACAATCGAAGAGTGCAAAATAAAAAATATAATTAGCATTGAATTTCTACGGAATTAATTTTAGTTCTTTTTCTTACCTGTTAATGGGATGTTTATGGTGTGTGGATTTTCTGTAACAAGAGTCTCAATATCAATTTCAGTCGCATGGTTTAAGATGCTGACTGCAAGCAGTAAAACATTGCTTTGCACCGGACGTTTTGAGTCTAATCTCAAAAGTATTAATTATACCATATAATTAAATAAATACTTTTTGTACGAGCGCGGGTCACAAAACAGTTTTACGCGGAACACATCTGGCCCGCGGAACTGCTGTTGGACCACACTGCCCTTACAGGAAGCCGTCATCTAAGAATTTACATGTTGTTACAGCGGTTTTCTCACATGCCACAGTTACCGAGGAGCCGCGGTGGCGCAGTGGTTAGTGCACTGGCTTCTAGCTCGGTGGTCCATGGTTCGATCCCCAGTTGAGGCGGCATTTTTTTCAACCGCAAACGGCTTAGGGGTTGACCCAGCCTCATGAATTGGGTACCAGAGCAATTCTTGGAAGGTTAAGGCGGCCGGCGTGATGCTGACCATATCACCCCTAGTGTGCCGATGGTCAAGAAAATATGGGCCTAACACCATATTCCCAATATGCCTCAATGAGCGTGTAACGGAATCCTTTACCTTTTTTTACAGTTACCGAGATCTGGGATTGAAAAACGTGCTTTGATATTTGTTTCGTGCATATCAAATAAATACAAGTAGTTTGGTTTGGTTTTTATAACTATCATCATTACACATGGACAACTCTATCAGTGCTCCGATCTCCTACCTTAGATCGCAATAGGAGGATCTCAGCACATTGCACGAACTCCGTTGCACCGACGAGGATCCCAGTGTGTGTATATGGGAATCACACATTCAATAAATATTTTTGTGGTGGGTAGGTTTCCTAATTTTCAAAGGCAGCGGCCTACTCTTTACGATTTCCAACTGTCGAGGGAATTTAACGTGCGCAACTTGCACACGAGACCACCTATTTTTTCACTCTTTCCCGAGAAGGTTAGGCATTTGATCTTACTACCCTAGAGATCAGGAGGAATATGACATCACCGGTTCTGAAAAAAAAATGTCAACATTATATTTCCAGTACTGGGAACGGACCTTGAACCTTTAGATTTAGAAGCGGACGCTGTACCTCCACAAGTGAGAATACAACAAAACCTAAACTTTTGAGAGGGACTTGTCAACCAACCTGTACAATATAAACATTACTTATTAACTGTTTTGTGTTGTGTTTGTATTTCAGAATCCTTCGTACAAGAATAAGCAAGCAAACATAACAAACACAATAATGGCTCATCAACACATGACGATCACCTGCTGTCTTCTGATCGCCATCTTGACCACAGTTACTGTCAGTGAAACATGGCGACCACAAGGCAGGTTCGGGAAGCGAATAAGTCCAAGTGAAAGTTCTGTGGAAGGTAACTCCAAAAATTAATGCTAGCGTGCGTGAGTGTAAACATGCAGTATTTTGAGCTTCACCATTAATTAAATTAACTACCCCTGGCAAGATCAGCTTACTCAATTATGTCCGTTTCGGCACAATCTTTAGAGCTGTTCAGACTTGGGTTACCATACGTTAGCTATAACCTTTTGAACCTTGATGTCATCATGAATCACACAAGTTTCGATATTTTTACATTCTGTTGATATTTCTACGTTTCTACTTCAAGTGTGAATAACACGAATGAAAAATGCATCTTAGAAGTGAAGAATAGAATAGCTCAGGCAAAAGTGACGTTATTTAAAATTAAATATACTTTATGCAACAACTCTTTGTCAATGAAAGTAAGAAAGAGAGTTCTTCAGTGTTATAGACAAGTGGTTCTCAACGTAGGCCATGCCTTATTTCTAGGGGACTACAGTAAGATGGTAAAGTATCAGTGACTTTGAGGGGGGGGGGGGGGGGTGGGCACAGATGTAAATTAGGCTCCAGAAGGTGGAGTATGAGCAAAAAAAGATTGAGAACCCCTATTATAGACAACCAATCCTGACATACGGAAGTGAGCCATGGACAAACAGTAAACAAGTAGGAAATCACTACAGGCCGAGGAGATGGAGTTTTACAGAATAATGTTAAATATACCATGGGCAGCAAAAAAATGGTAAAGAGAATGTCGTGAAAGAGGCCAATGCGCAAAGAAACCTTAACCCTCAGGTTAGAAAGAAACAATCCAATTTCGGTTGGGCAGGTTATGTAGAGAAGGAAGATGCAGTATATATATATATATATATATATATATATATATATATATATATATATATATATATATATATATATATATATATATATATATATATATATATATATATATATATGTGTGACAGGGGCTAGCTGTGGTTGAGGTAAACTTATGTCGATGTGGCTATCTCACACCCAAGACCCATGCACTAAGAAAATTTATTAAGGATCGTTTGACAGGGGTTGCAATTATTAGTTGCTTGCAACCCTCTCAGCAGCAGACTTAGCAATTCAAGCAACACAAAGCCTTATACAGATCAACATTTAATACTACCGAACACCCAGACAGTGTTCGTAGACGTTCTGAAAAACAATATATAAAAACAATGTCTAAGTGAAATTCAATAGCATAAATAATAACACTTACCATTCAGAAAACATGCGCCCACCAGTCAGCCATGATCAATCAGCTACAGGTACCCATTCATACCACGCGCTCTATGGTTACGCCATCTTGCGAGAACGGCATACAGCCACGCTAACACCCAGCTAAGCTGCGTGGTTGTACATTCTATAGTAACCTTACATTATAATACTAACTATTATAGAAATAATGGCTTAGCAAAGCAATATAAAGCGGTACAAATAACCAATAGAGATTTTACACAGTATAAAAGACTAGGAAACTAAGAAAGCTAACACCAACAAGCTATAGCCGATCTTACTATTACTTACACCACATAATCAGTCTAACATTACTGAAAAAGCACAGGACTTATCCTAGTAAGCTGTAACATAATATATTGCAGCACTCGCCACGCTAAAATAAACTATTTCGGCATCCGCACCGTAGTTAATAAATATAACAGTCTAAATCGCGCCACAATTAAATATATTATTCAAACCAACTACGTGTCGGATTTACATAAGCTCCTGGAAGGTTTCCTCGACCCCAAACAATATGGAGATACTTAAGCATTAAATTTCATTTACACAAATGTAATAACTGAATATACCAGTTCTAGTACCGGCCACGTGTTATATTTCCTGAACATGGACCCACGCCATTTTCGAATAGATTTGGATAATATCAAACGGTCGCGAAATAAACACCACAGAATTAAATATATACTTACTTAAAATACTACGGCACAAAGATGGTAAACCTAATATCCTATATCCTTTCTAACACTGTAAAGACTTTAGAATGTTGGAGAATAATACTATATCTACTTACAAGTCCTAGGCATGTTCTTGAACTAGACTTCAGCTCTCAAAGCTTGTTCTCTCTCTGCGACGGCGACCAGAATGAATAAAGAATTTTCAACTGCCGCGCTAGTTTGGACGATTCTCTTCTCTGATTGGCTTCTATCCGTATCGGCACTACTAAGGTAGCTATTTTTAGATGTAAACAAAGATGGCTGCCACATAACGACAAAATGGCGGTGGAAAAACAGGCGATATGACTATGGCACTGTCACATATATATATATATATATATATATATATATATATATATATATATATATATATATATATATATATATATATATATATATATATATATATATATATATATATATATATATATATGGGCATCATCGTTTGTATCAAAGTTCTACAGGAACCACTGCTGCAAAAGCATGTGAATGTATTGGTGCGAGTTTCCCATAAGGAACCCATCTCCAGTGGTGACTGTATGATCAATAATGAGCGAAAAAGGAAATTAATGAATGAAAATTTGCTTCCTTTTGATCAGTCTAGGTATCATAACGGTAGGCTATGAAGTCAACACCCATTGAAGAGTTGGAAAAGATGACATACCTCCAGCCAATGGAGAATAGAAGAGATAGCAGAACCCAGCAATAAGCCAAGACATTCAGGAGGCTGACAGACCACCCAATGTACTAGAGAATAAATGGAAGAGGAAGACTGAAGCCAAGCATCTTTGTTGAATCGGTCAAAACAAAGATGAGCGTAGACCCCATCAATTCAATATCAACAGCTACGCCCATCAACATTGCACACAAGCTACCAGTTTGGAAACAACAGCGCTTCCCTGAAATGATAGAAACGTTCCAGGTATTGAAAGAAAGAACAGCCAAAATGAAATAGAAACAAGAGTCCTAACCACAAAATATATAGAGAAACATTACCCAAGAAACACCTAGATCCATGCCTACACAGATGGATCAGAAGTAAATGGAACAGAAAATTGGGGTGGAGGAGTCTTTCTGAGCTTAAGCAATGGCACAAAAAAAGCTGTCAGTCGCAACAGGAAAACTTTCGAGTAATTTCAGAGAAGCGGCAGAGGCCTTAAAAACTGCAGCAGAAGTCCTAAAAAAAGAAGAAAGCATCTTCTTAGATGCACTCTCAGTGTTTGCAACGCTGAAGAATCAAAATAATGCCGACCTGGATGACCTAAGAGTAACACTTCACAAACTGTGTCAGCAATTCATATGAGTTGTGATACAATGGGTTCCTTTTCACTGCAACATTCCTGGAAGTTAAGAGACTGACAGATTGGCAAAGGAAGGGGGAAGCTGCCTCAATGTGATACAATAACTTATGAAGAAGCCAAGAGTTTTATCAAGCCCAGATACAGGAGCAAGTGGGAAGCAGAACATCCAGGCCACAATACAAATGATGCGTATTACCAGCTAAGCAGAAGTGAACAAGTGGTAATCTTCAGACTTCGCACAGGTCACAACAGATTGGGATACCATCTATTCAACAAGTTAAAGATAGGAACTACTGATGAGTGTGACTGTGGCACTGATATAATGACTGCTGAGTATCTACGACTAAGGTACCCAACATATGAGGAACAGAGAAAGTGCATATGGTCACCACCAGTACCTTTCCTAGGAAAGCTCTACGGAGATATCAACAACCTCAGACTGACCCCTGCTTTCTTTGAACATATTCAAGTTGACGTCTGCTGTCTTTGAACATATTCAAGTTGACGTCTGAGGGTGAACGAAGAAGAAGAAGATCACTCTAGATGTTATGAAACTGCAAAGCTTCATTTCTTACCTTTTCTTGAATGTATTGTTTAAGATACGCGTTGCCAACAAATACATTTTGTTTCGTTTATTTCAGAAGAGTCAAATGCTCCAACTTTTGGGTTCTCTAACCATCATGACATTCCAGTAGAATTCCTGTTTTCTGATAAACAAATTAACCAGGTCAATGCCAAACCAAGACTTTGCTCTGTTTCTGGACTTCAGGGTTACCCAGTTTGTGAGTTGTAAGTAACGTATGCATCATCACCATCATCATCATCCTTAATCCTCATCATCATCCTCAACATTATGCTCATCATCCTCATCCTCATCCTCATCTCGTCATCATCCTCATCCTCGTCATCATCCTCATCCTCATCATCATCCTCCTCCTCCTCATCATCATCATTATCATCCTCATCATCGTCATCATCATCATCATCATCATCATCATCATCATCATCCTCATCATCATCGTCATCATCGTCATCATCCTCATCATCGTTCTCATCATCATCATCCTCATCATCATCATCCTCCTCCTCCTCCTCATCATCATCATCATCATACTCATCCTCATCATCATCCTCATCAACAACATCATCCTCATCATCATCAACAACATCATCCTCATCCTCCTCATCATCATCCTCATCATCATCATCATCCTCATCATAATCATCGTCATCATCCGCATCCTCATCATCATCCTCATCTTTCTTTGCGCGCCCTACAGATAAAGAAGCCATAACTGCAGCTGGTTGTTCCGCCCCTCTCCCCCTCCCCACGCATTAAGCCTGTACTACAACCAAGCAATGGTGGTTTCTGCAGACATGATGAGGTTGTCAGCCCATACACAACCTCATGTTAGTCAATTTGTTGGGCACGTCTACAAGTACAGTGCTCCTATTCTGTTTTTGTTACATTAGTCAAGTATTTCGACAATATCTTGACAAAAGTAATGTAAACTGACAACGTCATGAAAAGTAATCTATAGTGGCGATAGTATTTAAAAAAAAGTAATGTATATTGATGACGTCCTGAAAAGTAATCTATATTGGCGATATTAAAAAAAGTATTGTAAATTGACGACGTCATGAAAAGTAATCTATAGTGGCGATATTATAAAAAAGTAATGTAAATTGACAATGTCATGAAAAGTAATCTATAGTGGCGATATTATAAAAAAGTGTTGTAAATTGACGACGTCATGAAAAGTAATCTATAGTGACGATATTATAAAAAAGGATTGTAAATTGACGACGTCATGAAAAGTAATCTATAGTGGCGGTATTATCAAAAAAAGTAATGTAAATTGACAATGTCATGAAAAGTAATCTATAGTGGCGATATTATTAAAAAAGTAATGTAAATTGACGACGTCGTGAAAAGTAATCTATAGTGGCGATATTATAAAAAAGTATTGTAAATTGACGACGTCAAGAAAAGTAATCTATAGTGGCGATATTATAAAAAAAGTAATGTAAATTGACAATGTCATGAAAAGTATGATGATAGGAAACACTTTACAGAGCGATACAACAGGAAGCAATCTGATCATCAGAAGTAGTCCCCCCATCCGACAAGTGTTTCGGCCCGATTACTCCTTTACACTCTAAGGGGGGCGGGCCCACTTGGGTCATGACTCCCAAGCGTCTCAGCTTCCTGTTGTCTTGTATCGAAAATGAACCCATTTCACTTATGGTAGCAACTTTTAAATCCACCACGCCAGCCGCGGAGGCAATTGTGAAAATAACAAAGAGAAGACAAATTATTCCGTTCGTTCCGTCGTCCTTCACAACTAAGGACACACACTGAGACATTAGCGCGCAGCCGACGAGCTGCGCGCCGCAAGCCACTGAAATTTACCTGACACTCTCCCTATAGTATACATCGCCTGTTGCCCCAGAGTCGCATCTAGTGGCGATAGTATTTTAAAAAGTAATGTATATTGATGACGTCATGAAATGTAATCTATAGTGGCGATATTATAAAAAAGTATTGTAGATTGACGACGTCATGAAAAGTATATAGTGGCGATATCATTAAATAAAGTAATGCAAATTGACAATGTCATGAAAAGTAATATATAGTGGCAATAGTATTTTTAAAAAAGTAATGTAAATTGACAACGTCATGAAAAGTAATCTATAGTAAGGTAAAGGTAAAGGATCCCGTTACACGCCCATTGAGGCATATTGGGAATATGGTGTTAGAGTTTGGCCCATATTTTCTTGACCACCGGCACACTAGGGATGATGCGGTCAGCATCACGCCGGCCGCCTTTTTTAGATTGACGACGTCATGAAAAGTAATCTATAGTGGCGATATCATTAAAAAAGTAATGTAAATTGACGACGTCATGAAAAGTAATCTATAGTGGCGATATTATAAAAAAGTAATGTAAATTGACGACGTCATGAAAAGTGATATATAGTGGCTGACGCGTGTCGTCCATCAGTTGTAGTAATATATATATATAATATGCGGAACAATGTCTGTGGCCAAGTCACGATAGCTGCATCAAGTACAGTATAATAATAGGTTCACGCCTAATGGCAAAGGCAGTAATATGCAGTCTTTATAATGTCGTAAGGCAGTCCGTTCCGCCATGGAGACGCTGTCCTTGCATTCTCAACAGTTTAATATATTTGATACAATCGACACAATAATGAAAATTACTTCCTGACATTCAAAGAAGATAGGAACACCTCAACAGAGCATAATGGTGCCCTAGTGATGATAAAATTCAGGTAAAACACAGTAGACTGCAGGAGCAAAAACATATGCGACCTCTCGCATTATAACACTATCGGCATCTCTTCTTGCAGACGATAAAACCCCACTTCTGCTCAAATTCGCGCCTGCTATCGTACTATCCCGGCATGACGTCATTTCCGTTTATTGTGAGTAAATCCGTAATAAAATATAAGAAATGAAGCTCTGTCGAGCTGAAGATACTTCACACATAATCGTTATGAGTTTTACTCATAACAGTGGCGATATTATGAAATAAATAGTAATGTAAATTGACGACGTCATGAAAAGGGATCTATAGTGGTGATATTATTTTAAAAAAGTAGTGTACATTGACAACGTCATGAAAAGTAATCTATAGTGGTGATATTATAAAAAGTAATATAAATTGATGACGTCATGAAAAGTAATCTATATTGGCAATATTATAAAAAAAAAGTAATATAAATTGATGACGTCATGAAAAGTAATCTATAATGGCGATATTATTTAAAAAAGTAATGTGCATTGACGATATATCATCATCATCATCATTATCATCCTCATCATCACGATAATTAACCTTTCAACTCCTCAAGGAGCATAGGCCTTCAACAAACGTATCCTAAGTCTTCATGTCCAGTGCCATCAACTCAAAGCTGTTCCACGACTTCTTCATTCCCTTCATGTCTATCTTCAGTTCTCTTCTCCATGTGTTCTTTCGTCTTCAGACACCTCTATTACCCTGAGGATTCCAGAACAAGGACTGTTTGGTAATAGTATCAACACGTTTCTTCACATTCCCATCCATCTCCAGCATCTTCTTCTCATCTCTTGTTCCACTGGTGCTTGTCTGGTTCTTGTCATCAGTTCCACATTAGTGATCTTGTCATCAGTTCCACATTAGTGATCTTGTCATCAGTTCCACATTAGTGATCTTGTCATTAGTTCTACATTTGTGATCTTGTCATCAGTTCCACACTAGTGATCTTGTCATCAGTTCCACATTAGTGATCTTGTCATCAGTTCCACATTAGTGATCTTGTCATCAGTTCCACATTAGTGATCTTGTCATCTGTTCCACATTAGTGATCTTGTCATCAGTTCCACATTAGTCATCTTGTCATCAGTTCCACATTAGTGATCTTGTCATCAGTTCCACATTAGTGATCTTGTCACCAGTTCCACAATAGTGATCTTGTCATCAGTTCCACATTAGTGATCTTGTCATCAGTTCCGCATTAAAGATCTTGTCATCAGTTCCACATTAGTGATCTTGTCATCAGTTCCACATTAGTGATCTTGTCATCAGTTCCACATTAGTGATCTTGTCATCAGTTCCACATTAATTATCTTGTCATCAGTTCCACATTAGTGATCTTGTCATCAGTTCCACATTAGTGATCTTGTCATCAGTTCCACATTTGT
The DNA here is from genome assembly GCA_024509875.1 of Oreohelix idahoensis. Lineage (NCBI taxonomy): Eukaryota > Metazoa > Mollusca > Gastropoda > Stylommatophora > Oreohelicidae > Oreohelix > Oreohelix idahoensis. Next base: position 46,607 of record JAMPIV010015913.1, read on the forward strand.
GATCTTGTCATCAGTTCCACATTAGTGATCTTGTCATCAGTTTCACATTTGTCATCTTGTCATCAGTTCCACATTTGTCATCTTGTCATCAGTTCCACATTAGTGATCTTGTCATCAGTTCCACATTAGTGATCTTGTCATCAGTTCCACATTAGTGATCTTGTCATCAGTTCCACATTAGTGATCTTGTCATCAGTTCCACATTAGTGATCTTTTCATCAGTTCCACATTAGTGATCTTGTCATGCCTTTTTCATCCTTCTATTGTACGCGAGCACACATTTATAAAAGTCTGTAGCTGTTTGATTGTTGTTTTTATTGTTCTTCAGAGCCATTACAATAATAGTACTGACGACATTTGAATTGAAAATTCTGAATTTTCTGTTAAACATGTTCTCTTGTGACCTCCATATATTTCCCAATGCAGTTCAAGCGAGTTTTCGTATTGTCTATTCGTAATAGAGACCTGCTTTGGGTGACAATTGTCCTCTTTTTCCCGGATTTGTCCTCCTTTCCACCTTAAGATTGGGCGTCCGGGCGGCTTTTTTAAAAAGTGCAATTTGTCCGGAGTTTTCCCATCGAAGATAGAACATGACTTCGAAGAAGTCTATCTTATGCAAGTTCAAGGAGTATTTTTCAAGTAAATATTGAACGAATTGCGTAAAAGTATATAGTTCAGTTGTTGAAGTGTAAAACTGTGTTAACTCATTTCCCCCCCCCCCCCCCCCCCCCCAGGCTGTTTTTTGGGTTTTACCCAGGCCCGAAAATGGATGCAATTTTTTCAGACAGGTGAGGTTTTAAAAACAGACAGTGGACAAATACATAAGTTCAGTAGGTAGTTGTGTTATACATTTAAATGTGTGAAATTGACTGGAGAATCTTATGAATTGCTTCATATAATTAATTAATATGAATAGGTGTGTGTTATGTCTTGTGAAGTGTAGACTTGATTAAAAAAGTGTTAACATTTTTTTTTTAATTGTATACTAAAACTTAAATATTTCAGCTCCCAATTAATGTATGGCAATAAAATGTTCAGAATGTCAGTGCACATTTAGTTTGAAACATATCTAGAAACTTTTATCACTATCACTTCATAGATGTAATTTTTATGATTTTTTTTCTCAAAGCCACATATGTTTGTAAAAACAACCGCTCAAAATGTGTGCAATTTTTCTCTTCAGGTTATATTTTAAAAGCAGGCAGTAGATACACATTTTATTTAACTAGGTGTTAATGTTATACATTTAAATGTGTGAAATTGACTGGAGAATCTTATGAATTGATTCATATAATTAATTGATATGAATAGGTGTGTGTTATGTCTTGTGAAGTGTAGACTTGATTTTAAAAATGTTTAAAAAATAAAATAAAATTGTATACTTAAATTTAAATATTTCAGCTCCCAATTAATGTATGGCAATAAAATATTAAGAATATCAGTGCACATTTAGTTTGAAACATATCTGGAAACTGTTATCACTATCACTTCATAGATGTAATTTTTATGATTTTTTTCTCAAAACCACATATGTTTGTAAACACAACCGCTCAAAATGTGTGCAATTTTTCTCTTCAGGTTATATTTAAAAAACTGCAGTAGACACACATTTTATTTAACTAGGTGTTAATGTTATACATTTAAATGTGTGAAATTGACTGGAGAATCTTATGAATTGATTCATATAATTAATTGATATGAATAGATGTGTGTTATGTCTTGTGAAGTGTAGACTTGATTTTAAAAATGTTTAAAAAATAAAATAAAATTGTATACTTAAATTTAAATATTTCAGCTCCCAATAAATGTATGGCAATAAAATATTAAGAATATCAGTGCAGATTTAGTTTGAAACATATCTAGAAACTTTTATCACTATCACTTCATAGATGTAATTTTTATGATTTTTTTTCTCAGAACCACATATGTTTGTAAAAACAACCACTCAAAATGTGTGCAATTTTTCTCTTCAGGTTATATTTAAAAAAACAGGCAGTAGATACACATATTATTTAACTAGGTGTTTATGTTATACATTTAAATGTGTGAAATTGACTGGAGAATCTTATGAATTGATTCATATAATTAATTGATATGAATAGGTGTGTTATGTCTTGTGAAGTGTAGACTTGATTTTAAAAATGTTTAAAAAATAAAATAAAATTGTATACTTAAACTTAAATATTTCAGCTCCCAATTAATATATGGCAATAAAATATTAAGAATATCAGTGCACATTTAGTTTGAAACATATCTAGAAACTTTTATCACTATCACTTCATAGATGTAATTTTTTTTTATTTTTGTTCTCAAAACCACATATGTTTGTAAAAACAACCGCTCAAAATATGTGCAATTTTTCTCTTCAGGTTATATTTTAAAAACAGGCATTAGATACACATTTTATTTAACTAGGTGTTGATGTTATACATCAACATGTGGGAAATTGACTGAAGAATCTTGTGAAATGCTGTAGATAATTATTTGATGTAGGGAAAGAGTCTGTCATGTTATGTGAAGTGTAGACCTAATCAAAAATAACTGGAAAAAAGATAAATAAACTGTACTCACATATGTCAGCTCCAGTTTAATCCATAGCAGAAAAATCTCAGAATATCAGTGCACATCCATTTTGAAACACAACACATTTTACCACAATCACTTCAAATATATAATTTATATGATTTTTTTCCTACACCACAAATTTCTGTAAATACCAAACAACTATGACTAATATTATTTACACCAACTATATTCTATCATTTTTGGTTTGACAATGTGCTTCCACTTTGGCCTGAGAAGATACAAGGAAAACCTTGGATTATACTGCTTATATTGCCATCTGCCTTTATACCCTATTACCACTTCATTCAAACTGAGATTTTGGAATGGGTAAAAGGCACTCTGAAATTTTTGCAACAACATGTTCATAAAATCTTTTCTTTTCCTTGTGAATTTTCATCAGAGGCATGAAGCATTGTATGATATAATGCTTCAAATCTACTTCTTGAAAACATTTGAAGAAACCAAGGAGTATAAAATTCTGCAGATGTAGACCAGTAGTTGCGAATGCATGGTCTTTTCTGAATCCCAATATTTATTAGGACAGCAAAAAACTTATCAAGTTCATGTCGTGTGACTTTGGTCCACCGAGAATACAATGAATATTGTTTCGCAGGGTTATTTTGAATAGATTTGAGTCTGGTATAATCATTGATGCACTGGAACATGAAATCTTGAACCTCATCTGTAAACAAAACACTGAAACATTTCAATGGGGTTGACAGGTCAAACCCCTCAGTCACACCTGGTGTTCTCTTTGGACAAAATTGAAATGCATTTTGTGTCATCCCCTCAGCAATTTCTAACCACTCTGGGACATCTTGTGAGGATGCACCTGCCTCTAGACTTGTGGCAGTTCTCATAGCTTTACTTTTGGTCACAATGGTGTTTTTGTTTTTTTTTTTTTTTTTTTTTTTTTTTTTTTTTTTTTTTTTGCCTCTTTATCCTTCTCCTTTAGTGACTGAAAGTTTCGCTCTTTTTATACCAGCCCTACCTGATGCATGTTCAATCAGCTGATCGACATCGCCCTCAGAATGATCACTTTCATGAATATTCTGACACAAAGTCTTTACAATGTCTTCATTGGAATTACTAAACCTAACTTCTAAAAACCCGTGTCGCTCGAGTTATCTTCTGTCCACTGAGAAATTAGCGTCGTGCTTGCTCAGCCGAAAGCAGGTGTTTAGAAGAAGATTCTCGATCCATTTTGTATGTAAACAAAGAAATAGAAATGGATATAAAACACACAATTTTAGCTTCACAAATTTGTTTTTCGCTCACAAACGTCCATAAACATGTCCTAGATGTAATGAAATGATTTAAAAACCAGCTAGTTGCTAGGTATTTATAACTTTTCGTTCAAACTCGACATATGTCATTGGTCTGAAGATTCTCGATCCATTTTGCATGTAAACAAAGGAATAGAAATGGATATAAAACACACAATTTTAGCTTCACAAATTTGTTTTTCGCTCACAAACGTCCATAAACATGTCCTAGATGTAATGAAATGATTTAAAAACCAGCTAGTTGCTAGGTATTTATAACTTTTCGTTCAAACTCGACATATATCGCACTGGCGTGCCACGCGCCATTGGTCCAAACGGAAGTCCTATCTGGCGCGTGGTGCGCCACTGTGGACGGAAAGAGTTAAATCTGTGATGACCTTCTTAAGCAGTGCTTATGTCAAGACATTGTGCCCTTGAAGATTCCGAATATGCTAGTTGAAAAACGAAAAGCCAGACTGGGTAGTTTGTATGACAAGTTTCATGAAGTTTTCATCTGTTGTTTAGAAGACTTAGATATTTCGATGAGACCATTAGAAGATTTCACTTATTTTTCATGGATGACTGTGATGAATTTACCGTGATACAACTTTAAAATATCTCCAAAAATAACGATAAAAGGTAGGGTTAAAAATAATGCGTAAGATACTAGGAGACATGTTCGCCCATGCCCGCCTTTTCCTACCCGCCATTTAAAACTAACGAGTTAGACGAGCAGACGAAACGTTTACCCTTTGCAGACGGGAGAGAAACGGAGAACACAAAAGGAAACATATGACTGAACACGTGTTTGAAGATAGCAAGGCTAAAAGACGCAATTGGTAGTAAAAGAAAAAAAATTCACGTCACTAGTTGACACAATGTAAGGAAATGGACAAAAAACGACCTTGGCTCTTGTCAGAAACAGTCATTTCTTGGACTTTTACGATACTTGGTTGTTATTTGAATTCAGCGGCAAACGCCGTGGAGAAGGTTCTCGAACATATTTTTAAAAAAAAACTAACCTTGAAAAAGTAGCTTTTTCTTAATAATAATGTTATGAATATAAAACCTAGCTAGTTTGATAGCCCGTCTTGAGCAGAGAACTAATATACTTTAAATTATACAGACTGATAGATAATAAGGAAGATATTGACAAAAGACTGTGTTGTTCATATCAGACGAGCGACTGCACTGTTAAAAAAATTTCACTAAAGTTTCAAATTTGCGTCCTTGAGGCACGCAGATGCAAGAATCGAGCTGTAATTAAAGAGAGGGGTAAGGTGGAGAATTGTAGCTAAAAATAACTTCGGAGGCAGAAGTGTGTAGGGTATTGCATGGAGTTGGCCCAAGAACCAAGCGTGTTTTTTATGAAAAAACAAGTAGAGACAGACGGACCAACAGACCGTAATACATACTTGACTGAGAGCTGACTGAAATTTGACTTTTGGTTGTAGATTTGAAAAGTAGGGGGGGGGGGGGGGGTCTGTGATTGGATGAATGAAATAATATTAGCGGGACAGAGATGCGCATTTTTGCCATTCGTTACAAGACTGTCCAGAGACACAGTGGTTTATTGCCTGTGGTGTTGTTTCCAGAAGTATTTCTATACATTTAGTGGGACGCCATCAGATAGCCAGCAGCTCAGCTGAGTTTTGCTAGATATTAACTGTGTTCTCAATTCTGAATTCTGGTAAGAATGAAAGCATTTCTTTTGTATATTTTAATATTTCGAGTGATTGATACTGCCATATCATAAAATGATTACGACAAGTAAGTGTTCGCTCTAGGTCCCCAGCCCAAGTTCAGGGTCTAGAGACAAACAAAAAAATATGGACGCCTAACTAAAACTATGGAAGGCGGATCTATTGTTGAGATCGGTGGGAACATATCACCTATCTTATTGAACAAAAGGAAACTATTGAACATATCTCAGATGCAATGCAGTCTTGGGGAACTAGTACTATATGAAAACAACTGGGTAAGATGTACTGTGTGGTCAGAGAGATCTGACCCAGTCTGTGTGGTGTTGTTGTGTAGTGTTGTGTGCACAAGTGGCTCAGTAGGTAGAGTTCTGACCCATGCCACAAAACTTTTATTTCAGAATTGTGAGTTTCTGTTTGGCACCGAAGAGGTGCCAAATGCTGTTGTGAAATACACAAGCGTGGACCAGTGCAGTCTAACATTGTGTCAGAGCAGCCGAATATTGTACTCCAGCAACGGAGAGGAGGGGCCACCAGACTCCTGTACAAGATCGACGCAGTCGAGATACGTGAGATTCTGGCCTGCTGGAAATTCACCAACTAATTCACCAACTAATTCACCATCTAATAAAGACATACCATTGTGGGAAAATAAACCATGTATTCATCCCCTAAGTCAATGGACAATGTTTTGGTAGTCACAGATTGGGCGTGATGATACCACCCCAACAGTACATTCAGTAATAGTTCTCCTGGGACAATCTAATATAATAAATATTAACCAGTCTTTTAAAATACTTATGTGCACACATCCATTTTATTATGTCATATAATTATGCATTCCATTTATAACTCCATAATATTTCATATGTTCTGACCAACAAACATTGGTTCAGAACAAATAAATTTAACAAAAGATTTAATATTTAAAACTAAAACAGCCTGAGTTAGTTCAGTGTGTTATAAATTTTATTATTATTATTAGACTTATTAAATATCTGTGTGTGTGTGTATTCTAATACAACACATTACATTTCAGTACCCTAGACTTTTAACGTAGCTACATTCATAATAGTAAAAAAAGAGATATGTTTGAGGTCGTAAGTGGTAGTACGAAGGGCCTTCTGTAATTCACATCTACATTTATCTCAGGAGCCTTCACAGCTGACCTCATACATCACACTAGGTAACACAACCACCATACAATACCATCAAATCCACTACAAATATTGGGGGCTCGTCCGGGATAATTAGATAATCAAAGATATTAGAATCTCCTGGTGAGAGAACTAAACCAGGGGGACAGATTGTAAAAATTTAAAAAGTGTCCCTTAAAATAAAAGTGGAAAATCAAAGTTGGTGAATCTTCACAGCCAGTGGTAATTGATTAATTAATTAATTAATTAGAATTACCTTGGCCAATTTAATTAATTAGAATTACCTTGGTCAATTTAATTAATTAGAATTACCTGTCATTTGATAATTATAATTACCTGTCATTAAGTAATTAGATTTACCTGGGTCATTGTTATTTTGTCTGATGGCTGACCTGGCAAAATTCAGATCAGCTGCTGTGCTAACGGCGAGGGAGATGAACATGGAGGGTCAGGCTTTAATTCAGTATGTGACTTCTGAATGTGACAAGTATATTGAAAGGGAAGATAGGAGGTTAGCTGAAGAGAAGAGGTTACAAATTGAGGCTGATAGAGAACTTAAGAGGCTGCAGATTGAGGCAGAAGAAAAACGACAGCAAAGGGAGGCAGAAGATAAGAGAAGGGAGGCAGAAGATAAAAAGGCCGAAAGGGAAGCAGAAGATAGAAGGTTGCAAAGGGAGCATGAATTACGACTAAGGGAGCTGGAATTACAAGGCCATGCTCCTGAAAATGGTGCCAGCCCTTTTGCCTCAGATGCTGCAGCTAGTCAGGGTGCCTCAAACTCAGCTATGGGGTTTCATTTTTTAAAGTTATCACAGGGATTGAGAGGTACTTCTTATGAAGTCTTTGCTAAAATGAGTAGAGAAGACCAAGACAATTATGACATGCTAAAGCAGGCTTTGTTATTGAGGTACGAAAAAATGGTGAATTTTATCGTAAGAAATTTAGAAATGCCAAACTGTTGTCTGGGGAGACATACCACCAATTCTCTGCCAGACTGGAAACCTATTTGGAGAAATGGACTGCTCTGGGGAAGACCCAAGATCTTAAAGAAATGATCATGATAGAGCAATTAAGAGAGTCCATGGCTCCAGACTTGAGAAAATTTCTCATGGAACAAGGTGCAGAGAGGTTGGGGGAGGTTTTAAATGTCGCTGAGAGGTATCAGGCAGCCCAGGCAGAGGTAAGTGGCACTAAAAAGAAGCACATAGAAAATTTTAAAGTTCCATAGCAATTTAATAAATTTGATAACCGAGAACAGGGTAATAAAGGCAGGACAAGCTTTGATAGGCCAAGAAATGACTATCGTGACAGAAACGCACAGTTCAATGACCAAAAATATAATGAAAGAAAACCGTTAAACCAAGGAAAAAGATGGTGCAAATGGTGTAAGAAAGACAATCATAACACCGAATTTTGTAGAAGGAAACCTTCAGACATTGCTGCAATGAAGTCGGGGACTCAGAGATTAAAGGTTAATCCTAATGGACAGCAGGAACCTTATCACCCCCCAGTTTGTGAGGATGTTATTTGTAATGGGGTCACCATAAGGTGCCTTTATGATACAGGTTTGGATTATGATTCAGTTGTGAAGTCTAGCCTAGTGGACCCAAGTCAGAATACCACAGAAACAGTGGAAATACAAGGGGCGACTAAGGACATACCACTCATGACACTTCCCATCGCAAGGATAACGGTGAAAACTCGCTATGTGGAAGGAGAAATCAGAGCAGCAGTGATAGATGAACCAATCTACCCTCTGATATTGGGGTGTAGGTACGTCTTCTTGGGGAATCCCGAGAGACCTGTGATCATGGCGACAGTACAGACCAGGTCACAGAAAAAGGAGGAAGAAGGTGAACCTATAAATGCTCATCCAGAGGAGATGAGGAAGGCGCAGGCTGAGGATAGGACACTCAAGCCATGTTTTAAAAAATTGCCCAAATGCCACACACCTCCAAGCAAGGGGGAATACTTTATGAAGAACAAATTATTATATAGGAAGGCCGGAACTGGAACAAATGGTCACAACCAGCTGGTTCTTCCCACTTCATATAGGGATAAAGTGATGGAACTCGGGCATGCGATTCCCTTCAGTGGTCACATGGGGATTAGCGCCACAGGACAGCGTATAGCTTGTCATTACTTCTGGCCAGGGATAACGGAGGATATAAAGAGATATGTCAAATCCTGTCCAGAATGTCAAAGGGTAGCTCCAAAGCACTGGACTGCTCCTGCAACTCTAGGGGAAATGCCCATAGTGGGAACACCTTTTGAGAGGGTTGCAGTGGATATTGTGGGACCTCTCACTCGGAACAAGAGGAGGAACAGTTACATCCTTACTCTGGTGGACACTTGTTCTATGTGGGGAGAGGCGGTAGCCCTGCCATCAATTGATTCAAAACATGTAGCAGAGGCACTACTTACAATATTCACAAGATTAGGATTCCCGCATCAAATCTTGACTGATAATGGCTCACAGTTCAAGGGGAAACTAACGGAAGAAGTTTTTAAGCTATTTCAAGCCAGACACTTTCATTGTAGTCCGTACCACCCACAAGGGAACTGCCAGGTAGAGAGGTTCAATGGGACTCTCATTTCTATCCTGAGGAAGCTGGCACACGAAAAACCGGATCTGTGGGATCAATTCCTGCCCGCCGCGTTGTTTGCGTATCGGGAGGTACCACATAGTTCAACCGGGATGGCTCCCGCAACTCTGCTATTTGGGAGGCCAATAAAACGTCCATTGGAAGCTTTATTAAGGACCTGGACAGATGAGAAGGCAGAAGAGACTGTTACCTCATCGTATCAATATGTGAACGAAATGACCACTCGTCTGAAAGCTGGATGGAAACTGGCAAATGATAATTTGAGACAAGCCAGGAAGAAACAGGCAGCATATTTTAATAGGAAGGCAAAGGACAGAGAACTAGCTGTGGGAGAGAAGGTGCTTCTTCTACTACCCGGCAGCCAGAATAAATTACAAATTGGATGGCAAGGTCCATATACGGTTCTATAGAAGGTGTCTAGAACAAACTATAAAATTGACAAGAAGGGGAAGGAGAAAGTTTATCATGTAAACCTGTTAAAGAAGTATCTGGACAGACCACTCCAGGAAAGCACCCCCTTACTGACCTTGGCTATCGCAACTCAAATGCAAAAGGAACCACTCACCTCACATGAATACCCATTACATCCTTGTAAAACAGCCGCACAGGTAAAAGTCAGTAAGCACCTGACTAAAAATCAGAGGGAGAGAGTTCAACAGGTTCTGGAGGAACATACAGATGTATTAACAGATAAACCAGGACATACAAATTTGCTACAGTATGACATGAAACTGGTAGACTCAAACCCAATCTGTATGAGAGCCTATCTATTCCGTTCGCGAAGGAGAAGGCATTGAAAGAAGAAATATATTATTTGTTGAAGGAGGGGATTATTTCACACAGTGAATCATCTTTTAGCTCCAGTGTAGTTTTGTTGAGGAAACCGTCTGGGGAACACAGACTGTGCATAGATTACAGGAAACTGAATGCTGTCACAGAAGGACAAGTGGATCCATTACCAGACACTAAACAGTTATTTGCCAGATTAAACAAGGCAAAATACTTTTCAAAGGTGGATCTTAGTAAAGGCTATTACCAGATTCCAGTGAAGCCTGAGGTGAGACCTTATTTAGCTTTTAGCACCTCGGAAGGACATTATGAATTCAACATGCTACCATTCGGATTGAAAAATGCTCCGAGTGTATTTTCAAAGATGATGCGCAAATTGTTGGATCCCTTGAATAACCCCTGTATCACGAATTTCATGGATGATATTCTCGTCGCCACAGAGACATTTGAAGAACACATTAACTCTCTAAAAATGTTATTTGATAGACTTAGGGAGGCAAACTTAACTGCTAGGCAAACAAAATGTTGTATTGGATGCAAAGAGTTGGAATTCTTGGGACACACTGTATATCAGGGTAACATGACCCCTGACCCCAAGAACTTGGAAAAACTGCAGAGAGCACCTAGACCACAAACAAAAAAGGATGTGCGATCATTCGTGTCGTTATGTGGATTTTACCCAAAATATATCAAAAATTTTAACTCTATTTGTGCTCCTCTGACTGATCTGACTCGCAAGGGACATCCAGATAAAATTGTTTGGACTGCGCAATGTGAATTGGCTTTTCAAGAGTTAAAGGATAAACTCACTAGCAAGCCTATTCTCAAATTGCCTGATTTGACACAGGACTTCGTGGGGAGAACAGATGCAAGTAATGTAGGCCTCGGGGCGGCTCTGTTGCAAAGGTCATCTTCACCCGATGGGGAACTGAACCCAGTCGCTTATGCAAGCCGCAAATTGAATAAAGCGGAGCGAGGATATTCCACAAGCGAAAAAAGAATGTTTAGCGTTAATCTGGGCAATAAAAAAAGTTTCAAATCTATCTGTATGGTAGGACTTTTGTGGTCCAGACGGATCATCAGCCCCTGGTGTTCTTATCTCAGGCTAAGCATGAAAACGCAAGATTGTTGAGATGGTCTTTATTACTGCAACCTTATCAGTTTATTATCGAATACATCCCAGGGTCATTGAATGTCGGTGCAGATTTCCTCAGTCGGCACCCTTGTGATCAAGATTAGATAGTGGCAGGCGTGAGGAGTAATTTTATCTATGTGTATCACTGGTTTTGGAACTTGCCGTAGTGCATGTTCTCAGTTGGGGAGATGTGTGATGAATTTACCATGATACAACGTTAAAATATCTCAAAAAATAACGATAAAAGGTAGGGTTAAAAATAGTGCGTAAGATACTAGGAGACCTGCTCGCCCATGCCCGCCTTTTCCTACCCGCCATTTAAAAGTAACGAGTTAGACGAGCAGACGAAACGTTTACCCTTTGCAGACGGGAGAGAAACGGAGAACACAAAAGGAAACATATGACTGAACACGTGTTTGAAGATAGCAAGGCTAAAAGACGCAATTGGTAGTAAAAGAAAAAAAAATTCACGTCACTAGTTGACACAATGTAAGGAAATGGACAAAAAACGACTTTGGCTCTTGTCAGAAACAGTCATTTCTTGGACTTTTACGATACTTGGTTGTTATTTGAATTCAGCGGCAAACGCCGTGGAGAAGGTTCTCGAACATATTTCAAAAAAAAAAAAAAAAAACTAACCTTGAAAAAGTAACTTTTTCTTAATAATAATGTTATGAATATAAAACCTAGCTAGTTTGATAGCCCGTCTTGAGCAGAGAACTAATATACTTTAAATTATACAGACGGATAGATAATAAGGAAGATATTGACAAAAGACTGTGTTGTTCATATCAGACGAGCGACTGCACTGTTAAAAAAATTTCACTAAAGTTTCAAATTTGCGTCCTTGAGGCACGCAGATGCAAGAATCGAGCTGTAATTAAAGAGAGGGGTAAGGTGGAGAATTGTAGCTAAAAATAACTTCGGAGGCAGAAGTGTGTAGGGTATTGCATGGAGTTGGCCCAAGAACCAAGCGTGTTTTTTATGAAAAAACAAGTAGAGACAGACGGACCAACAGACCGTAATACATACTTGACTGAGAGCTGACTGAAATTTGACTTTTGGTTGTAGATTTGAAAAGTAGGGGGGGGGGGGAGTCTGTGATTGGATGAATGAAATAATATTAGCGGGACAGAGATGCGCATTTTTGCCATTCGTTACAAGACTGTCCAGAGACACAGTGGTTTATTGCCTGTGGTGTTGTTTCCAGAAGTATTTCTATACATTTAGTGGGACGCCATCAGATAGCCAGCAGCTCAGCTGAGTTTTGCTAGATATTAACTGTGTTCTCAATTCTGAATTCTGGTAAGAATGAAAGCATTTCTTTTGTATATTTTAATATTTCGAGTGATTGATACTGCCATATCATAAAATGATTACGACAAGTAAGTGTTCGCTCTAGGTTCCCAGCCCAAGTTCAGGGTCTAGAGACAAACAAAAAAATATGGACGCCTAACTAAAACTATGGAAGGCGGATCTATTGTTGAGATCGGTGGGAACATATCACCTATCTTATTGAACAAAAGGAAACTATTGAACATATCTCAGATGCAATGCAGTCTTGGGGAACTAGTACTATATGAAAACAACTGGGTAAGATGTACTGTGTGGTCAGAGAGATCTGACCCAGTCTGTGTGGTGTTGTTGTGTAGTGTTGTGTGCAGAAGTAGCTCAGTAGGTAGAGTTCTGACCCATGCCACAAAACTTTTATTTCAGAATTGTGAGTTTCTGTTTGGCACCGAAGAGGTGCCAAATGCTGTTGTGAAATACACAAGCGTGGACCAGTGCAGTCTAACATTGTGTCAGAGCAGCCGAATATTGTACTCCAGCAACGGAGAGGAGGGGGCCACCAGACTCCTGTACAAGATCGACGCAGTCGAGATACGTGAGATTCTGGCCTGCTGGAAATTCACCAACTAATTCACCAACTAATTCACCATCTAATAAAGACATACCATTGTGGGAAAATAAACCATGTATTCATCCCCTAAGTCAATGGACAATGTTTTGGTAGTCACAGATTGGGCGTGATGATACCACCCCAACAGTACATTCAGGAATAGTTCTCCTGGGACAGTCTAATATAATAAATATTAACCAGTCTTTTAAAATACTTATGTGCACACATCCATTTTATTATGTCATATAATTATGCATTCCATTTATAACTCCATAATATTTCATATGTTCTGACCAACAAACATTGGTTCAGAACAAATAAATTTAACAAAAGATTTAATATTTAAAACTAAAACAGCCTGAGTTAGTTCAGTGTGTTATAAATTTTATTATTATTATTAGACTTATTAAATATCTGTGTGTGTGTGTATTCTAATACAACACATTACATTTCAGTACCCTAGACTTTTAACGTAGCTACATTCATAATAGTAAAAAAAGAGATATGTTTGAGGTCGTAAGTGGTAGTACGAAGGGCCTTCTGTAATTCACATCTACATTTATCTCAGGAGCCTTCACAGCTGACCTCATACATCACACTAGGTAACACAACCACCATACAATACCATCAAATCCACTACAATGACCTTATATGGAATACCAATATATGTAGATAAGCGAGCGTCTGTGCAATATTTAATTGATAAAGATGTTGCAGAAAGCAAACTAAATTTTTAAAACAATCATTAAATATTGAATTTCATTCTGAACTTTTAATGACCAGACAATACTTGTATGCGGTGCGCGGTCACAGTACAAACGTAGACAGGATTTTTAAAATTTTTTTAACATTAATGGACAAAAGACAAAAACATGTTCAATATGGATTCCATCAAGAGAAATTTCTTTCTGCAATACAATTTAAAAGAAGTGTCGTGGTGGCCAATTCAAAGATGGTTTTTGTTTACAAGAAAATAATGAACGTTTAAGAAGATAATGTCCGCCAAAAAATAAAAAAAATTAAATAATCATAATTTTATCATTACTGATTAATATTTGGAACTTTAATTTTTCTATTTAAAAATGATTTTAAAACATACATGGCACACATTTTATTTCAATTATTTTTTTCCCTATATTTATAAAATTAGAACTAGCTCTGGTCATCACAGTCGTTCATTAATAGATTGAATAATCTATTTTCTGTTCTATTTTTTGTCTCGTAGTGTCTTCTTTTTTACGGTAAAAAGTCAGAAAATATCCTCTTTTTGTGAAAAAGACAAAGAAAAAGAAAAATTTCTTTGATTTTATGTCAGAAATGTCAGTTTATGTTTGCTAGGGATACATCGGCTTTGTCTTAATATGATCAGATTCAAAATGTAAAAAACAATCTTCGATACAGGTCAAATACAAAAAAGCGTCATTTATCTACTTTACTTAATTATAAAAGATGCGAGAAACTTCAGAGAAAGACAATAACAAAGAGATAGATCAAGTAAAGAGGGAAAACTGTTTTAGATACAACTTTTATCATTAATACCAAATACGCCAAAATAAATAAATTTCCCATACATTCTGTTGTATAGAATATAACACGGATCGCCAGTTATCATTAATCAGTAATTCGTCACATCTTTAATGAAAAAAAAAATAAAAACACACACACCGTGTTTTCCTTGACTTGTTTTATAAATTTGCATCATTCAGTCCAGGAAGGGACATAAAAAAAAAAAAGAATTAAAAAAGGTGATCAAAATTAGACAGCTAAAATATGTTGGCCATATAAAAAGACATACCACCTTAATAAAGACCATAACAGAAGGAAGAGTGGAAGGCAAACGTGCAAGAGAAAGACAGTGCTCTCCAGGGCGCAAGCTTGTGCACAGTTATATGGAGATCAAGCTGTTGCCCATACAGCATGTTCCTCATCTCCGTGCAGCCGGTTGGTCTAAACTTTAGACTCTAAAGGAACGGCAGTAGCCGATACAGTTTGGTACCAGCCCCGTCGCAAGAGTTGCCAGAATAATGTCGAATAAGACAAGAGACAGGAAAGTGTCTATCAGAGTGCACCATCAAGACAAGAGACAGGAAAGTGTCTATCAGAGTGTACCATCAAGACAAGAGACAGGAAAGTGTCTATCAGAGTGCACCATCAAGACAAGAGACAGGAAAGTGTCTATCAGAGTGCACCATCAAGACGAGAGACAGGAAAGTGTCTATCAGAGTGCACCATCAAGACAAGAGACAGGAAAGTGTCTATCAGAGTGCACCATCAAGACGAGAGACAGGAAAGTGTCTATCAGAGTGCACCATCAAGACAAGAGACAGGAAAGTGTCTATCAGATTGTACCATCAAGACAAGAGACAGGAAAGTGACTATCAGAGTGCACCATCAAGACAAGAGACAGGAAAGTGTCTATCAGAGTGCACCATCAAGACAAGAGACAGGAAAGTGTCTATCAGAGTGTACCATCAAGACAAGAGACAGGAAAGAGTCTATCAGAGTGCACCATCAAGACAAGAGACAGGAAAGAGTCTATCAGAGTGCACCATCAAGACAAGAGACAGGAAAGAGTCTATCAGAGTGCACCATCAAGACAAGAGACAGGAAAGTGTCTATCAGAGTGCACCATCAAGACAAGAGACAGGAAAGTGTCTATCAGAGTGCACCATCAAGACAAGAGACATGAAAGTGTCTATCAGAGGGTACCATCAAGACAAGAGACAGGAAAGTGTCTATCAGAGTGCACCATCAAGACGAGAGACAGGAAAGTGTCTATCAGAGTGCACCATCAAGACAAGAGACAGGAAAGTGTCTATCAGAGTGCACCATCAAGACAAGAGACAGGAAAGTGTCTATCAGAGTGCACCATCAAGACAAGAGACAAGAAAGTGTCTATCAGAGTGCACCATCAAGACGAGAAACAGGAAAGTGTCTATCAGAGTGCACCATCAAGACAAGAGACAGGAAAGTGTCTATCAGAGTGCACCATCAAGACAAGAGACAGGAAAGTGTCTATCAGAGTGCACCATCAAGACAAGAGACAGGAAAGTGTCTATCAGAGTGCACCATCAAGACAAGAGACAGGAAAGTGTCTATCAGAGTGCACCATCAAGACAAGAGACAGGAAAGTTTCTATCAGAGTGCACCATCAAGACAAGAGACAGGAAAGTGTCTATCAGAGTGCACCATCAAGACGAGAGACAGGAAAGTGTCTATCAGAGTGCACCATCAAGACAAGAGACAGAAAAGTGTCTATCAGAGGGTACCATCAAGACAAGAGACAGGAAAGTGACTATCAGAGTGCACCATCAAGACAAGAGACAGGAAAGTGTCTATCAGAGTGCACCATCAAGACAAGAGACAGGAAAGTGTCTATCAGAGTGTACCATCAAGACAAGAGACAGGAAAGAGTCTATCAGAGTGCACCATCAAGACAAGAGACAGGAAAGAGTCTATCAGAGTGCACCATCAAGACAAGAGACAGGAAAGAGTCTATCAGAGTGCACCATCAAGACAAGAGACAGGAAAGTGTCTATAAGAGTGCACCATCAAGACAAGAGACAGGAAAGTGTCTATCAGAGTGCACCATCAAGACAAGAGACATGAAAGTGTCTATCAGAGGGTACCATCAAGACAAGAGACAGGAAAGTGTCTATCAGAGTGCACCATCAAGACGAGTTTCAGGAAAGTGTCTATCAGAGTGCACCATCAAGACAAGAGACAGGAAAGTGTCTATCAGAGTGCACCATCAAGACAAGAGACAGGAAAGTGTCTATCAGAGTGCACCATCAAGACAAGAGACAGGAAAGTGTCTATCAGAGTGCACCATCAAGACGAGAGACAGGAAAGTGTCTATCAGAGTGCACCATCAAGACAAGAGACAGGAAAGTGTCTATCAGAGTGCACCATCAAGACAAGAGACAGGAAAGTGTCTATCAAGAGTCAGGAAAGTGTCTATCAGAGTGCACCATCAAGACAAGAGACAAGAAAGTGTCTATCAGAGTGCACCATCAAGACGAGAGACAGGAAAGTGTCTATCAGAGTGCACCATCAAGACAAGAGACAGGAAAGTGTCTATCAGAGTGCACCATCAAGACAAGAGACAGGAAAGTGTCTATCAGAGTGCACCATCAAGACGAGAGACAGGAAAGTGTCTATCAGAGTGCACCATCAAGACAAGAGACAGGAAAGTGTCTATCAGAGTGCACCATCAAGACAAGAGACAGGAAAGTGTCTATCAGAGGGTACCATCAAGACAAGAGACAGGAAAGTGTCTATCAGAGTGCACCATCAAGACAAGAGACAGGAAAGTGTCTATCAGAGTGCACCATCAAGACGAGAGACAGGAAAGTGTCTATCAGAGTGCACCATCAAGACAAGAGACAGGAAAGTGTCTATCAGAGTGCACCATCAAGACGAGAGACAGGAAAGTGTCTATCAGAGTGCACCATCAAGACAAGAGACAGGAAAGTGTCTATCAGAGGGTACCATCAAGACAAGAAACAGGAAAGTGACTATCAGAGTGCACCATCAAGACAAGAGACAGGAAAGTGTCTATCAGAGTGCACCATCAAGACAAGAGACAGGAAAGTGTCTATCAGAGTGCACCATCAAGACAAGAGACAGGAAAGAGTCTATCAGAGTGCACCATCAAGACAAGAGACAGGAAAGAGTCTATCAGAGTGCACCATCAAGACAAGAGACAGGAAAGAGTCTATCAGAGTGCACCATCAAGACAAGAGACAGGAAAGTGTCTATAAGAGTGCACCATCAAGACAAGAGACAGGAAAGTGTCTATCAGAGTGCACCATCAAGACAAGAGACATGAAAGTGTCTATCAGAGTGTACCATCAAGACAAGAGACAGGAAAGAGTCTCTCAGAGTGCACCATCAAGACAAGAGACAGGAACGTGTCTATCAGAGTGCACCATCAAGACAAGAGAAAGGAAAGTGTCTATCAGAGTGCACCATCAAGACAAGATACAGGAAAGAGTCTATCAGAGTGCACCATCAAGACAAGAGACAAGAAAGTGTCTATCAAAGTGCACCATCAAGACAAGAGACAGGAAAGTGTCTATCAGAGTGTACCATCAAGACAAGAGACAGGAAAGAGTCTATTAGAGTGCACCATCAAGATAAGAGACAAGAAAGTGTCTATCAGAGTGCACCATCAAGACAAGAGACAGGAAAGTGTCTATCAGAGTGCACCATCAAGACAAGAGACAGGAAAGTGTCTATCAGAGTGCACCATCAAGACAAGAGACAGGAAAGTGTCTATCAGAGTGCACCATCAAGACAAGAGACAGGAAAGTGTCTATCAGAGTGCACCATCAAGACAAGAGACATGAAAGTGTCTATCAGAGTGCACCATCAAGACAAGAGAGAGGAAAGTGTCTATCAGAGTGCACCATCAAGATAAGAGACATGATGTTAGAGAACCAATGCAGTCGACCTTCGATGTGGAGATGGCACCTGATGATGATGATTCAGTCATAATTGTGTATTAGCTTTTCAGAGGAAGGAAAAGTATCTCTGAATTAAACATACTTTTATAAGTTTAAACAACTAATATAGAGCTCACAATAAAGTTGGCCATTACTAGAACTGTGTTTAAGCAAAACAGGAAAAAAAAATAACCTCGCTGACTTAGTTGTTTATAGAAACACATTGATTTAACCGGCACATCACAATTCACCATCCGACGCCCGTCTCTTCAGATAAAAAAAATAAAAAAATAAAAAATACAATCTATATTTATAGTTCATTATTTCCCTTATTTTAAAACCCTTACATTAAAGGAGTTATTTTCATCTTACAGTATTTTGTTTTAATTATTATACAAAATGTATGGTGTCAATGCAGATCAAAACTTGAAACATTAAAACGTAACAAGAAATAGAGTTGCGCATAAAGTTTCAGCTCCCTACAATGAAATGAATATGAAGATATTTAGCGTTAAATATTTAAAACGCGACAAATATACAACACTCTCTTGATCTCAAAGAAAAGTGGTTTAAAAAAAAAAAAAAAAGACAAGGAGATGAAAGCAGGGGGAAGGTACTGGCATACTGGCATCGACTTCCGAAACTAAACACAAACCAACTTGGGTAGAAGGCTTAGGTTTCTTGTTTAACCACCAAAATTATCTTCCTGCTTGTCATAGCAGTCTCTCGTCTGCGACGTGTGTGAGACTTTTCAAACACTTATCTTAACCACCGCAAATTCTATTTGACTGGACACGCCGTGGAGATGGCACGATAGTACTGAAATGGAATTAATAAACAGCAGGATAAATCCATTCACATTTCAGTTCTAGCTTCAGGCAGGGCGCGATACCGCTAGATCGCTGGTTACAACGGTTTCGGCTTACAGCAACTCGCTGATAGGAACAAACGCATAAGATACAATAATTTTATACAGTAGGGCCCCGTTTTTAAGGGGCTTCACTTTTCGGCTTTCCGCTAATACAGTGGTGTCAATTATATACATGTTTATTATGTTCGGCGTTTGTTCTGCTCTTTCAGCACAAACAACGCCATATATATATATATATATATATATATATATATATATATATATATATATATATATATATATATATATATATATATATATATATATATATATATATATATATATATATATAATAAGAAAGTTAATAGAAAGAGTCATAGAAGTACAAACAGATCTATATTTGTGCTTTATATACTACTTAGGGTCGGAGTGGCTACGAGGTATGGCGTCCGCCTCTAATTCTAGAGGTACCGGGTTCGATTCCCAGTTGAGGGAATATAATTTATGGAAAACCAGTGGTCCTAATAATGTCATTCTCCCCCCTGGTCTCCTGGGTAGTGAGATCGGATGCCTAGCCTTCTCGGATGATGGCGAAAAAATTGGAGGTCCCGTGTGCAATTTGCGCAAGTTAAAAATTCCATGACAGTTGGAAATCGTATAGAGTAGGCTTTAAAGCCTCTGCTCCAGCAAAATTTAAAAATTAGAAGCGTATCCATCACAAAAATATTTATATAATGTATGATTCCTTTATACACACATTGGGATTCTCGCCGGTGCTACGGGGTTCGTGCACTGTGTAGAGATCCTGCTAGTGTGATCTAAGGGAGGAGATCGGAGCACTGATGGAGTTGTCCGTGTGCAATGAAGATAGTCCTTAAAACCAAACCAAATCAAACCAAACCAAACCAAATCAAATCAAACCAAACCAAATCAAACCAAACCAAACCAAAGCAAACCAAAGCAAACCAAAACAAACCAAATCAAACCAAACCAAATCAAACCAAACCAAAACCAAACCAAATCAAACCAAACCAAACCAAACCAAATCACACCAAACCAAACTACACGAGCGGCCTCCAAAGGCCATGATCGACTACAAAAAATTTATCTAAGCATGCGTTCAAACCACTGAGTTTACGTAATGTAAATCACATTTTGATATAGAAATTATCAAATTATTTATTAGTAATGGTGTCATGAAACACTGTATAGTAAGAACACTTGATAAAGTGGATAATGGAAAGTTCAACTGTAGTGGCAACAAACACTTAGCTATAAGAATTAGCTATAAGAATTAGCAGCCAAATAGGAACACTTCAGCAAGTAAAAATGGGTGTCACACAAGGGTGTGTGTTGTCACTGGATCTGTTCAATCTGTACAGTGTCAGACAAGGGTGTGTTCTGTCACTGGATCTGTTCAATCTGTACAGTGGCAGACAAGGGTGTGTTCTGTCATTGGATCCGTTCAATCTGTACAGTGGCAGACAAGGGTGTGTTCTGTCATTGGATCCGTTCAATCTGTACAGTGGCAGACAAGGGTGTGTTCTGTTACTGGATCTGTTCAATCTGTACAGTGTCAGACAAGGGTTTGTGTTGTCACTGGATCTGTTCAATCTGTACAGTGTCAGACAAGGGTGTGTTCTGTCACTGGATCTGTTCAATCTGTACAGTGGCAGACAAGGGTGTGTTCTGTCATTGGATCCGTTCAATCTGTACAGTGGCAGACAAGGGTGTGTTCTGTCATTGGATCCGTTCAATCTGTACAGTGGCAGACAAGGGTGTGTTCTGTTACTGGATCTGTTCAATCTGTACAGTGTCAGACAAGGGTTTGTGTTGTCACTGGATCTGTTCAATCTGTACAGTGTCAGACAAGGGTGTGTTCTGTTACTGGATCTGTTCAATCTGTACAGTGTCAGACAAGGGTTTGTGTTGTCACTGGATCTGTTCAATCTGTACAGTGTCAGACAAGGGTGTGTTCTGTTACTGGATCTGTTCAATCTGTACAGTGTCAGACAAGGGTTTGTGCTGTCACTGGATCTGTTCAATCTGTACAGTGTCAGACAAGGGTTTGTGTTGTCACTGGATCTGTTCAATCTGTACAGTGTCAGACAAGGGTGTGTTCTGTTACTGGATGTGTTCAATCTGTACAGTGTCAGACAAGGGTTTGTGTTGTCACTGGATCTGTTCAATCTGTACAGTGTCAGACAAGGGTGTGTTCTGTCACTGGATCTGTTCAATCTGTACAGTGGCAGACAAGGGTGTGTTCTGTCATTGGATCCGTTCAATCTGTACAGTGGCAGACAAGGGTGTGTTCTGTCATTGGATCCGTTCAATCTGTACAGTGGCAGACAAGGGTGTGTTCTGTTACTGGATCTGTTCAAACTGTACAGTGTCAGACAAGGGTTTGTGTTGTCACTGGATCTGTTCAATCTGTACAGTGTCAGACAAGGGTGTGTTCTGTTACTGGATCTGTTCAATCTGTACAGTGTCAGACAAGGGTTTGTGTTGTCACTGGATCTGTTCAATCTGTACAGTGTCAGACAAGGGTGTGTTCTGTTACTGGATCTGTTCAATCTGTACAGTGTCAGACAAGGGTTTGTGCTGTCACTGGATCTGTTCAATCTGTACAGTGTCAGACAAGGGTTTGTGTTGTCACTGGATCTGTTCAATCTGTACAGTGTCAGACAAGGGTGTGTTCTGTTACTGGATGTGTTCAATCTGTACAGTGTCAGACAAGGGTTTGTGTTGTCACTGGATCTGTTCAGTCTGTACAGTGGCAGACAAGGGTGTGTTCTGTTACTGGATGTGTTCAATCTGTACAGTGTCAGACAAGGGTTTGTGTTGTCACTGGATCTGTTCAGTCTGTACAGTGTCAGACAAGGGTTTGTGTTGTCACTGGATCTGTTCAATCTGTACAGTGTCAGACAAGGGTTTGTGTTGTCACTGGATCTGTTCAATCTGTACAGTGTCAGACAAGGGTTTGTGTTGTCACTGGATCTGTTCAGTCTGTACAGTGTCAGACAAGGGTTTGTGTTGTCACTGGATCTGTTCAGTCTGTACAGTGTCAGACAAGGGTTTGTGTTGTCACTGGATCTGTTCAATCTGTACAGTGTCAGACAAGGGTGTGTTCTGTCACTGGATCTGTTCAATCTTTACAGTGTCAGACAAGGGTTTGTGTTGTCACTGGATCTGTTCAATCTGTACAGTGTCAGACAAGGGTTTGTGCTGTCACTGGATCTGTTCAATCTGTACAGTGTCAGACAAGGGTTTGTGTTGTCAGTGGATCTGTTCAATCTGTACAGTGTCAGACAAGGGTTTGTTCTGTCACTGGATCTGTTCAATCTTTACAGTGTCAGACAAGGGTTTGTGCTGTCACTGGATCTGTTCAATCTGTACAGTGTCAGACAAGGGTGTGTTCTGTCACTGGATCTGTTCAATCTGTACAGTGTCAGACAAGGGTTTGTGCTGTCACTGGATCTGTTCAATCTGTACAGTGGCAGACAAGGGTGTGTTCTGTCATTGGATCCGTTCAATCTGTACAGTGTCAGACAAGGGTGTGTTCTGTCACTGGATCTGTTCAATCTTTACAGTGTCAGACAAGGGTTTGTGCTGTCACTGGATCTGTTCAATCTGTACAGTGTCAGACAAGGGTGTATTCTGTCACTGGATCTGTTCAATCCGTACAGTGTCAGACAAGGGTTTGTGTTGTCAC
Organism: Oreohelix idahoensis; assembly: GCA_024509875.1. Classification (NCBI taxonomy): domain Eukaryota; kingdom Metazoa; phylum Mollusca; class Gastropoda; order Stylommatophora; family Oreohelicidae; genus Oreohelix; species Oreohelix idahoensis. The sequence continues at coordinate 69,733 of JAMPIV010015913.1, forward strand.
TGGATCTGTTCAATCTGTACAGTGGCAGACAAGGGTGTGTTCTGTCATTGGATCTGTTCAATCTGTACAGTGTCAGACAAGGGTGTGTTCTGTCACTGGATCTGTTCAATCTTTACAGTGTCAGACAAGGGTTTGTGCTGTCACTGGATCTGTTCAATCTGTACAGTGTCAGACAAGGGTGTATTCTGTCACTGGATCTGTTCAATCTGTACAGTGTCAGACAAGGGTGTATTCTGTCACTGGATCTGTTCAATCTGTACAGTGTCAGACAAGGATGTATTCTGTCACTGGGTCTGTTCAATCTGTACAGTGAAAGGAGAATAGCTGCAGTGGCGACCCCATACTCCATAATGAACTTAAAAGAAAATTATGTCTATATTTTCTGTCTTTTTATCTAATTCTAACTATGGCTGACGAAGGGTATATCCCTAAACGTTCCGTATTTTGATTGTATCGTTCTATTGTAAAGTGACTCTATGCATATTTATTACTGCTGTCTTTTTCGGATGGTTAATTCTTCATTTACTTTCAGATGTCAACTTGAATATGTTCAAAGAAAGCAGTGGTCAGTCTGAGGCTGTTGGAATCTCCGCAGAGTTTTTTTTCCGGAATAGTACTGGTGATGGCCATTTGCGCTTTTTCTGTTCCTCATATGTTGGGCACCTCTGAAGTAGATGTTTAGCAGTCATTTTACCGGTGCCACAGTTATACTCATCAGTAGTTCTTATTTTTAGCTTGTTGAATAGGTGGTATCCCAGTCTGTTGTGGCCTGTACGAAATCTGAAGGTTACCACTTGTTCACTTCTGCTTAGCTGGTAATATGCGTCATTTGTTTGGTATCCTGGGTGCTCTGCTTACTACTTGCTCCTGTATATACTCTTGATGAAACTCTTGGCCTTTTCATAAGTTATGCTTGTGTCAAGTAGAGGTACCTTTCTACTATTCTTTGTCAATAATGGCAGCCTCTTCTTTTCCGGGATGTTGCAATGAGATGGCATCCACTGTATCACAACTCTTTTGAATTGCTGGCATAGTTTTTCTCAATCTGAGAAAGTTGATTTTATATTCGGAATCATGAAAAAAGTTTTGTTAAATCAATTTCAATTTTAAATTTACGCAGTAATCAATGAAAACCGATTCACGTAAACAAATATGAAATTCATACTTCCGTTTCCCGTTAAAATGTTGCAGAACTACATGGACTACCCTGTAAAAGGCGTCTGTTGTGAATAATTCCGAGGACTTGTGCATGCGTAGTTTACTAATCTCCGCCGCTTTAAGCAGTTGTATACGCGTAGAAAAAAAGCGAGAAATGACGGATTTGGTGCGTTCAAAACGATGCGTCTTGTCTGTCTGTGTGACCTTTGGGTTTAATCTATTAATTTGACTTTCCATGTAAGTATTGAATGCATTATAGAGTTAATTGATAGGATTGTGAAATTACCCCTTCCGACGTAGATCTGATGTAAAAGGTAAACGATCCCCGTTACACGCCCATTGAGGCATATTGGGAATATGGTGTTAGGCCATATTTTCTTGACCATCGGCACACTAGGGGTGATGTGGTCAGCATCACGCCGGCCGCCTTAACCTTCATAGAGTTGCTCTGGTACCCAATTGGGGGCTAGGTCGACACAGGAGCCGTTTGCGGCCTAAACAAATCCCACCTCATCTGGAGATCGAACCATAGACCACTGAGCTAGGAAGCCAGTGCATTAACCACTATGATACCGCGGCTCCTAGATCTGATTTGGAAGTTTGATATATTTTTTTAACCTTCCTCTGTTGTGTAAGTGTGTGTTTGTTTTTTTAACGTAGTAGGGGTTGAGCAGGGTTTAATTACAAAAGGCGTTAGAGCTTATGTCCAGTTGAAAAGGTGATTGTACGAACAATGTTCTTCAGGAGCGTAAGTACTAAACAAGGTCGGAGTGGCTAAGAGATACGGCGTCCGCCTCGAGTTTTAGAGGTACCGGGTTCGATTCCCAGTTGAGGGAATATAATTTGAGGAAAATTTGAGGAACCAGTGGCCGTAATGATGTCATACTCCCCCCTGGTCTCCTGGGTAGTGAGATCGGATACCTAGCCTTCTCGGATAAGGGCGAAAAAATAGGAGGTCCCGTGTGCAGGTTGCGCACGTTAAAAATCCCACCGCAGTTGGAAATCGAAAAGAGTAGGCCTATCAGGCAGCTGCCCTGGCAAAATTTAAAAATTAGAAACCTACCCACAACAAAAATATTTAAAGAATATGATTCCTATATACACACATTGGAATTCTCGCCGTTGCTATTGAGTTGGTGCACTGTGCTGAGATCCTCCTTGTGTGATCTAAGGGAGGAGATCGGAGCAATGAAGATAGTCCTTAAAACCAAACCAAACCAAACCAAACCAAATACTAAACAAGGGGGCAACCTGGAACACATAAAATGGGGTGCTATTTTACTGAATGGACTCAACAACCGCAATAAGTATGCGGGAAATTTGTATTTTTAAAAATTTATACTTCTAACTTAATAATGATATTGGTGATAATGATGGTCAGGACAATGATGATGATTAATTACTCTTCCACTTTATGATTTTCTGTTTAAATTATTTTTTTGTTACCACAAGTATGAAATTTTATTAACAACTTTCAAGTGCACATCAAAGCAAGTCTTCATAGTAAAAACATTTTTTTTGTCCTTCCACAGTGCGACGTCGTCATCGCCCGGTGAAACAGAAGATGTGGGCACCTTTTTTGACCTGTGATGTCCTGAGTTCATCTCAAGATTTAAATTTTGGAGCTTTAGTTTTCCCTTCAAACCCAAATATACCAGGTCCTTTATCGATGGTTCATTATTCCCGCCCTTGGATTTTATGTTATTATCTCCCTTGGCAATTTTTTTTTTGTCCCCCCAATATCTTTTGTTGGAATGTCTAATAGTTACTTATGCCTAAACAACAGACTTGTTTTAATAAGAACAAGTGAGAGTTGTTCTATTTGTGTTTGTCTTTCCTATTTTCTAAATTGACATATATATCTAGATATATAATTTGTTCTTTAGTACTCAAGTTCAATCATACGCTACCTCTCGGTTTTTTAATTTAGAAATTCTCAAACTGTGAGTTGCGACCCGGACCACATTAAGAATTCTGGAGGCCCTAGGCTATTAAGATATTTTAGATCCCCTCTGCAATCTTCTAAAAGATATACTAGAGAAAAAAAATGGATTTTAGATAAATGTTATTATTAATATATAATAATTAAAATAAAAAACACGTGTTAGTTACAACCCCTAGATTGTGTTGAACGTGATGGGGCCCCTGAAAAGAAAATATAATAAAACAAGAAAAAAGTGGTGGTGGAACTAACTAACAAACTTAAAGGTATGTTTTCAGGCACTCGTAAGAAATAAAGAAGTAGAAAACTAGACAACAGAAAAACAACAGACGTGAGTGGCTTACCCAGGACTCGAACCCAGGACTGTTTACAGGCCTCGGGTTTCCCTTCCTTATGTGTTATAACTAATGAACTAACTGTTGTACAGCTACTATTACCCTGCAGGCAAGAGCATTATGTCTTGCACGTACCGTTGATGTAGAGTTATGTGTGTTATGACTATGTTGCTTTTTTTACACGGGGGCCCCTGTAAGCCTGGGGCTCTAGGCCCGTGTCTAGTGGGCCTAATGAATAATCCAGCGATGGTGGCGACCCTAAAACCAGGTCACGGGAAAGGAAACATTGTGAAGTGTCGTATCTCTGAAATCGCCCTTTCTCGAAGTTTTAAGCTGCATGACTAGGGCTGCATTCCTGAGTAAATGTTTACTTATCACATTTGGTACACGAGTCCCACCTTCACCGACTGTCAAATTTGGGTCGTCAAAGCTAAAAAAAGTTTAGAACCACTAATTAGATATTGATTGTCTTGATATGACTTTAGCAAAGCGAGCAAGCGCAATCCTACGCGGATTGAGGGAGGCAATCACAATCTAATTGAGGGCAAATAGTTACTTCCCTTGCTACCTACCTTTTCCTTACAACACGCTCAGATGCCAACTTGTATATGTTAGAAGGAAGCAGTGGTCAGACGGATGATACACTGATCAAACTATTTCAATAATTTTTTTTTTCTAATTTAAACGAATGTTTTAATCACTACAAATCGTGTGACTCTAAGAATACATTCATCTTGCTCGCTTCAATTAGGTATTAAAAACACATTCAAAGGCGTTTCATCTGTTTGGTTTCATGATTGCAATGAGCTATAACAACAGCTCACAGCAACAACTCTCCAAACAGCCAAATAACTCATGCGAACAAAAACCAAAGAAACTTGGCTGAACAGTTGAGCCCTGGGTAGCGCCAGGAGATAGGTTTGCAGACAAATGGCCGATCCTGATCGTATTGACAACATCGGCCATCCTACAAGGATGGGTTCAGAGCACCATTTTTTCACCTCCGAACGCTACATATACCACTCAACAATCAACTGAACAGAATCCAACCGCAACACACTCTAGACTACCAGCAATGTAACTACCCCTACAAAACTGTTGACCACCACCTCTTTGAGTGCCCAGCACTCGATGATGTTAGGAAAATGCTCCTTCCCCCGAAGCCAGATAAGTAGAACACCTAACACGGGCCTAAAGAACAAATTACGAAGATATGCAGATGCCATAGTACGAGATTGGGCCGAAGGGCGAGAGCCCAAACGCTGCTGCATCAATCATAACTTCTCTTAATGAAGTGTTTGATCCCTGGCAGAGGAACTGTGTCTTTCTTACTTTCTTTCTTTCTTTCTTTTTTAAATTTAAAATTCAGTTATCTGTCTTCACTTTTTTATTGGTATGTTTTTGTTTTTGAGGGTTGAGAATCTTCTTCAAAGGTTCCCAAGATATCATCAACAGAGACATCGCATATGGCCATCAGCAGTGCCATTCCTAGAAAAGCTCTAGTGACCACTACTGTTTTTTTAAGATATTCAAGTTGACGTCTGAGGGTGAACGAAGAAGAACAAGTTTCCAAGTGTCTATGTGTGTTGCCGTGGTTACTTGCTCGGTGGAAGGTGAAGGTTGAAGGAAATGTAAAAGATGAAACTGCCTACAGGAGAAACGGAGACAGACATTGCACACCATAATTTATTGGCGTAATATCGTGACGGTTTACTTGCTAGGTTTTAATAACGTCTTGTTTCAACCACAATTATTCAATGAATCAATCAATATCCTTTAGTTCCCCAAGGAGCATAGGCCGTCAACAAACACGTGCCGTCACCTCAAGTTCTGTCCACGTATTACTCATCATTTTGATTTATGTCTCCAGCTTTCTTCTCTGTGTGGTTTTGGTCTACATGTGCCTTTCTTACCCTGAGGATTTCAGGACAAGGACTGCTTTGTAATGCTATCCACAGGTTTCCTGAATGTGTGTCATATCCATCGCCATCGTCTTCTTCTCACCTGGCACTTGTCTGGTTCGTGTCATCAGGTCCACATTAATGATCTTGTCATACCACTTGTCTGGCTCGTGTCATCAGTTCCACATTAGTGATCTTGTCATACCACTTGTCTGGTTCCGATTCTTTCTCAGTTTCTTACCATCTTCCAGATGGTCACCACCACTTCTTGGTTTATTCATATTCATACTCATCGTAGTTTGACTTGGGTCGCTTGTCTGAAGTTAACCCTTCTTTTATGGAAGTCTGCAGCTTTTTAGTTGCTGATGTTACTTTTTCACGTTTCCAGAACCTTACAATAAATTACTTCATCAGCTAAATAAAAAAATATTCCTCCCAGCGGACACTGGGTCGTACTGGAGGTCTGGATCCCTGGCTCTTGGTTTATCATATGTGTGGTCGTAGCCGATCTTCTTCCATTCTGCAGACATGGCCACACCATCGTAGTTGGGAATGTTCCACTTGGGTCTGCAGGGGGGCTGGGTTTTAATGCCTGCGCCGTGTCGTCTGGTGGCGAACCATATTTCATCTTGTTTATTTAACAACCTTCCTCAGATACCTAATTTCTGAGGTTTGGAGCTGGCTTTTGTGGGTTGTAGTCATTTCCCATTTCTCGCATCCATATGTCAAAACTGGTATATCGGTGGAGCGGTATACAACCATCTTCGTCCTCTTGACAATCTCTCTTTTACCGAAAATCTGTAGCTTTTTGGTTCATGTTTTTTTTTCTTCTCCGTGTTTCAGAGCTATATAATAAATTATTACATCGGCAAAAAATAGACAAACTAAATAAAAATGTTCCATAGTAAAGACAGCTACACATGCTATGACCGTTAAGTGAGATAAGTCGCACAGTATTAATTTACTGCAATCCATTAACCGTTTAACATTTCGCTGCGTAGTTAGATCGTGTGCGTCACAGCGGCACTTCGCAAGCTGAAAGTCTGTCAATGCCCATAGACCAGTGTTTCCCAAACCTGTTTCTCTGGGTCACTCTTTCAGAATGAAATTTGCTCGCACCACACCGAATTTTCTATTGATAAGAAATAACTTTAAAAACAAACAAGATGGCATAGAACACAACTACTTTATAAAATTATCATGAGACATCCAGGAAGTATAAAAAATACAGCTACATAACAACATGATTCATTCACAAAATATACAAATTCAATGAGAGGTGTCAGCTTGTTTTTGTAGGGTTATCTCATTTATTTTAGGTCTTATTTGAGGCAAACAAACTCTCATCTCCTCATCAACACAAAGAAGCCTTTCTCTTTTCTGGTCTTTGATATTTGTCAGAGCTGAAAATCCCTGTTCACAACAATATGCCGTGGAGAACTGTATCTATTTGATATAAAATAAGTTATATTACTGAATAAAATCTGAAAAACTGGGGACAATTCTACGGGTTTCTGTACATGTATGTTCTATATTTTATCACAGGTAACAAAGAATATAAGAAAATGACAATATTTATATTTGGAATATGATTGTTTTGTAAATCTCTCTAAATCCGTGATAGTCTTTGAATCTTCCAGGAACACCTACCAACCTATCGCACCACACCGCTTGAGAACTACTGCTATAGACTTGGTTTCTTTTCAGCATAGACAGCGCTTAGAACATTGACACTTGCGTACTAAACTTTTGTAAGTCAAGTTAGCACATATAGTTCATGACGCTGAAGACCGAATGCCGAATTAGAGCATAGACAGCGCTTAGAACATTGACACTTGCGTACTAAACTTTTGTAAGTCAAGTTAGCACATATAGTTCATGACTCTGAAGACCGAATGCCGAATTAGAGCATAGACAGCGCTTAGAACATTGACACTTGCGTACTAAACTTTTGTAAGTCAAGTTAGCACATATAGTTCATGACACTGAAGACCGAATGCCAAATTAGAGCATAGACAGGCAACCAAGGAGTTGTGGGTATCGGCTTTAGAAACCCTGTGATGTCTTGGAATCTACATTTATAAAATCGTGTCTGTTTTACGGTACCAGAGAATTTGGAATTAGGAATAAGTCCAGGCTTAATATAAATTGTATCTCTACTGGACTATTTACTTTCTGCGATTCCATCAATAGAACATTGAAAATGCAATTTAAATATTTTGACAAATATAGGGTTGTTGAACCAAAAAGCGACATAATTAATTAATTAATGCTTGCGTAGAATATAAGTGTCACCGGATGGCCTACTACTGATACCATAGCATCATTCGTGCTAATAGTTATCAGTTAGATTAGGAAGAATAGTTACGAGGTTATATTGAAATAGACTCGAGATACGCAGTTATCAGATTGAAACTGAAACTAGGTTAAATAGCGACTCAACGCTAATTTTTGGCGGGAGTTGCTCAGCAATCGATGACGTAAATCGGAATAGCCAAGACACTCCATCGGTAGGCATATAAGACCCAATAAAATAAATAAAGAAGTATTAGACTGACCAACCAGAAAGGTTGTAAAAGCGCGCACCACTATGCGAAGGCAAATTTCGATATCCAAAATCAGTTGATCCACAGTAGCCAGTATGTACGGATGTACAACTGCTGGTCTTGAAGTTATCAAGATATCAAATCTGTAAAGCAGATGGTTTGTTTTTAATGTTGGAAATTCCTATTTATCAGTAAGTACAGCTTCGAGTGACTTTTTCATTTTTCAGAAATAAAACCTAGTTAGGCCAGAAATGCCTAAATGTCGGAAGGACTAGCTGAAGTTATAAGAAATGAAACGGAGCTCTTTAAAGTCAAATTATCACAAATCATTAAAAAGGTAGAGGCTCTACCGTCATTTTACCCCTGAGTCGGATAGATCTAAGAAGCAAACGAACAGGAACTAAGTCAAAATACTTACCCCAACTCGGATAGGCTACACGGATAAAATAGCCCATGAATAACCACAAAGACACATTTTTATGAGGATTTGTAAAATGAATGCATGCAAATGACTTTGTTTGTGGATTGAATATACAAAATAATAAACTTGTTTTATTGGATCCTGAGGACTTTTCTTCACTACCTCATGTTGAAGGGTTTACAGTAAATAGTGAACATAGAGTATGCTAATAAAAGTCACACAATATTAAACACCACAGAGGAATTCTGGAACGAACCTGGGTACTATTATCATCAAGAAATACCACCTCTGGCAGTATACCAGTATCTTGACTTGAGTGATACTATAAACAAACACACAAGAAACTTGAACATATATGCCTTATAATAGAATCTACACACCCCACGGTCACATAAGTGCTACAACAAAATCACTGATGTAGAACTGATGCCTAGAATATAAGTGGTACGACAAAATCACTGATGTGGAACTGATGCCTAGAATATAAGTGGTACGAAAAAATCACTGATGTGGAACTTGATGCCTAGAATATAAGTGGTACGACAAAATCACTGATGTGGAACTGATGCCTAGAATATAAGGGGTACGGCAAAATCACTGATGTGGAACTGATGCCTAGAATATAAGTGGTACAACGAAATCACTGATGTGGAACTGATGCCTAGAATATAAGTGGTACGACAAAATCACTGATGTGGAACTGATGCCTAGAATATAAGTGGTACGACAAAATCACTGATGTGGAGCTGATGACATGATCTAGACAGGTGTCAGTGTAACAAGAGATAAGAAGAAGGTACTGATGTGGAACTGATGACATGATCTAGACAGGTGTCAGTGTAACAAGAGATAAGAAGAAGGCACTGATGTGGAACTAATGACAGAATCTAGACAGGTGTCAGTGTAACAAGAGATAAGAAGAAGGCACTGATGTGGAACTGATGACATGATCTAGACAGGTGTCAGTGTAACAAGAGATAAGAAGAAGGCACTGATGTGGAACTGATGACATGATCTAGACAGGTGTCAGTGTAACAAGAGATAAGAAGAAGGCACTGATGTGGAACTGATGCCTAGAATCTAGACAGGTGTCAGTGTAACAAGAGATAAGAAGAAGGCACTGATGTGGAACTGATGCCTAGAATCTAGACAGGTGTCAGTGTAACAAGAGATAAGAAGAAGGCACTGATGTGGAACTGATGCCTAGAATCTAGACAGGTGTCAGTGTAACAAGAGATAAGAAGAAACTGATGTGGAACTGATGCCTGAATCTAGAACTGATGCCTAGAATGATGTGGAACTGATGACTAAAATCTAGACAGGTGTCAGTGTAACAAGAGATAAGAAGAAGGCACTGATGTGGAACTGATGCCTAGAATCTAGACAGGTGTCAGTGTAACAAGAGATAAGAAGAAGGCACTGATGTGGAACTGATGCCTAAAATCTAGACAGGTGTCAGTGTAACAAGAGATAAGAAGAAGGCACTGATGTGGAACTGATGCCTAGAATCTAGACAGGTGTCAGTGTAACAAGAGATAAGAAGAAGGCCCTGGAGATGGTTCGGGCACACATTAAGAAAACATATTGATAGTAATTACCGGTCCTTGTTTTCGAATCCCGCGTGCAAGAGAGGTAGAGGAAGACAAAAGAACACATGGGAAAGAGAACTGGAGATGCTGGCACGGCACAGAAAGATTTGACATAAGTTTGTTGAAGGCGTATGCTCCTTGGGGAGCTGAGAAATGAATTAAGAATAAGGTTCTTAATTGATATTATACTCCATTGATAGTCTGGCATTTCTTCAACGTTATTAAAATAGTTTTTCCCTCTTGTGTAGACGTTAAAGTGGTTAGGAGGGAATATACATCCCTGCCTCACTCCTATTTGTATCAATGCTTGGTGAGTAGAGCAAGCCGGATCTTACTCTTCCAGTTTGTTCTTTATCGTATCCGATATTGCTCTATAAGTTATCTGAGACCTAAGGGTCTTTTATATTTGGACATACGCCCTAATATAACCGACTAGGTTGAACGAGACGCGCCTAGCCAAAACGAGGCAAAACTGTATTTAAAAAAAAAAAATTTTCTCTATATAGAGCAAGGAGTCACGAAAGCCAACAATATACACAGGCCATAATTTGAGATGTTCTGTCTTCACGTTACAAAAATGAACTTGGATTAACTACAATAGTTGATATAAACCCCCCGAACCTACGGTTCTAGTTCCTTGTATGTGTTACTAAGTAATCGTCTGCCTTTTAGAAATCCAACAATATACTAAGTCCATTGTTTTATAAGTTCTGTCTTCACATTACACAAAAACAAAAACCTGGCTTAATTACAGTAGTTTATATATAGACCCCGGGAAATACCTGGGGGTTTTGATCGCAAGCCCACAAGAATATTTTACATTTGGAATTGAGCCCTAATATAATCGAAGGACTTTGTGTCTAGATTGAACGTAGCTCGCCTCGTCAAAACGAGGCAAAAATCCTATTTTAAAAAAAGTTGTGTTCTCTGTGTGGGTTACTAAGTAATCCCATGCCCCCTAGAAAGAAGCAAATTTATAAAGGCCTTTATTTTAGATGTTCTTTCTCAGTATTACAAACAAAATAAACCATGTTTGATTATAGCAGGTTATATAAATTCATTACTTAAAAATTGTGGTTTAGATAGAAGTGAATAAAAGTCTAAAATTTAGAACTCTTGCTTTATGAGTTGTTTGTTTGTGTGCCCTGACTAATACTTTTGTTCCGTAACATTTTTATTTTTGTCAAAATATATTGATTAAGAGCTACAGAGTTTCGTGAGATGGATGCTTGCGTAGAAGAGAAGGATTGAAGTTGTACGACAAAATCACTAATGTGGAACTGATGACAAGATCACTAATGTGGATCTGATGACAAGATCACTAATGTGGAACTGATGTCAAGATCACTAATGTGGAACTGATGACAAGATCACTAATGTAGAACTGATGACAAGATCACCAATGTGGAACTGATGACAAGATTACTAATGTAGAATGATGACACGATCACTAATGTAGAACTGATGACAAGATCACCAATGTGGAACTGATGACAAGATCATTAATGTCAAACTGATGACAAGATCACTAATGTAGAATGATGACACGATCACTAATGTAGAATTGATGACACGATCACTAATGTAGAACTGATGACAAAATCACTAATGTGGAACTGATGACAAGATCACTAATGTGGAAGTGTGACAAGAGCCAGACAAGGGCCAGTGGAACAAATGCTAAGAAGGATTGAAGTGATATGACAAGATCACTAATGTAGAACTGATGACAAGATCACTAATGTAGAACTGATGACAAGATCACTAATGTAGAACTGATGACAAGATCACTAATGTGGAACTGATGACAAGATCACTAATGGGGAACTGATGACAAGATGACTAATGTGGAACTGATGACAAGATGACTAATGTGGAGCTGATGACAAGAACCAGACAAGTATCAGTGGAACAAGAGATGTGAAGAAGGCGCTGGAGATGGATAAGACACACATTGAGGAAACCTATTGTTAGTTATTACAGTTAGTCCTTGTTCTTGAGTCCCCAGGGTAAGAGAGATAGGAGAAGACCAACGAAGACACGGAGAAGAAAATTGGAGACAGAAATGCTGGGGAGATTCATTGGGGAAATCTTGAGCTGATGGCACGGTGTAGGAAGACTTGGAATACGCTCGTTGAAAGCATATGCTCCTTTGGGAGTTGAATGGTGAAGATGAAGAGGAAGAAAAGAAGAAGAGGAAGAAGAAGTAGAAGAAGAAGAAATAGAAGCAGAAAGAAAGAAAAAGAAGAAACATCAACTGCAGAAGAAGAATGAAAAACATTTCATTCATCATTTATGACCTTTAAGCTCCCCACGGAGCATAGACCTTCAACATACGTATGCCAGGTCTTTCTATCCTATCAGCTCAAGGTTTCTACTTCATACCTTTCTTGCCTGTTCTCTTCTCCGTGTATTCTTTGGTTTCCCTCTACCTCTTTCTTACCCTGGGCATTCCGGAAAGAGGACTGCATTGTAATACTACTTTTTTTTTGGGGGGGGGGAAGGGGGGTGTTTTTGTCTTATCCATTGACAACATCTTTTTTCTCATCTCTTGGCGTTAACTGAATACTGTGGCTTTAACATGAATTAAAAACAACTAAACGCGGAAGAAGATGAAGGATGTAAAACCAGTTGCTATAGAGACCACTGTTGCTGTGGTAGATGGATTCTTTCGTGCAGGCTTCTTGCAGTGGATCTAATCTCAATAGGGAGCGAAAATTTAAACGAATGAAGGACGAAAACAAGAGGAATACACAACAGTTTAATTAAATCTGCTGGCCTGTCGCCAGGACGAAGTTCACACTTTTCGAGGTTCATAAGACAGCTTCATAACTTCTAGCTGACCTCCGCACCTTCTGTCCAGATTTGACGTCGTAGATCAACGAAGGCTGGACACTTTTGGATAATAAGTTCTTCTTCTTCTTCTTCTTCGTACACTCTCAGACGTCGTCCACTTGAATGTTCTCAAAGAAAGCAGTAGTCAGTTTGAGGCTATTTGAATCCCTGTAGAGCTTTTCCACGAAAGGAACTGGCGTCAGCCATATGCGCTTTCTCTGTTCCGCCTATGTTGGGCAACTTTGAAGCAGATGTTCAGCAGTCATTTTATCAGTGCCACAGTTACACTGATCAGTAGCTCCTATCTTTAGCTTGTTGAATAGATGGTATCTCAATCTATTGTGGCCAGTGCGGAGTCTGAAGATTACCACTTGTTCTCTTCTGTTGAGCTGGTAGTAAGCATTATTCTGTGTGCGACCTGGATGTTCTACATTCCATTTGCTTCTGTATCCTGCTTCTGATAAAACTTTGCCTCCTCTTTGGAAGAAAGCAAGAAAGAAAAGAAGAAAAAATAAATAAAAGAAGAATAATAATAAAAAGAAGAAGAAGAATATGTTCAGGGGTTGAATAAAACTTCCACATGGACATTCATTGCTTGACATAATTAGATAATTATGTTACCAGCCCCAAGCATGAACTCATAGCAGTTACATCTTATGACATACATGAGCGAGCACTGTTCCTGTTCTATCTTTGTCTTCTCAGCTGTAAATGGGTACCTGATTTTGCTCTTGAGCTAAGGAAAGAAAAGGCAGCGAGGAAGGGAATTAGTAACCCTCACCTCTCGACTGGACTTGGTACAATGAAGTATCTAACACTTTACTCCCCTGCGACAGTTTCTGCTATGGGACTAATCTTACCTTTATGGTTTTTCTTGTTTGTCCTGGGGCATAAACGTTCGTCCAGTAAGGGAAGGGAAGGGAAGCCGGATAGGGAAGGGAAACTGGGATAACTTGAAGAAACATACCAGCAGTTTTGACGAAGCAACAATTCTTCTTCTGCTCAGAGCAAAGTTAAGCATGTCCGTATTCATTATGATTATTTTCTTTTGCGTTCCTTACGGAGCATGCTCCCCTTGCATGACGTCTGAACAGTCTAACGATCTCTCCACAACTTCCTATCTCGAGTACAAATTATCAGTTCTGTTGTTGGCTTCTTTCCATGCCACTATGTCAAACTGTCCTGAATCTCCTCCCTTTGTTGTCATGTTTTTTCCTTCAATGTTTCCTGTTCTCACGATATACTCCAGCTTTCTTCTCATAACATGACCAAAGAAAGTGAATTCCTTCCTTCTTACGTGAGTAGTAATCTTTAGTTGTGAATCGCCCTCTTTCACTATGCTATGGACCCCTGAAGGAAAGCAAAAGAGAGGCCGACCAAAAACAACTTACCGGAGAACTGTGGCAGCCGAGATGCAAAGAGTGAACCAGAGTAATGCTGGCAACACTGATATCTTCCCACCTTTTATTTGTTCAAATGTTCATTGTCTAGCCCAGCAGCACTGCATGAAGGATGGCCGGCGACCGAACAAAGTGGAAGCAGTTTGTTGCTGCCCTACAAGATGCCACCAGACGTGATGGCCACTGACTGCTTTGACAGTCGGCGGCTAGGGATTAAAGAAAGAAGAAAGAATATATGTAACTTTTATCTCTGCCGTATGATATGCTTCCTGCAATCACATGAACAGACAGATGGAAAATTAAAACTAAATATTGTTCCGAATGTTAACTTCAAAGAAGAGATAGCTTTCTATCTTATACAGTTCATAAAGTGTATTTTAGGACGTTAACTTGTAGGTTTTCACTGTGAATGTACTTGTAAACCTGAGCACACAGCGCTGTTGAGTTCTGGTGGGTTGTTGTTGTTTAACTAGGGCTGCTGAGCTTTTTAGCAGCCAAAATTAAGTTGAAGAGTCCTTGGTATTATCTACACAGTAGATTTAGGCTTTTCCTGTGGCTTTTCTGCCATTCCGAAACGTGTTGAGTTGAAATGAGCTCCAGTTTCTCCAGCTTGGCTTGCATTTAAAGGATCGTCACATCTGGTCCCAAGCTGTGCGTAAGAAGCGCGTGGCATACTGAGCATTCCCCGCCATCCAAGGATGCTCTCCAACTACGCAGTGCTAAAATACTGTGCTCTGTTTCTGGGCTCTCCCAAGGAATTGTCACGTCCTGCACAGAGCCACTTCTCAGCTCCCCCTGCCTATCACTGGATCCACAGTGAGATCTTTCTGCATTCAGTCAACCAAGTCGAAGCCAAAGAATTACGCCTGGGGCTCAAGTGACTTCTCTAAACTTAGTGTGCAATTCTGGGTTCTCAACAAGTTTCACCACAGGGGGAATTCCTGGAAGTGTGTGGATGATTTCAAGAGTCAACGAGGATGTAATTAGCCTCACAGACAGAGGTTCAGTTCCACGTGCATATATTGTAGCATTGCACATAGCTGTAGGTCATATAGGATGACTCCCGATATGCTTCCATGGATGTTGCTGTTTGTAAAATACCTGGGCCTAATCATGGATTTCACAATACAAGTAACAAAATAAAGATAAAGAAGCTATTGTAATTCAAACATTTATAATGATTGGTATTTCAATTCAAATAATAAAAACATATTTTCTGTCTTAATGTTTATTTTTAGGTCTCACATGTTGTAGGAGGTAAGGCACTTTAATATTTTCACTGCATAGGGGTCGTGGAAGGCCTTAATCCGGTACCAGTCATGGTGCTTGATGATGATGATACTGATATTGTGGTGGTAATGGTTGTATTATTACCATTCACACTAGTTGTAGAGATAATGATTGTGCTAATAGTACAGTAGGAAATGAGGTATCCGAGGAAGGTGGATGAAGTAACAAGAAGAGACATGGTCCGCCACCAGACGATACGTCATGACCTAAAAAACCCAGCTTCTGTAGACCCGAGAGGAACAGTCCCAACTAAGATGGTGTAGCCATATCTGAAGAAAGGGAGAAGATCGGCTACCACGACAAGTATAGGAACCCAAAGGGAGGACAGCATTAAACAATCTCTGATAGCCGATAGGATAGTATGGCGCTCTCTCTGCTAAACCTCTACACATCACGGTAGAAGAGAAAAACGACTAAATAAGTATGTAACTACAGTAGGAACCCACTCATAAGGCAGGTTACGTTTCAGGCCACCGCCGAAAAGATAATATTGCCGAAAACAGGAACCTAACCTTTTAAAAACTTGCAAATACATATAAAAACCCAATAACATGCTTACACTATCATGATTGAAGCGTGCAATAGAGTTAAGCCTGAAAAAAACGATACGAAAGTAAAATAAATATACAGCAATTAAAGTGAGAAGCTTACGATTCTTTTTATCACTACTACACTTAGATGCCATTGATATTAGTAAAAAAGAAATATAATATAATATAATTAATACAATATAATATAATTAATATAGTATAACTAATATAATGTAATATAATATAATATTTTTCGATGTCGCGTTCTGGCCCTCAAAGCAAGTATACAATGCTTATACAGCGCCGACTACGGGGCTTTGACCATGTCCACAGCATGGAAGATGGTCGCATGCCGAAATATATCTTCAACGGACAACTGGCAGATGGCATAAGAACAGTTGGGCGACCGCAGCTGAGATTCAAAGATGTGTGCAAAAGAGACATGAGGGCACTGGACATAAACCCAGCAACCTCCGAGGATGATGTTGCCAATCGCACAAAGTGGCGATGCTCCCATATTGCTGCACCTCAGATTTGGTGAAAATGAGCTCTCACAATAAGCAGAAGATAAAAAAAAAACACACCGAAAGGAACATAGGAAAAAAAAAACAGCCAGAGCTATCACCACAGGCGCGCATTCCCACAGTCAGTTATGGCTGAAGGCGGCTACTAGACTAGATAATAAATTTCAAAGTTTGAATGTCTGGAAAATTGCTAGAATATAGAGAGACGCTGTAAACATACGGAATTACCGACTGACAGATTGGCAAAGGAAGGGGGAAATCTTCCTCAACTTGACACAAATATAACTTATGAGCAGGCCAAGAGTTTTATCAAGCGCAGGTACAGGCACAAGTGGGAAGAAGAACATCCAGGCAACACAAAAAATGATCCGTATTACCAGCTCAGCAGAAGTGAACAAGTGGTAATCTTCAGACTTCGCACAGGTCATAACAGACTGAGATGCCATCTATTCAACAAATTAAAGATAGGAATTACTGATGAGTATGACTGTGGCACTGATAAAATGACTGCCGAACATCTGCTTCAAAGGTGCCCAACATATGAGGAACAGAGAAAACGCATATGGCCATCACCAGTACCATTCCTGGAGAAAATCTACGGAGATATCAACAGCCTCAGGCTGACCACTGCTTTCTTTGAACTTATTAAAGTTGACATCTGAGGGTGAACGAAGAAGAAGAAATGGCTCATGAAGCTATTCTCGAACTCAGATGCTCACGGCGTCCTGCCGAAAAACGCTGAAAGAGCAGAACAAGAGCTGAACATTATGAACATGTATATAACTGAAAACCGCCGTATTAGCGGAACGTCGAAAAGTGGGGCCCTGCTGTAGTGGCAAAATACAAATCGCTAGTGTAGCATTAATAACATAATACGCCTCAAACAGCCCCGGGCAAGTCCCAGGGGTATGAGAGGAGAAATAATAGAAGTACGTTCCGTCAAGCGTGTCGTATAAAGCGACTAATATGAGGTTGTTTATGGGACTGGCAGCCTCATCTTGTAAAACAGCTGTGTTCAGTAACTACAGCTGCATGCGCGCATAAACTACCTTTGCACAGGATTAATGAGGACCATTTATAGTGATTGGGCCATGCTCAAATGGGAGCGAAAGATAAATGCTGATGATAAAGCCTCAAGCGTTACTTTGATCAGGGGCGTAACTTGTTTTCCGGCATGGTTGACACAAAAAGAGTTTGAACACTTGAGCTCTGAATGTCGTGGCCGAGAAGAAGTACAAGAAAAAGTTGATAGCGTGAGTTGAATCCGCCAAGAAAAACTGAATCTGCTCAAATAACGCCCACTGAGCTTCGACCAAATTATCACCGCTGTAACGGTAAGATAAATAAAAGATACAAGCGGGGAGGCATAACAGGATGAAAAAGACCACAGCAAGAATTATCATCAAGGTAAATCCTCCCTCATTAACTGCCAATTCTGTTTCAGTCACGCATGGTTTTTCAGGAATGGAAGCTTCCGTTTCACTTTCCGGTTCTTCTTCGCGTCGAACTGTTCTTTTCCGGTTGGAGATATGAAGAGTTCGAATCATCAGAACTGTCATTGGAATTATGCATAAGAAAGGTATGAACAGGTACAACGATGCATTTATCCAATACCAAACGTTGATCCAGAACCAGCGATATTCATTGTATGTCCCGCATCTCCTTCCCGAATAGTTTGCGGCCCGCATTGGACAGGAGATGCCAGCAAAAACAGCGAACAGAACAACTGCCAAAACACCAACAGCCAAGTAGCAATTCCTCATCGTACAGATCAAAGGTTTCTTTGCCAGGTAACACACAGTGAAGAATCTTTCAGCGCAGATGAAGATGAGAACCCAGTTGGCCAGTGTGGCTTTGTAAATGACTAGAAACTCAAATTTGCAGCCAAAAGTTCCAATGTAGACACTGTTTCTAACCATCTGTTGCCCGAAGAGTTTTGCAATGAGCGAGGTGCCGTCGAGGGCTGCTAGTAAAGCGATAAAAAACGTCGCTGGGCTAACTGCTTGCATGGTCAAGATGGTAATGATTGTGAGGATGTTTCCGGGCACTCCAACTGCACATAATATCCAGATATAAACGCTGCTGATATCTCGCGCTAGGGATAGTATTCTGTCAGCTTCCTTGTACCTGGAGATTTACAAATAAAAGATTTAAATTATAGTAGTTTTTATGCTGGAGGGTGATAAAGAAAAGGTTTAAATTACAGCAGGTTTGTACCTAGAGGGTGATATAGAAAAGATTTAAACGATAACAGTTTTGTACCTGGAGGTTGATGAAAAGGTTTAAATTATAGCAGGTTTGTACCAAGAGGGTGATATAGAAAAGTTTATATTACAGCAGGTTTGTACTTGGAGGTTGATAAAGAACATGTTTAAATTATATCAGTTTTCTACCTGGAGGTTGATAAAGAAAAGGTTTACATTATAGTAGTTTTGTACCTGGAGGTTGATATAGAAAAGGTTTATATTATACCAGGTTTGTACCTGGAGATTGATATAGAGAAGGTTTAAATTATTGCAGTTTTGTACCTGGAGGTTGATAAAGAAAAGATTTAAATGATAGCAGTTTTGTACCTGGAGGTTGATAAAGGAAAGATTTAAATGATAGCAGTTTTGTACCTGGAGGTTGATAAAAAGGTTTAAATTATAGCAGGTTTGTACCTAGAGGGTGATATAGAAAAGATTTACATTAAAGCTGATTTATACCTGGAGGTTGATATAGAAACGATTTATATTATAGCAGTTTTGTACCTGGAGGTTGAAATAGAAAAGGCTCTGATCACATAACATTGTATGTGGAAGTTGACAAATAAAAAGCTTACATTACCGTAGTTTACTTTGTCAAAATTTCTTTTCTAGTTTTTAGTTTTATATACACACGCTAGCTCGTATCCGGATCTATTCAAGTGGCCATTTTGTCGATTCTGGAATCAATGGTATGGACATCAGATATCTCAGTTTACCGGTAGGATAATTTATTTGTATTTATTCAAATTTGTTCTCGCTTTCTTTCTATTTTGTTTCCGTGCTTGTGTATCTGACGAAGGTTTTGTGGACTTCACGTAGAAATTGTTATGTCCTCTATCCTAAAACCAGTTGGGTACCAGAGCAACTCTGGGAAGGTTAAGACGGCCGGCGTGTTGCTGATCACATCACCCTAGTGTGCTGATGGTCAAGAAAATATGGGCCTACAACCATATTTCCAATATGCCTCAATGGGCGTGTAACAGGATCCTTTTTTCCTTCCTTATCCTAGATCGTTTCCGTTACCTATTTTTGTAAATCTTGCATTAACGTGGAGACTGGTATAGAAAAGGCTAACATTATAATACCTTAAGAGGGGAAACTCGAGGCGTGTAAACAGTAAATAAATAAATATTACATCCGTAGCTAGGCGATGGTGCCGTTCGGAACATCCTGGTTTCGAGTCTCCGGTAAGTCTCTCGCTTCTGTTGTTTTTCTGTTGTCTAGTTTTCTACTATTTCATTTCTCATGAGTGCCTGAAACATACCTTTATGTGTGTAATATTTATTTACTTGACATTATAATACGTTTGTGGGGTCGTCCATATATGACGTCACGCAGCGAGAGGGGAGGGTGTTCCAAAATTTTGTGACAAAGTGTGATAATAGGGGGACGGGAGGTTTAAAGAATGTGACGTCACACAAAACAATACGATTGAGGCTCGCTTCTGTCATAAATGATGTCTGAACAAAACAGATTTTGTAACCTCATTCCCCGTAGATTACTTTTGTCCGCAATAGTAGACAACTTTCTCGTGGACGGCGTTAATAAAATTATAATCACAACTGAAATATAGGATAATTCTGATTACCTTTAACTGGTTTCAAATGATTTTTAATGGTATATATATATATATAGCGTGACGTCAAATGTGGACGGCCCCTGCACGTGGAGGTTGATGTAGAACAGGTTTACATTATAACAAATTTCTACCTGGAAACTGATATAGGAAAGGTTTTTTGTAACTGGAGGTTGAAAGTACGAAGGAACGAATGAAATTGCTATTTCATCGGGGCAAAGAAATATTCATTATTTCTTTCTTACATCTTTGACCTGTATTAATACAATTCTCAAAGTGTTTTTAAATTAAAACGTTCTAAACTTTAGTAATAAGTAATGTATAATATCATTGCATTCGGTATCTGAGCACACACACACGTACATGTGCAGAGAGAGAGGGAAGGGGAAGCGAGAGAGAGTGATTATTTATAGTGAATCATACTTTGTTGGAGTGATTTTTGTTATAATTCCTGCCATCGTGCAGACACAGTATGGGTTTTTTTTCTATCTACATTTATATCTTAATAAACATAGAAAACTAATTTGCTGCTGATCAGAATTGTCTTCTACCTGTACATCTGTGATCGTTGAATGTGAAAACCACTTGGTGTATCAGTCCCTTACTTAATATTTGTATTCGTTTGTCGATAGTTGAGATAGAGAGAGGTGAGTGCAGTTGACATCTAAATAAGTCCGCGTGGCAGGGTAAAAGAGTGTTTATCATCTTGTACGCCTGACTGTCACACGTCCATTCATATTCACATTCGCTATTTCAGACTTCCTCTATTCTCTACGCCTCACTCAGACTTTTGTCTTGTCTTAGACAGACTCTCAATATCACCACTCGTGACAGCCCCTTGTAGAGAGTCTCCATCAAAGCATTCAAATTTTCTTGTAGTGGTGATTCCTGTATCACTTTGTTTTACATGATGAGGTTGCCATTCACATTCACAACCTCACATTAGTCGCATAGTCCTCCTATTCCTTCTTCATTTCCTCAAAGAACCCCAGAACGTACACCACGGAAGGTAAGGGCTGAATGCGCATGTCTTTAAAACAGGCCATGTCTGGTAGAACAACCCTAATGAGCTTTCTTCTTGAGTGCATCGTCAATCAATCAATCAATCGATCAAATATCCTTCAACTCCCCTACGACCATAGGCCTTCAACAAACATATGCTAAATCTTCATGTCTCTTGCCATCAACTCAATGTCTCTCCAAGTATTTCTTATCATTTTGATTCCTATCTCCAGTCCTCTTCTCCATGTGTTCTTCTGTCTACCTCTACTTCTATAAACCCCCGGATTTCAGAACAAGGACTGTCTGGTAACGCTACCAACAGGTTTCCTCAATGTGTGTCTAATCCATCTCCAGCGTCTTCTTCTCATTACTTGTTCCACTGTTACTTGTCTGGTTCTTGTTATCACTTGTTCCACTGTTACTTGTTTGGTTCTTCTCATCACTTGTTCCACTGTTACTTGTTTGGTTCTTGTTATCACTTGTTCCACTGTTACTTGTCTGGTTCTTCTCATCACTTGTTCCACTGTTACTTGTCTGGTTCTTGTTATCACTTGTTCCACTGTTACTTGTCTGGTTCTTCTCATCACTTGTTCCACTGTTACTTGTCTGGTTCTTGTCATCACTTGTTCCACTGTTACTTGTCTGGTTCTTCTCATCACTTGTTCCACTGTTACTTGTCTGGTTCTTGTCATCAGTTCCACATTGATGATCTTGTCATACCACTATAATCCTTCTGCTCTACGCAAGCACCCATTTATGAAAGTCTGTAGACTTTTCGTTGCTGTTGGAGCACAACGTGGTACTCAAATTTCTATGAAGAACATTACTCGACTCATCTTGGGGAAAGGGAGATAAAGGATCCCGTTACACTACCATTGAGGCATACTGGGAATATGGTGTTAAGCCCATAATTTCTTGACCATCGGCATACTAGGGTTGATGTGGGCAGCATCACACTGGCCGCCTTAACCTTCCCAGAGTTACTCTGGTACAAAATTTCCATGACCATTGACACTCTAGGTGTGATGTGGTCAGCATCACGCTGGCCACCGTAACCTTCCCAGAGTTGCTTGGTACCCATTTCATGAGGCTGGGTCGACCGCAGAGTCGTTTCCGCTCTAAAAAATCTCACCTCAACTGGGGATTGAACCATGGACCACCGAGTTTGGAAGCCAGCGCACTAACCACTGTGCTACCGCGACTCATCTTGACGAAGAAGAAATAAAAAAAGTACTCACCCTTCTAATTGTCGCGCACTCAGACCAAAAATTTCAAAAAAGTCCGATGCTCCGTTGCCGCCAAAAGACAAGCGTTGGTTTTCTTCTGTTGTATTCATCCTTAGGTGTACCTGGTTGTATGTACCTGGTTCTGGGAAGCTTTGATCTTTGCTAAACTAAAAATGTCTGCAAATAGGAAGCACAAATTTAGCTGTAACGAGGTGCGGTAAATTAGCTTTGAAACTTCTAAAATGGATTTAGGCTAAAATTGTGGTTTTCTAGGTCAGTAAATTGCTTGTGCTAAGTCAACACTTTGCTTATGATTATTATGCAACACATTAGAATACTATATATTCAAAATGCTAAAGGTAGGAACAACCAGTGAATATGACTGTTCTTTAATCCTTATCCGTCGACTGTCAAAGCAGTCAGTGACCATCACGCCTGATGGCGTCTTGTAGGGCAGCAACAAACTGCTTCCACTTTGTTCGGTCGGCGGCCATCCTTCGTGCAGTGTCCCAGCTCTGGTTCATTCTTTGCATCTCGACCTCAACAGTTCTCGGCCAAGTTGTTTTTGGTCGGCCTCTGTTACTTTCCTTCAGCTGTCCGTAGCATAGCTGTTCTTGTGATGGCATCGGGGTCTCTTCTGAGAACGTGGCCAACCCAACTCCAGCGTCTGCCAGCAATGATGGTGTGCATGTCATCTTAGTTACTCCGAGTAAATAGTTCTTGGTTGGTGATGGTATTCGAGTATGATTGTGGCACTCATAAAATGACTGCTGAACATCTGCTTCAAAGATGCCCAACATATGTGGAAAAGAGAACGAACAAAACGGCCTTGACCTGTACCATTCCTGGAAAAAACTCTGTGGAGATAGAAATAGCCCCATGCTGACTACTGCTTTATTTTTAAAATATTCAAGTAGATGTCTGACATTGTACGAAGAAGAAGATTATTTTAAGTCTTTACTTCTTCTCTCTTCGATTCCGGTTTTCCTCGTTTCATTGTGTATTTTCATTTTCTTCCCTGTCTTCTGTTCTTCATTTTACATCTTATTCTTTGTAATATCTTCTCAACTTTTACCCGTTTCACACTCTCATCTTCCTCATCTTCAGAATGATAAGACTGTATCGTACCAGATATTCATAGAATGCAAAAAGGAGGATTGGACGAAGCTAATATATACAGGGTGATCGAGAAGTGCCTCCGCAGTGGGTGGGTGCTTTAATAATATAAATGTAAAATGCGCTTCTCGACGGCTAGCATACTGACGCATGCATTATGATGCGCGTGAGCGGATGCGCAGAACTACGACCGTACAACCACTGCGGAGGGACGTGCTGTAAAGTAAATCTAATTAAAGTCAATTAAAATAATACTGTTTACTGTATCATAACATATTACATTCATATTATTAAAGCACTGAGCCCACTGCGGAGAGACTTCTCGATCACCCTGTATATGTTACCCACAACAGTAATCTAGCAGTTCGGCTGAGCAGCACAAGACAAAGGAAGGTCCTCTATTAAGAAAGTTTAATACACAGTACGGAGATAGCATGTTTCAACCAGATATTTAAGCGATAAAAGCAACAACTGTTTTTTCCCTGCCTTTGCAATACGACACGTTTGATGGCTTTTTTTTAAACACCAGGGGAAAGCTACTCGTGAGAAGCTAGTGCGGCCTGGTGTGAGCAGGAACGAAAATGGGGGCGTGGTCGTGCGGCTGCCAAACCTGATGTTCAGATCGGCTGATGTTTCTGATTAGGAGATAGGAGCATGCTGGTAATTTCAGGCGTGAAACATTTTACGTCCTGGAGTTTTGTTGCCGTAGAGGATATAGTGTAAAATAATGTTGGATGTTGATGGTGAGGTAGAGGAATATTTTTTGGGGGGGAATGACAAAGGGAGAAGTACTGGCGTACGATTGAAAAACAGACAAACGTGCAGACAGTCAACCAGTCAGGCAGGTAGGTAGATAGGTAGGTGGGTGGGGACGTGAGTAGTTAGTTATTCCTGCAGAAACCTTTAAGCCAGGGGTCGACAACCCAGGAGCTTTTTGGATCTACGTTTGTAACACTGAGTCCTCTAAAGATCTACAATATATCTATATGTTTGTGTGTGATTTTGATCGGGGAAGAAGTGCAGCAGAATGATGAACTTTACAAAGAGAAGATCACGTTCCTTTCACGTGGAGTTCACGAATACATTTTAGTCGCAGCTCAAGAGTTTAAATTGGGAATGCGGAAAAAGTCCCTTTGATCCCGGGGACACCACGATTTTAAATGCTGACAGGAGAGGTATAACCCAAAATGTCCCTAGTTTAATCATCTTTTTCTCAATCGGGATCGCTTAAAGGTCTACCAACCCATACACTGCGATCTACCAGTAGATCATGATCGACTTATTCCCAGACTCCTGCTTTAAGCCAACAAACCTGAACAACAACACGGACAAGCCAAATAAAGAAAATAATAATATTAACAAAGTTGCAGGAACAGCTAGTGATATCAAAACAATGCCACATATAGCAAGAGAATCTTTCATTGCTTTGGGAAACATGTGAAAATAATTTTTCCACTTTATTTTAGTTCCGTGACTCCACCAGTTTTCAACATATATCAGGCAAAATTGACCTGTCACTTACTGCAACTTAAAAAAAAAAAAAAAAATTTTATTTAACACCAACTCACACGCGCAGATCCTGTTTTGATACACCGTGTGTTAAAATTTAACAAGAACGAAACAGTTTACTTCAAATAGATCAAGTCGAGCAGGTAACCCGCCAAATCATGATGAGGAATTGAATAATGGTGTTCTCTTTCGGCCACATGTCCTAATGACGTCACTAATTCTCCTGTGGAATGAAAAAATTCCTTTCCATTCCGTTTTAACTTCATTGAATCTTTGAGGTCAAACTTATCATGACTTAGAGTCAATGTACTATGAAGAAAATTGAAAGCATTGCGTGCTTCTTTAGTGGGTGTTTAATGTAATCTTCACGGTGCAACGCTACCCGTTTCCGCATTGTCCAGAAAGTGCATCGTGAAAAGGATAACAATAACACGGTATGTGTGTTATTGTGATGGGTGTTCAATTTAGCTTTCACTGTGCGATGCGCGGTGTTTCCGTATATCCTCGAAAATTATCGGGATTTTGTAACATTATTTGTTACATGACGTTTCATTTAGGCAATTATTAATAAGGGTTTTTTTAATGGCCACCTTGACGTTGCTATTTGACGAAGGTGTGGAACTATTGTCAGACAGCGGAATCAAAGAATTAATAATGTGTAACGGCTGGTTTCACGCATGTCTTTGTCAGCAACTAAGGAGGGTTGGGCATGTGACTGGTGTAGAACAATCAGGCAGTACCTTTTAGCTCCCCAAGGAGCATATACCTTCAGCAAACACATGCCAAATCTTCCTTTCACGCGCTATCAGCCTATGTTCTTTCAACTTCTTCCTCTTCATTTTCAGTTCTCTCTCCAGTTCTCGTCTCCATGTGTTTTCGGTTTATCTCTGTCTCTCTTTCCCTGTGGATTCCAGAACAAGTATTGCCTTGTAATGTTATCAATAGTTTTCCTCAAAGTGTGTCTTATCGTCAGTTCCACATTTGTGATCTTGTCGTCAGTTCCCCATTAGTGATCTTGTCGTCAGTTTCACATTAGTGATCTTGTCGTCAGTTCCACATTAGTGATCTTGTCATCAGTTCCACATTTGTGATCTTGTCGTCAGTTCCACATTTGTGATCTTATCGTCAGTTCAACATTTGTGATCTTGTCGTCAGTTCCACATTAGTGATCTTGTCATCAGTTTCACATTAGTGATCTTGTCATCAGTTCCACATTAGTGATCTTGTCATCAGTTCCACATTAGTGATCTTGTCATCAGTTCCACATTAGTAATCTTGTCATCAGTTCCACATTAGTGATCTTGTCATCAGTTCCACATTAGTGATCTTGTCATCAGTTCCACATTAGTGATCTTGTCATCAGTTCCACATTAGTGATCTTGTCATCAGTTCCACATTTGTGATCTTGTCATACCATTTTAATTCTTATATTCTACGTAAGCACCCATTTATGAATGTTTTTAACTTTTTGGCCCTTGTGTCAGTCGTTCTCCATGTTTCAGAGCCATACAATAGGACTACTAACTTGACATTTAAGTTGAAGATTCTTATTTTTGTGCTGAACTTGACGTCTCCTGATCCGCATATCTTTCCAAATGCAGTGAAAGCTTCTCTTGTTTTTTTGTGTTATTATTTTGATATCTTTGTCCCTCCAACTTTGTCTATATTGCTGTTTAGATGTGTCTATGATTCTACATATTGTAGTGGTGTTTCTTCAAGTTCAACCTTGTTATCATTTCCTGCATCTATTCTCATCCTTGTGTTGATAGAAATAGTATATCAAGATCACTAACGTAGAACTGATGACAAGAACCAGACAAGTGCCAGGGGAAAAAGAGATAAAACGCTGGCGATGGATAAGAAACACATTGAGGAAACCTGTTGATAACATCACAAGGATTCTTTTTTTCCTGGAATACCTCAGGGTAAAGATAAAAAGTTAGTCCCATAGCATTTACATACCGTAGGGGAGTGAAGTGTTAGAGACTTCACCATTTGTGGCCGCATGACCTACTACCATAGCATTTATTCGTGCTAATAACTAATTATAATAAAATAATAGAAATTACTATTAACCACTATAGAAAAGAAACAGTGCAGTTACGACATCTCGTAGTGAATCATAAACACGAGGTTCATTGAATATAGAATGACATAAGATGTACTGAAACTATGTCAAGCTTGGCATACCTTCGAGATTTCTTGTAGAGAGTACTGCGATCTTGTGTATTCCTAGCATTTACAGTTCTAGCTAAGTGACTTGTTCCGAAGTTTTGTTCATTCTCTTTTTTTTCGTTTCTTTTATTATTTACTTTCTTGCTTCGGTATTTCTGTTAGGTTTTTCGATTTTCTTGTGTTATCATTGTACTTTTTCCATCTGCTTGTATCGCTCATTTTGTATTGTTTCTTATCATCGTATGTTTTTGTAGTACCTATTACTATATGTATTTCTTGTCTTTGTCGCCTGTTTTTGGCTGGTGAAGGGTAAAACCCGAAACGTCCCTTGTCTCATGTGAACTGTTATTTGTAAAACTGATTCAATACTGTTTTATTAGTTTATAAACGTATATACCAACGCTACATTCGGCGGGAGTTACCATAGCAAATAGTGACGAAAAAAATGGGAATAGCCTTACTCCCTGTAAGATCGCTTCATGGAATGACCAGTAAATAAATTAACAAAAAAATAGTTTGTCCAATGAAACGGTAGCCAGAATCGCGCACTATCGAAAAGACACACAGAAATAATTTTCTGAAAGTCAGTTGTAGAAAAGAGCCATTGCATAAAGGACGTGATTCTAACTTTGCGTAGTGAACAACCTGGCGTTCCCCCGGCCTGTCACAAAAAGTCCTAGGCTCCTACGTTGAGATATTCAACAAGAACCTTAGTGTATTTCCTTACTCTTCAAGTATTTGCAGACGCAAGAAAGTATTTCTTTCATATGAAACAGATTTTCCTACCTTGTGGTACACAGGTACGTAGCTCGAACGAACTTTT
Source organism: Oreohelix idahoensis (assembly GCA_024509875.1). Lineage (NCBI taxonomy): Eukaryota > Metazoa > Mollusca > Gastropoda > Stylommatophora > Oreohelicidae > Oreohelix > Oreohelix idahoensis. Next base: position 97,877 of record JAMPIV010015913.1, read on the forward strand.
ATTTCAGCCTAAGTCAGAGACATGCTATGATTAAGTAAGGCTACAAATGAAACTAGTGGAAGTAGAGATATAACAAGTAGAGGCCCTCCAACTAAGGCGCCCTGGACTAGAATAACTTCAATAAAGAAAGCAGAAGCAAAATTTTGATGTTAAGGAATATTAATATCCCTGTTGGATTGAAGAAAAATGTGGAAGATTTTTACAACATGAAACGGATTCTGTACTTGAGAACCATTGTAACTACGGAATTGTACAAATGTTGCTGTTTTGTGGAAAAGCTTCCACGGTTCAATAAATCTTGATATTTACAAAGGAGCTGCTGGAAATCTTTTACCGTTGGGCTAGACCCTTAGTTGTGAATCTATGTCAAGTATTGTGCTGTTCCAATCATCATCACCTCTACTGTCTCACACAAACACACCATGAGAGGAACGAACCCACCTGGGTCATAAAAAGATTGAAACCAAGAAATGTATATCCCTGGCGGACTCTAAGCCAGTAAAGTTCTAACTTGGAATATACAAGTAAACCAAACTCAATTAGCCCAAAATATTTAACACTGCCACATAAGATTGTTAAATGATGCCGTACCCAGTTCCTTATTAATTAACACTGCCACACATTTTAGGTCCAGTATTTATGAGGTGGGTGACCAGTTTCCTTCCTCGCTGCCTTTTCCTTCCCTAACTTAAATCTAGGTACCCATTTACAGCTGGGTAGACTGGAGCGTGTCGGTACCTGTGACAGTATTGCATCTCCTGCTTTGTAGTAGTGGTCCAACAGTGGCCAAAAGTATCTAATGTGGGCTTCAAAGATTACTCTTGGCAGATATGTAGATAGCAGGTTAATGACGCTTCTACCACAAAGGTATAATCACAAGATATTCAGATAAGCGAAAACAATGCTACATTTGGCTGAGCACGTTAATTCTCGAATCTGCCGACAACTTTTTTAATGGATTAAGCAATGGTTTATGTTAGCTCCTTTAAGCCCCCATCTCTGATTAACTCAGGGGAATTCTTATTATTCTGGTATAGCTCAGTTTAGAGTGTGTATAGTAAATATACTGAGACAAACATGCAGTAAGATTTAAATGATTAAATCGAAGTTAAATTTGTAAATTTACAAATAACAAAATTTAACAATCACTTTAATTTCAACAGTTTGAAAATAATATGAATAGTTATGGATCAATGACGGTTTTGCTCCTTCTGCTGGGCTGGTTCTTTTTACACTGCTCACACTCGTCGCTGGTCAACGTTGTCGGGTGTAGCTCGTGTCCCAGAAATGTCCAGGAGAATCTACAAAGCTGGTCCTTCGTCTTAAAGCTCAGGCCACTGTTCTTTCTTGTTCCAGAGATAGTACTTTTTGCTGGTACCACCAATAACTTTGGTAAAGAATAGAAACGAAACGCTCTCCTTGTATTGCGTTTTCCACCCCATGGTTATGGGTCCCTATCTTCCCATTCCACCAACCCATTTACCTCAGAATTTACCCTCGATGAGAATTAAATTTAATCTCTCGGAATAAAACTTTCTTTACATTTAAATTGAATAGCTTTAGCTTTTATAGTTACTTTACATTTAAATGAAAAGGTTAATCGTAAAGATAGAATATGTTTACATTTACAATTCCACTGATTGAAAAGTGTTCGCAATATAAATTGAATATCTTTTCATTTATGTTTACACTGATCTGAAAAGTTTGAAACTTCCATTAATTTTAAAATGAATAATTTCACGTAGACATTTACACTGGTTTGAAACTGTAAGTATTATATTTAGAATGTACATCAATTCTTTTATCTTTTCCTCCCTGCTCCATATGGAACTCGGGACTACTTTATGCTTTTAGTACTCTTTAAGAAACTAGCCATAAAGCAATTACCAGCGCGCACAGTGGTGGTTCATGAATCACCATTCTATATGCTGAGGTTGCCTGTCTCAAATGACTGGGTCATGCACTAGCGATTTTCACAGATTAAAATTCGCATGGTAATATATATATATATGTTAGTTCACATGTTAGTAATGAAATATAGAATGTAAAATCACGTCCTGGATCACATACCTTTTGCTCAGATTAATAAAAGAGACTTGAATCGGCCTCTTACACGGCGTCTGGGGTGTCGTTAATTTAATAAGTTCCTTCCCTCTCTGACTTTGTGTTTTACATTCAGTTTCCTCAGACAGCGGCTTTCCTTATTAAAATAATAGAGATTTCCTGGGCTGTTTTTGTAAGTCCTGATAAATAACCAAATAAAAGGTGTCCGGTCTGATAAAATAGAATTCTATATTTTAGGCTACTCTGGCAAGGTCTGGTGTCTTGGCAAGCGATCTTCACAGTAGTTTTGACTGACTGAAGAGTCAGGTTATATTCACTGCCTTCCCACGCATTCTTTGTTATGAAGCTCAGATGATCAGCCAATCTGATTTGAATATTTTTCATGACTCATCTAGTGCAAAATTTCAAACATTACTTTTTCTGAAAATGGGCTGTAAACATCCGATTGCCCTGTGTACCGACTCACGAACTCGTCGTTAACCTCATTCGACAACGTGTGTCAGATGTAACAAATTATTACTTTTGCTAAAGTAATGTCTTATCTGTTGCTTGAGAACACACAAAATCCGTCTCTTTACAACCTTGGCGGAGACACACCTGTGCCTTATCAGTGATTAAGCAGATTGCGCTGGGCGATGCACGTATTCATCTGTGTACTGATATCGGCCGCGCCTGCGATTAACTCACTTGGTTGTCGATAATGTTCTCTCAGCCGCTCTTGCAAATGTTTATTATTATCATCCACCAGGAGTGTCAGATAAACAGACAAGACACAATATACTGAAAGTAGCGAAAGAATGTAGATACAAAATATCTGCTACTTAGCAGAGAAAGAAAGAAAGTGCGACATATGAAAGCACGCAATAAAATTCGTACCACAAATGTGCCGATTACTGCCGTAGTGAAACAGAGATTATGAAGAAGAAGGGATCACCCCAATCCATTCTGTGACAGTACCGTGATTCAAACCCAGCCGCGAGAGACCAGCGCTCTAACCCCTCTGTCAATTGGACGCTCATGGTACGAGAGATAAAAGGACACCGACATCACACGGAAAGATCTTGTACGGATGGCACGGACAGAAGGACATTGGCATGATTTTGTTGAAGGCCTATGCTCCTTGTGGAGCTAAAGTGACAATGATGATGAAGAAGAGACATACAAAGAAATATACGTTAATAAACTTACCACTGATAATGAGAGATAATTGGAAGTACAATTTATTCAAGACAGCAAAATCCTAGGAAATGTAGAGACGCGATAGGCAACGCTTGTTGGCACGGAAATAAAATGTAATAACTATTTATTTATTCTTATTCTTCGTACACTTTCAGATATAAATTTGAATATGGTATTACAGCTGATCAGAATCGATATCACCGCACTCCGGGCAAACCAATATATGCTCAGTTTCCCTCAGCAAATGCCAAAAGGTATAAATGTTAATTGTTCCAGTAGCGCGCTGGTTATATACACGCCGAATGCATCCTCTCATACGTCCTTCCCTGCTAGTCTTACGTTTGATGCCAAATTCCAGCAATCTTAGCCTTTTTGATTCATCGATTGCAGATTCGTTCTCTAACAGAAGATCATTAATTGCCCTCAGAATCTATCCCTTATCCATATCCAATGTCCCCCTCTATGGGTGCTCTTAAAGCTAGTCCGTCAGCTCTTTCATTGTAGCGTAGCCATGCATGGCCAGGACAGTAAATCCACACAATTTCCTGAAGATTTGAAGCTTGTATGGATGTTTTCCATTCATGCCAGAGCCATCTAATTTGAACCTTCCGAAGATGGACTGAGAGTCTGATACAATAACTGCACTGGTTGTTGGGGTTTCATCCAGCCACCTCATGGATGCAGTAGCTGTCTCTACCTCCATTCTCATGCTGAAGGTTATTGTCATAACAACATGTAAACTTCAGTATGTTTAAAGAAAGCAGTTGTTGGTCTGAGGTTGTTAGTGCCCTGTGTTATCGACTCGAGTCAATCAACTCGAACTCGAGTCGGACTTATGTCACCATAACGACTCGAGTATTTTAATTGACGACTCGACTCGACTCGAGACTTGCCAATTATGGCGAACCAACTTCGCCGCCCTCATTCATAACGCTCTCATACGGAAATATCGAGAATGCTTTTGTTTAAATTGATTAATAAACGCAGTCAGAAAATAAAATACTAAAAAATAGAGATTATTTTTTGTTTCAATATAATTTATTGAAATTGACGTTATTGTTCGAATAAAAACGATTGTATGTAATATGAGATTAGTTCATGGAGGTGGAAACATCAACATGTAGAACAAGTTGCTTCAGAAACTCATCACTAGTTCTACGTATGTTTAACGTGTTAAATAGATATGGAATCTAAATATTACCACTTGTTCACTTCTATTGCTTTCTATTACTTTGTTAGGTTTTGTTACGTAGGGCCGGAGTTATAGAATAGTGAAACACCAGAGAAGTTAAACGCTGTGTTAGATGAATCACCATGTTCCCAGCAAACGTCTGTAGCCGAGAAATACCTGACTAATTTGTTAATTAGGGAAATAGACGTGGGAGAGAGAGATGACACATACGAGTGTCGGAAACATGCGCAGGAAAAATCTACAGGGTTAGTGAAGTCATTCCCAATTTTTGAAAGTTTATGTCTTCACTTCTATTCACTGGATATAAATGAAACAAATTTTAAAAGAGTGAGGAATAACTGCCATTTGACAAATAAGTTATGTTTTTTTTAATTACCAGAAACAAATAAAACTAAATAAAATTCAAAATGGTAAATAAACAGACGTTTACAAGAGACAGCAAACAATAGTTGCCGGCTAAGAAATCTTGTGTTGAACAAATAGGATTTCAGTTCAGGCTATAATGTTGACATAGAAATTTACGTAATAATCAATCAGTCAATAGCTTTTAGCTCTTCAACTAGCATAGGCTTTCAACAAACACATGCAACGCCTTCCTGTCACGTGCCATCAGCTCAAGTTCTTTACATTTTTTCCTCATCATTTTCACTTCTGTCTGCAGTTTTCGTCTCCGTGTGTTGTTGGTCTACATCTGCCTTTCTTTCTCTGGGGATTTCAAACAAGGATTGCCTTGTAATGTTATCAACAGTTTTCCTCAATGTGTGTCCTATCAATCGCCAGCGTCTACTTCTCATCTCTTGTTCCATTGGCACTTGTCTGGTTCTTGTCATCAATTCCACATTGGTGAACACGTTGTGTCACTTCAATCCTTCTATTTTGCGCAAGCTCCCATTTATAAAAGTCTGTAGCTTTTTGGTTGTTGTTTTTACTGTTCTCCATGTCTCAGAGCCATACAATCGGACTGGTTTGACATTTGAGTTGAAGATTCTTATTTTCGTGTTGAACTTGATTTGTCTTGTTCTCCATATGTTTCCCAATGTAATGAAAGCTCCTCTTGTTTTTGTATTCTTATTTAAATATCACTATCTGTAAGTTTAAAGATTATTTTTTTTTTTAAAGACAATATGAAAAAGAAAGATGGGTTGGTATCAGGGTATGTCAACTCGTTTATAGCTGGAGGGCTGGCGTCAGGAGCCCAGCGTTTACTGTATAAACAGTCTGATACGGTGTTCCGATAAACGTGTTTATAATATGTTGTGATAAACGGGCAGAAACCTAAATAGAGACGCGGATTGTGAGACTGGCAGATGGACAGTTAGTTAAAATAGGTAGCTCGTCAGGTAGACACGTGAATAAATAGGTGAATAAATAGATTTATAGACAAGTAGAATTAAACACGAACAAACAGACCTATGTAGAGACACACAGGCAATTAGAAATACAGGCAAATTTGTAGATAGACACACAAAAATACTGAGAGGCAGATAGATAGACAGGTAGATATTCCGACATAATGAGAAAGAGACTTGTTGACATATTAAATATGAACAAACTAAACAAATAGACAGACAGATAGAAATTCAGACATACAAACAGTCAGACGTACAAGCAAACTGACTGAAGATTGACTGACAGGAGGGCAGATAAGAAGACAAATGAATAGGTAGGTAAGCAGGTAGGTAGGTAAGCAGGCAGACATATATGCGTGTAGTTAAATAGGTAAGCAGACAAATACGTAGGTAGACAGGCAAGGAGGCAAGCAGATAGGTTGGTAGTAGGTTGGTAGTGTCGTGGAATATTCTAATCCACATATATAAATTATCTAGTAAATATAAAGCCTAATAAATCCATATAATAAATAAAGGAAGAAGAATGGTAAAGAACAGTGCTGTCACAATGACAGTACTCGAAATCCCCTTTGTTTTATGCTTCGTCTGCAAATTGTAACGTTTCCACGTTAAATATAGGCCTTCTGCAACATACACGCGTTTCCCAAACACACAATAAAATGTGCTGCCTTTCTAAGAAAAACCTTGAAATATGCAAGTTGACCTAAATTTTAAATTCCATTCATGTCTTTTTCTACACTGCGTTACCAAAACGAAAGACAGATGGACAAAAGGATAGCGGGAAGGGAGAGGCAGAAAGCCGAACACTAAACACGCTTCGCGCGATACACAAATGCTGCCATCACGCGTGTAAGACTACATGCACTAACTTTTTTTTCAGACGGACAGTGATAAAATACATTACCCATCCCAGAGTTAGGTTTATAAATCATAAAAAACGCTTATTAGGAAAGATAACAATAGATGGGTTTACGGTTGAAAACATAACAGTACCCAGACAGCACATCTTCGAAACAGGAGGTAGAAAATACATATTTTGAACGCAGCCACGTAGCTCCTTTAAATTGGGATATTTGGGTTCCTTAGGGATTGCTGACAAAGAATATGTAAAACGTTACGCAAATAGTCCAGGAATTAATAAATTATACCCAAAATAAAATAGTGAGGATGCCTGACAGCATGAAATCATTTCTGCTCATAAAATTTTTTTATAACGTGTTTGAAAAAAACCTTGCGTTACAGAAATAGCCTACCATGTAAACTCCAAATTGATTGGAGCGCAACAAATGAAAGACTGACCACGATTGGTCGGGCTATAAATACTATCTTTCGTTGTTAGGGGAGACGGGGAAAGGTAACATTTTTTCAAACACTTGTCGAAACGGGGCCTCATTGGCTAGACTCGCTGATATAATCACTTAGGAGCGTTAGTTCGAAACCACTTGTTTAAATAAGCTTGATAAAGCGACAGTGCGTTGAAGCCAGCTCACATTTTTGCTAAAATAAAAGCCTGGAACATAAGCAGATGGGAATTTGTGCCAGTAAATGTGCCAGAATTCATTGCTAATCAACGTATCTGTGTTTATTTCCATGAAATTGTGGTAAGCTTGAACCATTCAGTATCTTTTAATGAAAATTGAATGTAAATTGTTAATTTATGCCTGTATATATATGTGTAGTTCAGTGGCAAACAGGAGATAAAGCCTATAATGCTCCAGCCTGAACAGAGGGTGTCGGAGGGAAGTAAAACGGCATGGAATGGCCAAATAGTACACTGACACCTGGATGATTGATTAGACAGAAATAATGCTGGAAGTGCAGAGGCGTGGTAACCATTAAGGAGGTAAATACTGGTATAAAGTATTTCAGATGAAGCTGACAGTTGGCCTAACGCTCTGAACTCAATGTTTGTGTTGTATTGTGATCAGTGTAAAAGAGAATATAAATTAGTTATGAAGTAGAAGGTACATCCTTCTTGTTTTCAGGGACCGTGGTCTTGATGGTACTGAGCAGCACCTGGTCAGAGCTTTGCTGAATCCAGAGTCGGACAGCATACTCCTTGGTCTTTTTAGCTATCAGTGAGGTGTCTCCAGAGCCCAGGGGAGAATTCGAGCAGAGGAGTCCTTTCCTGCCACCATCACTCAAGATAAGCAGATTTGGCCAGCTGAGCTCAACATTATGTCCCCTCATCTTGAAATGACTTTGTAAAAATAACCTTAAGAGGGGAATTTACTTGTCTTAATATCAGGAACTGAGAACATCTCCAATACTAGTCCCTAAAGACAAACTATTGAAGTCATGATGACAAATACCAACAGAGCTTGAACAAAACAAAACCAGTATTACCTCATATTACCACTACACAACTGACACACATAGGATATTTTTAATAATATATGTCACTACAATATTCATATTAATAAATTCTGTATATATACTTGTAATTTAAATTGCTTGTGATTCCTGGTTCCCTTTGTAGTTGAATCAGGACACATATTCATTCATGCCAGTAATGAATACATATTGTTATTTGAAAAGTTATCAGTGACTCTTTTAAGATATCCTTATAGAGTGTTATATGTATGTGAGTGTCACAGTGTTGTCAAGAGTAGTGGATTAAATTTAATTGTTTATCTGTCTGTTGTTGTTTTGACTTACACTTCATCCTACACATACCCTAGACACATAACGTAGTCATCACACTATTGCAGAATAATTCTGACTGAGATATATAGATATGTGGTAGCAAGTAAGGTTATCTATAATACACTACTCTTAATAGATATAGATACCTTCACAGCTGATCTCAGTCAGTACACTAAGTCCCCTATAAATATTTATAACATCCCACTTCACCACATATATTGGGGTCTCGCTCTTGGGATTTTGAATCTTTCCCTATTAAAAATATTGGGGGTAATTCACTTCAGGGAATATAAGAATTAAAAGGTATCCTTGGGTGGAATTAAATAAGGTTGAGCTCACGGTGCCTGTGTTGTCCATTAAATATATTTAGAGATTAAATTGTTGGTTAGACATTGTAGAAATTTACCTGATAGACAATGGCGGACCTGGCCAAGTTTCGATCTGCTGCTGTTCAGACTGCAAAAGAGTTAGGATTAGATGGGCAAGTTATGGTTGCCTATGTCACGACGGAATGTGACAAATTTATTGAACGCGAAGAAAGAAGATTAGAAAAAGAAGCCGAAAGAAGGTTAGAGGCTGAAAGGGAAATTAAGAAGTTACAATTTGAAGCTGAGGCTGAGACTAAGAGGTTGCAGATTGAGGCTGACAAAGAGGCTAAGAAATTGGAAGCAGAAAAGGAAGAGAAGAAATTAGCTGCAGAAGAAAGAAGATTGACTGCAGAAAGAGAAGAGAAGAGATTAGCTGCAGAGAGGGAAGCAGAAAAGGAGGAGAAAAGATTACAAAGGGAACATGAGTTACGACTAAGGGAGTTTGAGTTTCAAGGCCATGCTCCTGAAAATGGTGCCAGCCCCTTTGCCTCTGATGCTACGGTTACTCAGGGAGCCTCAACCTCAGCTATGAACTTTCATTTAGATCATTTTGTTGAGAAAGACGATGATATTGAGAGCTATATAAATAGGTATGAACTATTAGCTACCACGTATGGGTTAGAGAGAGAAAGGTGGAGCTTAAAGTTATCTCAGGGACTTCGTGGGGCAGCTTATGAAGTTTTTGCAAAAATGAGCAGAGGTGATCAGGAAAATTATGACATGCTAAAGCAGGCTCTTTTGTTAAGGTATGAAAAGAATGCAGAATTTTATAGGAAAAAATTTAGGAATGCTAAACTACTGTCAGGTGAAACCTATCACCAGTTCTCTGCACGAATAGAGACATACTTGGAGAAATGGACTTCTCTGGGGAAAACCCAAGATCTTAAGGAAATGGTCCTTATAGAGCAATTAAGAGAGTCCATGGCTCCAGACCTGAGAAAGTTTCTCATGGAACAAGGTGCAGAGAGGCTGGATGAGTTGCTAAATGTTGCTGAAAGGTATCAAGCAGCTCAAGCAGAGGTAACAGGTAATAAAAAGAAACAAGTGGATAACTTTAGGGCACCACAGAACTTTAATAAATTTGATCCTAAGGATCAAAATAAAGGTAAGCACCAATTTGATAGGCCACGGTATGAAAATAAAAATAAATTCCCACAATTCGATGAAAGGAAATATGATGAAAGAAAATCTTTCAACCAAGGAAAAAGGTGGTGTAAAAATTGTCAGATGGACAATCATGACACTGACCGTTGCAGAAGGAAACCTGTGTATATGGCAACCCTTCAGGTCAGGTCGACCTCAAGACAGGAGGAGGATATTATGTTGGATACCACTCCAGAAGAGATGAGGAAGGCACAGGCTGGGGATAAAACACTCAAGCCTTGTTTCAGAAAATTGTCAACTTGTCATACAACTCCAGGCAAGGGAGATTTTTACATGAAAAACAAGTTGATGTATAGGAAGACTGGAGCTAGATCCAAAGGTCACGGACAGCTGGTTCTTCCAAAAAGATATAGGACAGAATTAATAAGGAGCCTACATGTGAAACCAGATGGGGACCATGAGAAAATAGGTACCATCATTCAAAAGGTGGCTCACAATTATTATTGGCCCAAAGCAAGATGGGACATTGAGAATTTTGTAGAAAGGTGTAGCATAGCACATGAGGGAACACCCACAAGTGGGAACATGGATCAGGACCTGGACACGCCACGGGGCAAAATCAGGCCTGACAATAAAAAGAAAAATAGATTTGATAAAGTGGACCAAATGGAATGGGAAGCCCCTTTTCACGGACAAGCTTCACTTAACTGTTTTACAATGGCCACTATGCGGAGAGTGCAAAAAGATGTCTTACCCCAGGATAAGCCGAAAATCCCTCAATCGGACTTAAACAAACTGGAGGAAGAGGATGTAGAGAGGAAATCTCTCATCAAGAATTTTAAGAGGGGAGAAAGCCCCAAAAGAAAAATTGGTAGCGGTCGTTTTGTGAATGATAATTCTGGGAGGAAAAATCATCACTATAAAGCTTCGAGTGGAAGAGACCATACCGGTGCATGGACAAATAGGTCCACACAATTAAAGGTCCATATGTAGCTTTGTTAAGAACGTGGACTGATGAAAAGGCAGAGGAAAACATTACATCTTCATACCAATATGTGAATGAGCTGACCACTCGGTTAAAAACTGGCTGGAAACTTGCCAATGAAAATTTGAAACAAGCCAGGAAGAAACATGCTGCCTATTATAACAGGAAGGCGAAAGACAGAAATTTGGCTGTGGGAGAGAAAGTACTGCTTCTTTTGCCTGGGAGTCAGAATAAGTTACAAATTGGATGGCAGGGTCCATATACAGTTTTAGAGAAGGTGTCTAGAACAAATTATAAGATAGATAAGAAGGGGAAAGAAAAAATCTATCATGTGAATCTCCTGAAGAAATATTTGGAAAGAGAACATCAGGAAGAGACACACTTGTTGACCTTGTCCATCGCCATGGAGATGAAAAAGGAACCACTTTCATCATTTGAATATCCTTACACCCCTGTGAGACAGCAGCACAGGTGAAAATCAGTACACATTTAACGAAAACTCAGAAAGAGAGAGTGCAACAGGTTCTAAATAATCATGCAGAGGTGTTAACAGACCGACCAGGGCATACAAACCTATTGGAATATGATATGAAACTAATAGACTCCACACCTGTCTGTATGAAACCATATTCGATTCCGTTTGCTAAGGAGAAAGCTTTGAAGGAAGAGATAGACTATCTATTGAAGGAAGGAATTATTTCGCACAGTGAGTCTTCGTATAGTTCCGGTGTTGTACTCTTAAGGAAGCCCTCTGGAGAACATAGACTCTGTATAGATTACAGGAGACTGAATGCTATTACAGAAGGACAGGTGGATCCATTGCCGGATACAAATCAGCTGTTTGCCAGACTAAATAAAGCTAAATATTTCTCAAAAGTGGATCTGAGTAAAGGATATTATCAGATTCCAGTAAAGCCTGAGGTTAGACCATACCTAGCTTTTAGTACCTCAGAAGGACACTATGAGTTTAATAGATTGCCATTTGGATTGAAGAATGCGCCTAGTGTCTTCTCTAGAATGATGAGAAAATTATTGGATCCTCTGAATAATCCCTGTATAACAAATTTTATGGATGATATCCTTATAGCAACAGAAACCTTTGAGGAACACATTGACTCTCTGAACATGCTGTTTGATCGACTTAGGGAGGCAAATTTAACAGCCCGACCAACCAAATGTTGCGTTGGATGTAAAGAATTGGAATTTTTGGGACACACAGTTTATCAGGGAAACATGACCCCTGACCCAAAGAATTTAGAGAAACTACAGAAAGCCCCGAGACCACAAACCAAGAAGGACGTGAGATCCTTTGTCTCATTATGTGGTTTCTACCAGAAGTATATCAAAAACTTTAATTCCATATGTGCACCTTTAACGGAATTGACACGTAAAGGACATCCAGATCGCATTACATGGACACCACAATGTGAAATGACTTACCAAGAATTGAAGGAAAAGCTCACAAGTAAACCCATTTTGAAATTACCTGACTTAAGTCAAGAATTCATAGTAAGGACGGATGCAAGTAATATTGGGTTAGGTGCAACTCTACTACAGAAATCAGATGCATTGGATGGGGAATTAAGCCCAGTGGCATATGCTAGCAGAAAGTTGAATAAAGCTGAAATCAACTACTCAACTAGCGAAAAAGAATGTCTTGCAGTAATATGGGCAATAAAGAAATTCAATATTTATCTATATGGGAAGGCATTTAAGTTGCAAACAGATCACAAACCTTTATCGTTTCTAGCACAGGCTAAGCATGAGAACTCTAGGTTACTCCGATGGTCTTTGCTTCTGGCTCCATATAATTTTAGCATCGAGTATATATCTGGAAAAACCAATTTGGGAGCTGATTTTTTAAGCCGCCATCCGTGTGATGAGAATCACCGTAAACCCCAGAAATAATAATAAATTTCTCTATGTGTATATAGAATAAAGGACTGACATATAATGTCTGTTTTAAGAGGGGAGGTGTCGTGGAATATTCTAATCCACATATATAAATTATCTAGTAAATATAAAGCCTAATAAATCCATATAATAAATAAAGGAAGAAGAATGGTAAAGAACAGTGCTGTCACAATGACAGTACTCGAAATCCCCTTTGTTTTATGCTTCGTCTGCAAATTGTAACGTTTCCACGTTAAATATAGGCCTTCTGCAACATACACGCGTTTCCCAAACACACAATAAAATGTGCTGCCTTTCTAAGAAAAACCTTGAAATATGCAAGTTGACCTAAATTTTAAATTCCATTCATGTCTTTTTCTACACTGCGTTACCAAAACGAAAGACAGATGGACAAAAGGATAGCGGGAAGGGAGAGGCAGAAAGCCGAACACTAAACACGCTTCGCGCGATACACAAATGCTGCCATCACGCGTGTAAGACTACATGCACTAACTTTTTTTTTTCAGACGGACAGTGATAAAATACATTACCCATCCCAGAGTTAGGTTTATAAATCATAAAAAACGCTTATTAGGAAAGATAACAATAGATGGGTTTACGGTTGAAAACATAACAGTACCCAGACAGCACATCTTCGAAACAGGAGGTAGAAAATACATATTTTGAACGCAGCCACGTAGCTCCTTTAAATTGGGATATTTGGGTTCCTTAGGGCTTGCTGACAAAGAATATGTAAAACGTTACGCAAATAGTCCAGGAATTAATAAATTATACCCAAAATAAAATAGTGAGGATGCCTGACAGCATGAAATCATTTCTGCTCATAAAATTTTTTTATAACGTGTTTGAAAAAAACCTTGCGTTACAGAAATAGCCTACCATGTAAACTCCAAATTGATTGGAGCGCAACAAATGAAAGACTGACCACGATTGGTCGGGCTATAAATACTATCTTTCGTTGTTAGGGGAGACGGGGAAAGGTAACATTTTTTCAAACACTTGTCGAAACGGGGCCTCATTGGCTAGACTCGCTGATATAATCACTTAGGAGCGTTAGTTCGAAACCACTTGTTTAAATAAGCTTGATAAAGCGACAGTGCGTTGAAGCCAGCTCACATTTTTGCTAAAATAAAAGCCTGGAACATAAGCAGATGGGAATTTGTGCCAGTAAATGTGCCAGAATTCATTGCTAATCAACGTATCTGTGTTTATTTCCATGAAATTGTGGTAAGCTTGAACCATTCAGTATCTTTTAATGAAAATTGAATGTAAATTGTTAATTTATGCCTGTATATATATGTGTAGTTCAGTGGCAAACAGGAGATAAAGCCTATAATGCTCCAGCCTGAACAGAGGGTGTCGGAGGGAAGTAAAACGGCATGGAATGGCCAAATAGTACACTGACACCTGGATGATTGATTAGACAGAAATAATGCTGGAAGTGCAGAGGCGTGGTAACCATTAAGGAGGTTAATACTGGTATAAAGTATTTCAGATGAAGCTGACAGTTGGCCTAACGCTCTGAACTCAATGTTTGTGTTGTATTGTGATCAGTGTAAAAGAGAATATAAATTAGTTATGAAGTAGAAGGTACATCCTTCTTGTTTTCAGGGACCGTGGTCTTGATGGTACTGAGCAGCACCTGGTCAGAGCTTTGCTGAATCCAGAGTCGGACAGCATACTCCTTGGTCTTTTTAGCTATCAGTGAGGTGTCTCCAGAGCCCAGGGGAGAATTCGAGCAGAGGAGTCCTTTCCTGCCACCATCACTCAAGATAAGCAGATTTGGCCAGCTGAGCTCAACATTATGTCCCCTCATCTTGAAA
>JAMPIV010015913.1:115000-318443 GCA_024509875.1 Oreohelix idahoensis
AAGGGCGAAAATCCATGACTTATAGATTTATAATCAAAGGTAGATAATCCATAATACAATGAAGTAGGAATGAATAGTAGTGTTTTACGCCCCGTAAGAAAAAGTGCTGACTCAAGTTTGGAGTTCTGTTTTTTTTTTAACTCGGCTAAGTTAAGCTTGCACGGGATATTTATACTTCGAGTGAACTGTTTTGCTCTAGAATGTTCGGGAAATAGTTGTCATTGTAAATCGTGGTTCAAAATATAGTCAATCAGATTTTGAAACGCGTTAAGCGTAGGTTCAGTAGAATGGGCTCTTTCCCAAGTGTGTGTACAAGATATTATTTTATAAGTTATTGGCGCAATCGAGAGTTATTATCGGGATATAAGTCCAAATGAGTAAGCTTGCTTCTGTGGTGACAGAAAAGTTTATAACTATTCCCCAGACGCTCGATCACGATATATCACTAATGGCAGTTCTGTGATCTATTCTGAGGACAAGAAAACAGTGTCGCCAGTACAAGATAAACATGTGAATTCTCAAGACAACCAGGTACGTTGAGTTTTACCAACATATGATAAACTGTTTAGCACATGACAAGAAATAGAGACAGCAGCTAGTCCTGAGAAATAGGAAGTAATAGACTTTGGTAAATTTTCATCCCTGGCGGTCAGGCCAGTATCATCTAAGATATGCCAAGTTGAACTAGAAAAATATCAGAATATTTCGAAAAGACAATGTTGCCACATTAAGAATGTAGAGGGCAGAAAAATATTGACATCAGTAATTTTTCCAAGACGTGACCACCATAGCAAAACCGAGACAGCTAGAACTACAGAAGCAGCATGAGTGAACGAGAGAGCAAGCCATTGTAATAATATTTGAATTGAATTTATTGCTGTACCACACTGCCAACCTTAGGTGAAGGTTGGGCTCATCATTTCATTTCACATTCGCCACTTTATTTTGTATAAATAAAGTTTCACTGTTATTTGGTACTGCTGTTGGAGTAAAGTCAATCATCGTTCATCGAGATCATTGATTGCTTGTCTGTTGTGAATTGTTGTTGTAACACCACTAACCAATAACCTGCCAGGGTCCAGGGTAGAGAAACGAACAATATACGATTAAAGAGGATAGAAGTAGGAATTAGTATACAATCATCATCATCATCACCAACGACCACAGGAGGAACAGACCGTGATAAGAATCTAAGAATTCCAAAGTGAAAGAAGATGGTTTTTTGAACGTATGGAAATATTTTGAAATCAAAATAAAACCCAACCACACAGGTAACACTCTTTAATTCAAACTCTATGGCAATCCTGCTACCTGGCTATCTAACATGGAGACCAACAAAGACAATAACCAGAAAGCTACAGACTTCCATAAATGAGTACTTACGTAGAATTGAATGATTGAAATGGTATGTTAATTTTGTTGTTGTTATTATTTAACAAGGTCTGCTGAGATTCTCCTGTCCTGTGTCTTCAGCTGAAGGTCTGTCCATGTTTTTTTCACCTACTTCATGTCTGTCTCCATTTCCCATCTCCATGTGTACTATCCTGGAGATTTTCCTTGAAGAAAAAAGGTGTCAGCACGCAAGACTTCTTTCAGTTTTCTCTGGGTCGCGCCATTCGGCTCCATACCATAAGACATTCTTCTGTCTTTGGTGGCTGAGTTGAATGATCTTCTTTAGTAGATCTGCCCATAATATTTTGTTGAAGTAAAGGCTTAACAGGTCTGCACGATTTGGTAGCTGGCCTCATACCCAGCCCTCCTAAGTCGCTTCTTACGGCATGCATTGTAGTTACAGCGTTATTATTCTTTGCTCCAATTTTCGGTCCCGGTAATACACGGGTGTATTATCTGGTATCTTCATCAGGGTCCATCACAACGGAAGTTTGCTGTAATGGATCTTCAACGTCTTCTGTCTCTTGTCTTGGTGGTGCACTCTGACAGACTCTTTCCTGTCCATCCCTTGATGTTATCTTCCCACTTATAGCGCTGTCTTCCTCTTGCATGTTTGCCTTCAACTCTACCTTCTATTATGGTTTTCAGTGTACGGTGTTGTATCTTTTTATATCTTCAAAATATTTTAGCTGTCTAATTTTGATCTTCTTCATTAATTCGCTTTCATACCTAGGTTTTCTAGGACCTCTTTATTTGCTTTCGTCTCCTTCCACGAGACGTGACTCGTTCTTTTATATATCCACATCACAACGGCCTGAATTCTTTCTTCCAACTGCTGGTTCATGGAACATGCTTCTACACCAAACAGTAATTAAGAATATATATATAATATTTGATAATTCTGAGTTATTTGTTGTGAGTTAATTGTTTAAATGTTGGTTTTTGTTTCATGTTGTTCAATGTATCTTTGGCCATCATTCCTATTCTCTTCTTGACTTCTGGCTCACATCTGCCATCATCTTACTATAATAAAATCCCCTTTAGTCATAACTGACTATGGGAATGCGCCCCTGGGGGGGGTGACAACCCTCAGCTGCTTATTTATTTTCCTGGTGTTCCTTTCGATGTTTTCTTTTTCTCTTCTGCATGTTGTGAGAGCTTCTTTTCGCCCAATCTGAGGTGGCGACGTAGATAGCATCGCCACTTGGTGCGATCGGCAGCTTCATTTTCCGAGGTTGCTGGATTTATGTCTAGTGACCTCATGTCTCTCTAGCACACATCTCTGAACCTCAGCTGCGGTCGCTCAACTGTTCTTTTGCCATCTGCCAGTTGTCCGTAGAAGATATCTTTCTGGATGCGACCATCATCCATGCGGCGGGCATGGCCAAGCCAGCGTAGTCTGCGCTGTCTAAGCAGTATATATGCTTTGAAGGCCAGCACGTGACAGTAGTTATTATAAGACCAAGGTATGATAAACTCTTGACCTGTTCTGGGATTTTCCCATGTACTCTTATCTTTAATGTTGGCTTATCGTCTGATATGATAATTATAACAGTTTTCGTTTTCTCAAGGTTAATGTCCAGTCCATATTGTCGACTTATGATGTTTACTTGCTTCACTAGTTCATGCAATTCCTCTTCACTTTCAGCTGACAAGATTGTATAATCCACATATCTAACATTTTTTATTGATCTTTCACCGATGTTCAGTAGTGGTGAATTCTGTTTCAGTATACTAACCGTTAATTTTTGGTATACAGTTTATTAATATCAACAAAAGGCGGCGCTATATAGTAATAATAATGCAACGGTAACATTTATATCTATACTGTTTCATATTTGCTTTTATTATGCAGAAGACAAGCACACAAACACACACACATACATACACAGATGAAAGATTCCTTAACTGATTAGTCATGAATTCGGTTAACTAAACAAACACAAACTCAAGCACACACACACACACACACACACACACACACAACCTGCCTCAGTGTAAACGTTTCCAAATAAACACAGAGTAAATTAATGAAAAAGTTTTTCTTACCTTCACTCGCAGAATAGTGTTTGCCGTCCTACTTCTCCACTCTTCCAGCTAATTTTTAACCGACCGTTCCTTCTGCCTGGAAGCTGTTGAGAGGATGGAGTCGGTGCCAGTATTCGTGTACGACGGTAATCGCTTCTGTAATTCAACGAGATTTCGGAGCAAACCTTTTTCGAACTTAAAGCAGTTAGCTGCTGAAGTTTTGTTAAAATTTGTACACGATGGGTATAGCCAGCCCCCAAACAAAACACAAATAAAGAAGTTAAAAACTCTCTCTCTCTCTCTGCTCTCGCTCTCTCTCTATTTCTCTCTCTCCCTCTCTCTCTCTATCTATCTATATATATATATATATATATATATATATATATATATATATATATATATATATATATATATATATATATATATATATATATATATATATATGGGTTATTTTAGAGCGTATGTCAAAATATAAAACATACCTTGTATCTGGCATAACTTTGTGACTTTAATAAATTAGTGCTTGCATAAGACTAGAGTGATTGAAGTTGTACAAGATCAGTAGTGTGGAACTGAAGATAAGATCATATGGTAGCGTTAGTTAAAAAGGACTGGGTACGGCAGCATTTAACACGTTATGTGGCAGTGTTAATGGTTCATCACTAATTGATTTGGGTTAATAGTGATGTTTTGTCTGTGTATTCCAAGTTAGTAGTTGACTGGCTTAAAGTCCGCCAGAGATATTAATTTCTTGGTTTCAGTCTATTTGGACCCAGGTTGGTTCGTTCCTCTTAAGTTGTTTTAAAATGTGAGATAGTAGTGGTGATGATGATTGATACAGTACAACACTTGGTACAGGTTCACAACTAAGGGTCTAGCTCAACTGTAAAGAATCCTCAGTAACTTCTTTGATAAAATATCAAGTTTTATTTAACCATGGAAGTTTTTCCACATAAAAGCAACATTAGTATAAATTCACAAGTTACATTGGTTTTCAGACATAGAATCCATTTCATGTTTGATAAGTTGTCCCTTTCTTGTTTCTATCCAGCAGGGATTATAAAATTCCTTAACTTCTGTATCTTCTTCAATCTTCTCTATTGAAGGTACACTCATATATGGCACTTTGGGTGTAAGAGCCTCTACTTGCTTTATATTTATCAATACTGGCTTCATTCGTTGCTTTACTTGATTATAGCATTTCTTAGGCATATGCTGAAATAAAAATGTTCGTACGAATCGTACTTACTTGGGTACAACAAAGCAAGAAAATCTGTTTCATACAGATTTTTCTTGAAAATGAAGAAAATACTTTCTTGCGTCTGCAAATAATTGAAGAGTAAGGAAATACACTGAGGTTCTTGTTGAATATCTCAGCGGAGGAGCCAGGACTTATGTGACAGACCGGGGTTGGAGCTAAATACCTTCCCCGCACAGTTAAAATCACGTCCTATGTGCAAGGCTCTGATTTTACAACTGACTATCAGAAAATTATTTCTGTGCGTCATTTGGTAGTGCGATTCTAGCTACCGTTTCATTGGATACACTATTATTTTATTAATTTATTTACTGGTCATTGTTCCAAATGATCTTACAGGGAGTAAGGCTATTCCCATTTACGTCACTATTTGCTATGGCAACTCCCGCCGAAAGTAGCGTTAGTATGCAAAGCTTGACATAGTTTCAGTTTCCTTTTATGTCATCCTATACTCAATGTATCTCGTTTTTTGATTAACTATGAAATGTCGTAACTGCGCTGTTTACTTTCTATAGTAGTTAATAGTAATTTCTTATGTTTTATAATAATTAGTTACTAGCACGAATAAATGCTACAGTAGTAGGTCATGCGGCCACAATCACTACAGGTATACCTCGGAGATATTGCAGGTTTGGTTCCAGACCACCACAATAAAGCGAATATCGTAATAAAGCCGGTCATACCCATTTTTTTTTTTTTTGCTTCCCAGTGTATATACAAGCCTAAAATCATGTTTACAGTATGTCTATTAAGTGCGCACTAGCGCTAGGTCTAAAAAAAGCCAGTGTATTGTAAAATTTAAAATACTTTATTGTTAAAAGAATGCTAATCTTCATCATTTGAGCCGTCAGCGAATCGTAATGTTTTTGCTGGTGGAGAGCCAAAATCTATCGGAAGAAGAAGGCACGTTCTAATAAATAAACATGAATAATTTGAAAAAAAGCGCAATATCTGCGCAGCGCAATAAAGCGAAACGCAATAAACCGAGGTATGTATGTATGTATGTATGTATGTATGTATGTATGTATGTATGTATGTATGTATGTATGTATGTATGTATGTATGTATGTATGTATGTATGTATGTATGTATGTAGTTTTCTATCTAATGTTAAATTAAGTGATAAAATACTTTCATTTGCTGTGAGATCGAGGTTACAGTTGCTGGAATGCGAAAGTCTTTTACATCTATATTACCCACAGACATACACGAAAATGTGCAAAATATGTAACCACCCATACGAAACAGTGTCACATTTATTGAATGGATGTACCAAATTTCAAACATTATACCAACAAAGGCACAATAGAGCTGTAGACATTATTTATGAGAAACTGAAATCCTCATACAATAATAAGGGTGACATAACAATAAATAAAGAGATAATAGTTAAACCATCACTTTTCGGCAGCAGTAACACCTCATTTAAGACACATGCCGTTGATGCGTGATGCCATATGATGATGGATGGCATCCGCATGTCTGGTTTTGTGTAGTGTGTAGATGTGTTCAGTCAAAACAATGTTCATGCAACAATAACAGGGCAATCCACATAGGACGTCAGTAAACTCACGACGTATAAAGTCAATGAGTCTTGAAACAGCCGTTGACGTTTTTCTTCATTATTTATTGTGGACGCCACAGTGACAAAATGGTTACGCAAATGTGTAGGCACATCAAACAGTCATTATCACAGCAACATTCAATACAGCAATAAACGGTAGACAGCATTACAATGATGAGTCAGATGCATGTTATATTTCAAAGTGCTGTAAATGTAGTCAGGTGAACAACTCCATCCTTTTCTATAACAGCCAGGAGATAACCAGATGTATGAGATCAGTTCACTCTCCTTAGTTTGACTTCAGCAAGACAGACACGTCTGCCGAAGTATAAATAATGTCCTCAAAAATATCCTCTAGATAATAAAGGTTTTCCAAACCTAGTTCATTTAACAAAGTAGCAAGTAATGGTCCTTGGTACCTGCATCAACCGATGCAGTACAATGCAGCGACATGTGAGCTAGGAAAACATCTCGTGACGACGACTTTCGCAGACAGGCTATGAATCGAAATCGCTCACGACCCAAAATCAATAGAGTTAATGAAAGAGTCAATTTACCTTGCTTTCATGAAATACACAGAAATATCACGCCTCCCGACATGTGGGAAACACTAGAGGTATTATCTCGAATAAACGAAATATCCATTAAGAGGACTACACATCCCTGACAGAACAAAAATAGTGGAGATCCCCCCTTCAACGAGGCATCTCTTTCGCCATTCCAAATCGCTCACCCCCACTAGTGGTGGGCGGAAACCGATCGACAAAGAAGCAAGACAAGTCATGCGCAGTCCAGCGCAAAACGACCACAGCTCAAACTTAACTGCATTCGATACCAACGCGAGAAGACAAATGCTTACCGAGAAAAGTGACTATAAATTCCAAGCAGTTGTTGCCCTTGCGTTATAAAACAGATATTGAAATAAAACGATGTTGCGAGAATTTATCACGCAACATATCACCACCTCCTCCCGATAAAAAAAAATGTGGAACATATTTTTTTTTTTCAATATCAAAGAGCAAGCGATAAGCGGCTCAAAACGCACGAATTATGCGCTGATAATTAACTAAATTGCCAAACAATAGGCTAATTATAGAGTGTCTGGTGAGGATATACCTCAACAGAAAAATAAATATGTCTCAAAAAATATTCACATCGGGGAGGTGTCACCAACACACATCACGTTAGCATGTAAACACAATATACGTATGCAAGTTACTATAATCATCATTAAACAGCATACTCTAATATTGTCTTTAAAAATGGATGTACAAATCTGATAGGAAAATTTAGATAGTACATTCTTTGACATGTAATGACATAAGTACATAGTAAAGTTAAACTACATGACGATCCAGGACATATGCTCTGGTATTCCGAGGGTAAGTACACAATCTAGAACTCGTAAGGTAAGTCCTCAGCTCAACAATGACATTCTGAGAAAGTACAAGCAATATAATGCTAATTAATAACTAATATGCTTCATAAGGTACAATACATTATTAATAATTGTGGCTGTTTAGTAAACTAACGGCCCTTATATTAACTACTCAGTCCTCCTCTATCATCTTAAAAAACGAACAGAAGAAGATGACAACAAAGCACGATAGTGTGTACATATAAAGTAAGTACAGATGTGCTAATCTATTGTAGAAATATAGGTGTGTTATGACTCTGTAATATATGGAAAATATAGGACAGAAGTATTAGTTGGAGTCATGTGGGCATCTAGACAAAATGTCAGCCATCACATTATCCGCACCACGGATAGCTCGTACCGTGAAGTGAAAAGGTTGAAGAGCTATAGCATATCGAGTGGATCTCGAACTCTTCAAATTCTTAGTCTGAATAGCTGTAAGAGCTTTCTGATCAGTCTCTAGAATGAAATGTGCGCCCAGGAGGAATCTTTGTAGCTTTAGAATTGACCAAACCATCGCTAACAACTCACGGTCTAAAACCGAGTAGTTCCTCTCTGCCGCATTTAGTTTTCTAGAAATGTACATAACAGGATGCAGAGTATTTGCATATTCTTGCATCAGCGCTGCTCCAATCCCAGTGGATGAAGCATCACTCCGAAGAACAAAAGTCCTATCATGAGTAGGTAATCTTAAGATGGGAGGAGAAGAAAATATATTCTTGATTTGGTCTAGTGAAGATTGGCATTCTTCAGACCAACGGACCAGATTAGGCGAACCTTTCTTCAACAATGTTGATAGAGGTGCCATGATCGAAGATAAATTTGGAATAAATCTCCCATAAAATTGAATTAAACCTAAGAGACTCCTAACTTGTTTCTTCGTTTTAGGAACAGAGATGTTCAGTATTTTGGAAGTATTGTGGTCTTCTGTCTTCAAGAGACCATGACCAACACGATGACCCAGGAAAGAGATTTCACCAAAACCAACAAAAGCTTTAGAAGGTTTTGCTGGCAAATTATTCTCACGTAGAGTGGACAGTAAGTCATATAACCCTAAATAGTGATCTTCCCAGGTATCACTGAAGAGACAGATGTCATCTAAGTATGCGATGACATCCGAACGATGTGACAGAATTCGACGCATCATGCGAACGAAAGTGGCAGGGGCGTTCATGAGACCAAAAGGCATAACATTCCATTGAAATAGACCCCTAGGTGTAGAAAAAGCAGTAAGAGGTTTGGCATGCTCTGCTAAAGGCACTTGCCAATAACCTTTAGACAAGTCAAGTTTAGTGAAGAATCTAGAATTAGAAAGTCTAATCAGTAGATCTTCTAACAAAGGCATCGGTTCAGCGTCGAACTTTGTGACCTGATTCAATTTGCGATAATCAACGCAAATTCGTATGTTCTTATCCTTCTTCCGGACAATAACCATGGAAGAAGAATATGGTGAAGTCGATGGTTCAATTATATTTAATTGAATCATTTCATCCAATTCCTTTTCCACTTGCGACTGAAAGTGTATAGGAATAGGATACGGCCTAACCCTAATTGGATTATTGTCGGTAAGAATTATGTCATGTTCTATGACATCTGTGTGTCCAGGAATGTCAGTGAGAACATCCTGAAATGTTTGTAACATCGACAAGTCTCGTCGATGTTCGTCACCAGAAAGATTAGGAGAAACAGAAACGTTTTTCCAAGATTCCGTGGAATGTAATGGAACCACTGGAAGGGGAAGGTTGACATCAGAGAAGGTAGCTTCCTCATCCTGAATGACAGACAGGGATGAATAATGACCGTGAGGTGCAGGAGCATCATCCGTTGCCTGGAAAATAGGCAGCAAATAGTCCGGACGTTCGTGAAATTCCGAAAGCATGTTTATGTGGAAAGTTTTATGCTTTCCATCAATATCGACCACATAGTCAACATCGGAAATCCGAGAGACTATTGCATACGGACCTTTCCATGCAATAAGAAGTCTATTTTCCCTACTGGGGAGTAGGACGAATGCTTTGTCACCTGGACAAAGTTGTCGTAGACATCTATTCTTGTTAGCAAACTGCCTTGCCTTCTCTTTAGCAATTTCTGATGAAGCAGTTGCTAGCTTACATGCCTCAATGATCTTTTGTCTAAGAGCAATGACATACTCATATGAGGATCGAGTTTCATCGCTAATATCATCGGCAGTGATGAGATCGTGTAATAAAGACATAGGGCCGCGTGGACGCGCGCCAAAGACAAGTTCGAAGGGAGAAAATCCTGTGTGTTCATTAGGGACTTCTCTATAGGCAAAGAGAGCCGCGGGTAAAACCCTGTCCCAATCTTGAGGATGATCTTCAGTTATCTTACCAAGCAAAGTCTTGAGCGTTCTATTCAGACGCTCAACTAACCCATTAGACATAGGATGGTAGATACTACTGAGAGATCGTTCAATATGTAAGGTAGACATTACCTGTGACATAGTGTCAGATATGAGTTGAGTGCCATGGTCTGACAATATTTCTCTGGGGAACCCCAAGCGAGAAAATATCAACCAAAGAGCATCTGCGATATCTGTAGTAGATATGCTCTTAAGAGGAATAGCCTCTGGCCAACGTGTGCACATATCGACACATGTAAGGATAAACTGATGTCCTCTGGCCGACTTGACCTTAAAAGGGCCAATAATATCTATGGCCATTTTCTGAAACGGCCGAATAGGAATGTCAGCAGCCTGGATAGGCGCAGCATGTCGTGGTCCTCTAGATTTGACCTCCTGACATACCTTGCATGATCGGCAGTAAATACGAATGTCCTTATTGACAAAAGGCCAAAAGAAAGCCGCAAGGACTCTCGACTTCGTACGGGCAAAACCCATATGTCCAGCACATTGCGAGTCATGAGCATGTTGCAATATTTGGACTCTCATGCTCTTGGGAACAAGAATTTGCATATGTGCCGACGTAGCCGAATCTTGTACCATACGTACAAGTACGCCGTTTCTCATTGCAATCCAAGATTTTCTATTTGTATCCTGATTCGGATCACCTTTCTTCGCAAGAACGAAGAATTTTTTTAAAGAAGAATCTTCTTCTTGCAATTTTATGAAAGAGTCACGAGTGATCACTAAGTGACTATCTTGGCTATCAACTTCATTATCACTATTCAGTGAAGTTTCGGGTGTTTGTAGAGCTTGTGCTCTTGTAACTACTGCATTTGTAGCTTGCATGTTATTATCTTCCCAAGCAGCAATCTGCTGTGGGGTACACTCCCTAACTCCGTGAATACGACCAATAATAAGGTCCGCAATAGGATTAGGTAAGAGACAAGCATGCACATCTCCAGTAAAGAAAGGAGTGGCAATGCGAATTACAGCAGTAGGATATTTTTCTAGAGTGCCGCCAAATGTGACACATTTAATAACCCTTCCTGTAGCACAAGATGGATCTACAAGCGATTGTCTAACACCAATAGTGGTGCATCCGGAATCGAAAAGTAGTGAGACCGGAGTATCATTAACAAGACCCTTATGTAGAATTAAAGAACCCCTCCCGTCATGCGCAACAGCAGCAGGAAGAGCGGGAAGTGGGTGACCACAACTCAAAGTAGTTATGGTACCCGGTTCGAATAAAGTACTGCATTGGGGGCATTTGTTTGCTCTCTCAAAGTCAAAAGCAGAACTAGTGACAGCGTCAAAGTTTTTACTATCAACAACATGATTACAGGCTGCCTCAGTTTCCTGTTGTACAGCATTAGCCTGCTGATATCTCTTTTTTTTGTGTTGAGGTCTACCCCGACTATTATTACCTCTGAAGTTATCAGAGTTATTATTATCTCTGCAGTTATTATTGTCTCTATTGTAATTGTTATACTGGTTCGAATTCCAGTTTCCACGATTACTATCATGTTCACATTGATGCGAACATCTATTTGTTTGGTTTTGAGGTCTTCGGCAGGAATAACCTCTATTACCATATCCTCTTTTGAAATGCTTATAATTATTAGGGTGATAGTAACGAGTACTATCAGGTTGTCTCCAATTCTTCGAAGAAGAATCACCATGAAATTGATTTCCATGATTTTGACAGAAATTACCGCTACTCTTTCTATCAAAATTTTGTTGGGATCTACGAGCAAAGTTTTGACCATACGGAGCTGCCGAAGCAACTGGTAAACCTTCTTTCACCTTAGAGTTACCCATGGTTATGTGTGGGTGCGCAGTTACGTATTGGCAACAGAAATCTTCCATTTCTTTTATTGTTTTAGGTTTACGTTCATGAAGGAAAGCAAGGAAAGACTCATTGACAGACGACATGACTTTGTCTCTAAGTATTAAGTCCATAAGTCCTTCATAAGTTTTTTCCGTCTTAGATAGTTCAACCCATCGTGAGAAAGTAATGCGTATTCTTGCAATAAACTCGGAGAATTCAACTCCATTTTCAGGTAACATGTTTTTTAAATTGTAGACGATAGCCGTCTTCGTTAAGCTGATATTTCTTTAACAAAGCGGCCCTGACAACCTCATAATTGTTCTTGTCAGGTTCATCCACCATATTTAATATACTTAGAGCTTTACCTGTCAGTATCCCTGATAACTGATAAACATATTTTGCTTTGTCTATGTTATGAGCTGTACATGCTTGTTCAAATCTGTCCAGATAGAACATTATGTCATCGCTGGAAGGACTAAATGTTGGTAACTTAATCTTAAAAGTATCATTATTAGCCTTACCAGAAGATGAACCCTTGTTTGAATCATTACCATTACTCATGCTTGTCAATTTCAATTTTTCCAACTCTAAAGCTAAGACCTTTTCTTCATGTTCCATTTTTGCTTTCTCTTTCCTCTCATCAGACTCTCTCTGTAATCTTCTTTCCTCAGCCTGAGCCTCTTTTTGAAGTCTTTCATTTTCAGCTTCTTTTTCAAGTCTTTTATTTTCAGCCTCTTTTTCAAGTCTTTTATTCTCAGCCTCTTTTTCAAGTCTTTTATTCTCAGCCTCTTTTTCAAGTCTTTTATTCTCAGCCTCTTTTTCAAGTCTTTTATTCTCAGCCTCTTTTTGAAGTCTTTCAGCTTCTAGCTGTAGCTGGAGTTTTCTCTCCTCAGCTTCTGATTCCCTTTTTTGTTTTTCCATTTCCATTTGGAATCTTTTTTCATCCACCTGCATCTGCAGTTTCTTTTGTTCAGCTTCCATTGCTTTATCATATCGAGCAGTTGCAAATTCTTCTAACTTATCACCAGTCTTCCCAAGCAATTTACCCTGCTCAATAAAGTGCTCAAATGTAGACATGTTGTCTAACATATGAGTCCAAAACCTGAAATAATTAACTAATTTATTTCAAACCTAAGTGTAACAAGTCTTAATTAAGCACTTGTATATTCACATCACCTTATATTATCCCAGTCTCTGTGGGAAACAAGTCTCCAATCAAAGAACTTGTATATGAAATATCAGCACTCAATTCTTGATCATAAGTGCACTTCTCATTCAATAGTGCACGACACTATTCATCATTCATTTATCATCAGTATAGTAGTAACAGTGCATTAGCATAGCCCATTAACTAATTACTATAACTGTAAACAATGACTATGTAAACACATGCAGAATGTAAACATTGAAAATGTAAACAATACAAACAATGTAAACAATAACAATGTAAACAATAACAAAGATCAGCAACAATACAAAAACTTTCGCAGAAATCAACTAAAAATAAAGCAGAAATTAATGAAATATCACAAAAAATGTGACGATATCTGCGATAGAATTAAACAAAATACATGACACCACAGTGTATAAACAAAAATGTTGTATGAAACTAAATTATAGACAAGAGTAGGCTAACAAACACAAACAAATCAAAACAAAACTAAAGAATGCGAAATAATAACGAAAACAATATTAAAACATGTCATCACAGCTAACATAAATAGCAACAGAAGTCGCTTAGCAAATTCCAGTATTGGAAATTTGCAAACCTTACAGAAAACGCTCACAATAGACGACCTCTATGACGTGGCATAATCTAACGGAGACACCACCCAACCGAGAACCCGCTGAAATATAAACATATAAATATACAAATAACATATAAACATATAACATATAGAATGAGATGATACACAGAAGACTCAGCAGAAGTATAAGGGCACAGTTTACATACAAACAGGCCACTTAACTTATAGGCTTCCAATCGTAGAACAGCAGAAAAAACGGATGTCAATCAACGTCCTAAAGAGCGAAGCTCCAACGATGATGGCACATCTGAACTGCTTCCACTGCTAACACGATGGTACAAGAGCTTCTGACATACTGTGTGTTGAGTTGTTTCGGCACTTGACCTTCTAATCCAAAAGTAAGTTGATGGAAATCGGTACTTGGCCTTCTTCAGAAAACAACCCGTTTCAACCGGCACTTGACCTTCTCAAAAAACGACAGCACTGGAACCTTGACAGCAGCAACTTGCTTGACTTGCGTAAAAGATAACAGCAGTCCGAGTTATCCGGCAACATGTAACAACGCCGGGTACTGTCAAATTCTTGTTTCCGTCAAAAAATTGAAATTTGACTTTTACCGGGCAACGCCGAGTACTTTGAAAATTTTGAAGATGTTGACTGTATTGAAGAATGTTAATTTCTTGAAGGATGCTGATGAATTCTTGTTGAAAATGAAGTGGGTAAGGGACCCCGTGTTTGCTGGTACCAGAATCAAACCAGCTTATGGCCACCAAATGATGCGTGATGCCATATGATGATGGATGGCATCCGCATGTCTGGTTTTGTGTAGTGTGTAGATGTGTTCAGTCAAAACAATGTTCATGCAACAATAACAGGGCAATCCACATAGGACGTCAGTAAACTCACGACGTATAAAGTCAATGAGTCTTGAAACAGCCGTTGACGTTTTTCTTCATTATTTATTGTGGACGCCACAGTGACAAAATGGTTACGCAAATGTGTAGGCACATCAAACAGTCATTATCACAGCAACATTCAATACAGCAATAAACGGTAGACAGCATTACAATGATGAGTCAGATGCATGTTATATTTCATAGTGCTGTAAATGTAGTCAGGTGAAAAACTCCATCCTTTTCTATAACAGCCAGGAGATAACCAGATGTATGAGATCAGTTCACTCTCCTTAGTTTGACTTCAGCAAGACAGACACGTCTGCCGAAGTATAAATAATGTCCTCAAAAATATCCTCTAGATAATAAAGGTTTTCCAAACCTAGTTCATTTAACAAAGTAGCAAGTAATGGTCCTTGGTACCTGCATCAACCGATGCAGTACAATGCAGCGACATGTGAGCTAGGAAAAAACATCTCGTGACGACGACTTTCGCAGACAGGCTATGAATCGAAATCGCTCACGACCCAAAATCAATAGAGTTAATGAAAGAGTCAATTTACCTTGCTTTCATGAAATACACAGAAATATCACGCCTCCCGACATGTGGGAAACACTAGAGGTATTATCTCGAATAAACGAAATATCCATTAAGAGGACTACACATCCCTGACAGAACAAAAATAGCGGAGATCCCCTCTTCAACGAGGCATCTCTTTCGCCATTCCAAATCGCTCACTCCCACTAGTGGTGGGCGGAAACCGATCGACAAAGAAGCAAGACAAGTCATGCGCAGTCCAGCGCAAAACGACCACAGCTCAAACTTAACTGCATTCGATACCAACGCGAGAAGACAAATGCTTACCGAGAAAAGTGACTATAAATTCCAAGCAGTTGTTGCCCTTGCGTTATAAAACAGATATTGAAATAAAACGATGTTGCGAGAATTTATCACGCAACACGTAAAACCTGATTTAACGATAATCAATCGACAGAACAAAACAGCTTTTATAGTAGAGGCAGCAATACCATATGACGCCCATTTAGATAAATGTTACCAACATAAATTTGATAAGTACTATCCATTGGCTGCAGAAATTAACGAACTAGGCTATCGTACGCATGTAATCGTACTGATAATAGTTTGGGTGTATATGTGCATGGGCAAAGTGTGTGTTAGTGGATTAATGTCGCTAGGTTTGCGGAAATTTAAAGCAAAGGTTTTATGTAAATATGTCAGTATTAGTGCAATTATAGGTTCTTACAGATATGGAAACTTTGATGTAAAAAGCACCCATTTTAAATTGCTGGAGATGTTTTCCCCACCATCTAATCTCAATACTATAAACGACAATTTGTATTTGTTGCTAGAATTTAATATCTCACTCTACTAGTTGTCAAAGTTTTTATGGCAAACTTCTGATAAAACACCCATGTAAAAACAACCATATGCTCTACTTGAATATTCCACACACATTTTGTAAATTTCAATAATTCTCATATTTGGCATATATTATCATTATATGCCAATGTCTTTTAGAAAGCTTAAAAAATGTTTTTATGTATGTGTAACACAAAGGTTTGATGTAAAAACACCCACATATAACTACTTGAGACGTCTTCAACACTTTATGTAAATTCTAATGATTCTCCTATATGCCATGTTGTATCTATTATATCATGTCTGTACATATTAATGTATTTTATGGAGAATAAGATTCTGATATGTATGTATGTATGTATGTATGTATGTATGTATGTATGTATGTATGTATGTATGTATGTATGTATGTATGTATGTATGTATGTATGTATGTATGTATGTATGTATGTATGTATGTATGTATGTATGTATGTATGTATGTATGTATGTATGTATGTATGTATGTATGTATGTATGTATGTATGTATTTCCCGCCGTAAGTACGTCGATCGGTCAGTCACATCATGCACACCGTCATTTGCGCACTTTTCTATTTTCGAGAGAGTTCATTAACTTTCAACCACAGCTGAAGGGTGCAACTGTAGTTGAAAGTAAGACAATAATTGTGTTGTTTCTCTTACATGTACTCTGCCGAAAATAGAAAAGTGCGCAAATGACGGTCTGCATGAACAGTTTGATCATGAAACAACACAATTGATAAACAGTACATGAACTGGAGACAGGAAGGTGCGCAGATGCAGATTAAATCAACAGACAATCAAGATACTCTTCTGTCCAGTTTCATTCGGGAAACGGATTTAACTCATCATTTTCTTAAAAATAACCTTAAAATGTAAGTTTTTGATTGTAGTAACATATGTTGAAAAGGTAATCATATTAGACGGTGACTTTTGTCAAACTTCAAACGTTGTTCTCAGATGCAGTAAGTCGACCATGGCTTCTCAGAGGCAGAAAGTCGATCAGGGCAATATGTTAAAAGATGCACGAACAAGTACGAGATATGTTGTCATAAAAGAAATGTTACTTATTTAGTCTATTTCCGGTCCATTAGATCATTATCACTGCTCCACATGTCATTTAGGAAGGTTACTCCATGTCTTCATATTTAATACATCCATATAATTTTCACTACAAATATCTAATGACGGTCGCCTGCAATGAAATGATCACAGTAGTAAAACTACCGTTTGTAATACATGTAACAAAAACAACACACTATAATTAAAAACCTGTCAATTTTGACGGGTTATTCCAGTATATATATATACAACCATTCAATAGGACTAACAGTGACTTCAGCTTCCAACGGGCACAGTGGTTGGAGCGCTGTAAATCGCAGCAAAGATACCGGGTTCAAAACACGGTGGCGTTATGCCCCAGTCTACCCAGCTGTAAATGGGTACTCGAGTCTCCTCTTCAGTTAGCGAAAGAAAAGGCAACGAGGAAAGGAACTAGTCACCCCACCGTACGGTAATGGGACTAGTAAAGTAAAGTCTCTAACACGTCACTACCCTACGGCAGTATCCGCTATGTTATTACTTTCAACAATGACTTACAATCAGCTTCATATTCTATTCTTCTCTTGTAGGTTCTCCTGTCCTTTCTTTCCTTCTCTTCCCTCACATATCTACCTGGGTGTGTCCTGAGAATATGCATTTCCGATCTCCGCTTGTAATCGGGTTTCGTTCATCACGTGGGTGTTTATTATTACATCTAGCCACGTGGTAAACACACTACCGTTTTATCTAGACCAGTGGTAGGCAACATAGTATCTGTGGGAATCTACTTTAGAAACGATGAGCTCTCGAATGATCTACTTTGATAACATAATGTCTTATTTCAGATTACAGAATTTTTGGAATACATGCAAGATATATGTTACTTGACATAAATTCAGCAACTTGGGAGGATGAAGCTGCCGATCGCAGCAAGTGGCGATACTATCTACGGCCCCACCTCAGATTGGACGAAAAGAAGCTCTCACCGCAAGCAGAAGAGAGGAGAAAACGTCGAAAGAAACTCCAGGAAAATAAGCAGCTGAGGGTTATCACCTCAGGGCCGCATTCCCATAGTCAGTTAAGATATTTTGTACATTTTGTGCATTCAAATATAAACACCTGTATCGTACGTCGACGGCGGTTTTCCCCTGCCTTCCGTTAGTTGGTTACTGAAATCTCTTTTGGCCGACAAAAAAGTCTAACACACAAGGCAATAGGGAGGGGCGAGCTTAAGGCTTATCCATCTCCCCAGGCTGTCAGATTATAAATCTAAAGACGTTTTAATACACATATTTTTTGCAAAGTGAAAAATGATACTAATAATGTTATGGATTCGATTCTTTCATACTGTATGCGCTCGATACTTTTTTTAGGAATTTGTGTACATTTTGTGTACACAACAAAAACCACCTTAATCATTCGTTGCAGGTAGGCCATGACGTTTTGAACACATCAGAAGGTACATAGAAAATAGATTAGATTTTTGTGTGTTTGTGTTTGCGTGTGCAGCCTCTTGTAGAATTTCGATACGCCGTTCCCCACTGCTTTAACTCATTAACTCAGTGTCAGAAATACGGCTTTAGGAAATACGGAAAAAACAAAAACACAAATAGTAATACGTCTTACTAAGAGAAAGGACAATGAAAAACCTACCTTGCGGCCACAAGACCTTCGTCAGGGACAGACAAACAAAAGACAGAAGGGAAAGATAGTGAGAATTAAGTGGTGAACATGAAACTATAGAAATAAGAGAAAAATACTCCCTGATGTGTGTCACATGTTGGAGCAAAAATGTCCGCTACTGAAAATGGCCATCTTGTATCATTCGTCGTTATTTTCCTTTGCAATCCTTTTTGTTTTAAACGTACGCCCGCTATTACTCGAGGCGAAATCTCAGGCTAGTATGTCTAACCTGAGACTAATTTTACGTGAGTATCCTATTTTCCCTGCACGCTGACAGGTGTCCTCTCGCCATTCAGGCAGATACTCCCCGTCATCGGAGAGTACCCATTAGAGCTGGGTCGGCTCAGGAGCCGTTCAGCTTATTCCAGTCCCTGATCGACGACACTACTTCAAATGTTCTCGGCAGGGCTCGAATTAATCCAGTCCAAATCCCGGTCGACGTCACTTCATCAAATGTCCTTTCCCGGGCTTGAACCTGGATCACGCGATCGCCAGTGCAGTGTGGTAGCCATTACACCAGCGCGGCCTCCCTCTTAACGGAGCATGAAACAACCACTGAAGCTGGTTTACTTACAGGACACCTGCACTAAGCAGTTACAACCTCTTGCAGCAGTAGTGTCTGTAGCAATCTGTTTTACACGATGAGGTTTCCAGCCTCATGCACAACCTTATTTTAGTCGCCTCTTACGACATGCATGACAGAACAGTAGTACTATTCTTTTTGTGTCTCCTCAAAGACCTCCCGGGAACTACCCGCTCCAGTCTACCCAACTGTAAAAGGGTACTTGACTCTGCTCTTCAGTTAGGGAAGGCAAAAGACAGCGAGGAAGGGAACTAATTATTCGACCTCACTTTTTTTTAAAAAGCTAGATCTAGTATCGTAAGTCTCTAAATTGTTTTTCCCCTACAGCCGTATCTGTTATAAGACTATCTACACTTGTCGATTACCTTGTAGACTTTCCGTGAGATAGGTCAAAGCGGTTTGAACGCGCTGCCTGAAGCTATATTACGTCTAGTAGAGAATAACAGGTGCAACAGCTCTGGAATACGCCAACGCTTTTTAAATTAAACAATTAGCCTTAACAAGAACCGGAGGCAGAAGGCACTTTTGCATAACTTGGAAGAATTATTACAAAACAGGAAGTCACAAAATGCGCTTCCAGAAGTTTTTTAAACATAAGTGAAGAAGAAGGTTGAACTGTGCCCAGAACATTACAGTCTATCAATGTCAAACTTGAAAGTATTTTTTTCAACACAAGTGGTAACATTTGCGTTTATTTTTAACTCAGGAACGTGCACGGTCTCGCGTGCAGAAGAAGGAGCAAGATGACATGTCTACACGGAGCAGAGAAATGTCACATTGTTTGCATATGGGGTATATGCTGCTTCATCTTCTTTTTCTTCTTCCTCGACTTCTTCATACATTCTCATCAGGCAACGTGACAATTTTCAAAGAAACCCGTGGTCAGCGTGAGGCTATTTAAATCTTAGTTACTTACTTAGTCGTTCCCCTTCTACCGTGAGGTGTAGAGGTTTGGAAGAGAGTGCGCCAGACTATCCTATTGGCTGTCTTCCTCCTGGCCTGGTTCCATTCTAGTCCTCGGTCCTTCAAAGATTGTCTAATGTTGTCCTCCCAGCGGACTATGGGTCGTCCTGGGGGTCTGGATCCCTGGCTCTTTGTTTTCCATGCTTGTCGTGGTAGCCGATTGATAAGGTTGATAACGTTGGAATAAAAAAATGTTACGTGCAGTCTTTGATATCTTACAATATTATACATTGGTATTCTTGTTATCTTCGCAAATATTTTGAAAGCAAAATGGTGCTTAAGGGAAAGTCATTATTGTGTTACTTCCCTTGAAAGTTGTGTCGGCTCTTTCGATCAAACTCCGCGGATAAATCCATTTTACTGCGATTTATTCGTTGTTTGGGTAATAATAGATTGTTCTTGCTTCAGAATATCTATGGCCTGAATTTATGTGTATTGTTTGTCTGAGTAGGACGAGTCTGTCTTATATCTGTATATCTTTACATATCTAAGTCGAACTATATGTTCTGTTGTCTCTAGAGAGGTCGAAGGCTATTCGGCGGATGTGTCGCTAGAGTGTGGTGTGATTTGGCTTCGTCCTGATAGGGACTGTGTGTTTTCCATGTCGGCCTGTCGCCGGGGAAAAAGTGATCTCAGTATTTGTGGGGAAGGTGATAGTTGTCTAAACCTATCGTGTATGCTTTACCCCAGTGTTTAGTCATATTGCCAAGGAATGGCAGTTTCATAATTCCTATACCAAGGTAATCAAAGACACTCTTATGAACTCTCGATCGAAGCCACCATTTTTCGATAGTTACGATTTGAATGTCTAAGAGAATATATTTGACTCGATGAAAACGACTTCGATTCCTAGCAGCACTATATCCTGTAGATTGCAGTCAATTGTTCATGATCAAATCTACAGAGCAATGAAATGTTTTATGAATGACTAACTTTAGGACAGATTCATTATCTGTATGCAAACGTGAGTGACAGCTCACGAGTGAAGCCATCTTGGAACCAAAACATGTAGTGACTTTCAAGAAGAGAAAAGGGGATGCCCGTATTATCGCTTGTTTAGTCCAGAGATCACTGCTACACATGAGAACCCTTTATCAGCGGTTCAATATTATTATATGAAAAAAAATATGTGCTGAACATTATGTTGAAGAATCGTCGCTAGACGAGATTAGGTTTAGAAGCCATCTGAAATATTGTTTATAAGCTGACGTGCTCAGTCAGTGAAGTCAGATGATTTATATGTATGGGCGATGCTGAGGGCTTGGCTACTGACAGCCCATTATAATATTAATCTACATGAGTGCCCATGTAACATAACATTGCAAGACCAGTTATCCACTGTACTATGATGTATTATGCCAACCTGTGATTTGTCACTATCTGTGCTGTCGAGTGTGTACGTCCAATTAAACTTTAGAAAAGGTACACAGTCGTTGGTGTCGATGACTTCCAGTCATACATGAGTGTGAGAAAAGAACATTTGTCAACAACACGAACCCTTATCATCATTCGCACATTGTACACTCAATCCATGTCTACACACCACTGCGTAGGTCAAGTTGACATTCCATACACTACAGTGGAGCAAACAACACCATAGAGATCTATCAACTGATGATGATGATGATGTCTGCTTCCATTCACTTATATCTATCTTTTGGTGGATATCATTAACGGGAATAAAAATCCAACGTTATCCAACTTTATCAACCTTATCACCGATCTTCTCCCATTCTGCAGACATGGCCAAACCATCTTAGTTGGGACTGTTCTACTTGGGTCTGCAGGGGGTGGGATTTTAGGCCTTAACGTATCGTCTGGTTGTGAACCATGTCTCTTCTTGTTACTTCTACCACCTTCCTCGGATACCTCATTTCTGATGTTTGGATCTGGCTTTCGAATCTACGTAGAGTTTTTCCAGAAATATTAATGGTGACGGTCATATGCGCTGTATCTGTTCCTCATTTTTTTGGGCATCTTTGAAGTAGATACTCAGCATTCATGTTATCTGTGCCACAGTAATTCATCCTGATATAAAATGCCAAATTTCTAATGGAGACAAGAAATGAGAAACTTTTGTATGAAAAAAGATATGAGAAATTTCTTTACTGGAAAAAAGTTGATTAATAAACTTCTACAGCTTATCATTTTCCTTTGCTCTCCTTAACGAACTTGAAGCCTCCGCGGTAGCTGGTCCTCGTGCAGAAGGCCTGTGCACATAATTAACATGTTCTTGTCGCAGTAGTTCTTGTAGAAATGTGTTGACATGATAAGGTTGCCAGTATTGCCTGACCCAAGGTAGTGGAGACGGGGCGATCGTCCCTCCCTTAGGACTTTGAAAACTGTTATTTCATATCAACCGCTCCAGTATTTTTCCTTCCTACTTGAGAATTAAATGTAAGTAATCGTTAGGTTGAACGACGAACGAATTAAAACATGTCTGGCACTGGACAATGGTAAGTAACTACAGTTTTCGAACGTAGTTTACAAGTAATTCTACGTGGCGGGACAATGAAAGACAATAACGGGAACTACCATAAAACAATGAGATAAAAGGCAGCGCCAGGCAAGGGGACTTCACTCGAGCAGCAAAATCAAAAGATTTGGTGACAAGAGGCGGATAATTTCTGTATCGGGTGGCCAGTACCAAATCACAATATGTTATGCTATTGTGACGGTGTAGCCTCCCCTGCTTTGCAGTAGTGGTCCAACAGTGGCCAAAACTCAAGAGTATCTAATAGTGGCTTCTACGGTATATACCTGCGCACAAGATTACTCTTGGCAGATGTGTAGATAGAAGGTTAATTACACTTCTACCACCAAGGAGTATCCACAAGATATTCAGATAAGCGAAAACAATGCTGGCACTTGCTGAGCACGTTAATTCTGGAATCTGCCGACAACTTTTGTGAAGAATTTAAGCAATGGGTTATTCTAGCCCGTTAAGCCCCCACCCCTGAGTTAATCAGTGGAATTATTATTATAATATAGGTCTGTTTAGAGTGTGTGTTTAGTAAATTTGACTGAGACAAACATGTAGTACATTTAAAATGTGAAGCTCGTTTCACAGGAACGTCTAGGAGAGTCTTCAAAGCTGGTCTTCCGTCTTAAAGCGTAACCACTCTGTAAAGTTTCTTTTCTTCTTTCCACTCTGTAAAGTGTCAGTCTGTATGCTCTGTAAGGAAGAGTGGTGTGTTGTTGAGATCAGGCATGCTCCAGTCTACCCAGCTGTAAATGGGTAACTCACCCTAGTCCTGAGTTAGGGAAGGCAAAGGCTCCAGGGGAAGCAGGTCCTAAACTTGGTCACTTCAACCGACGCAGGATGGTGTATGTATGAAGTAGAAGTGTAGAGTGTGATTACCGCGAATGGTGTACTGTTCGTGTGCTGACCAATATAACCACTCATACACTTGTGTCTACAAGGCACCAATGCAGACTGCTGAAATCTTTGTTTACTCAATTTATTCAGACGTACACACTGGGACATACGAGTACATCATGGTATGTTGACATATCAATTTGTAGGTATACATAGCAGATCTGAAGTCATGACACATTCAGAAATAATGGGCAGTATATCAAAAGTTCAATGTCATGATACATTATGGCCGCATCCCCCTATCTGACTAAACGCGTCAGTGAAGGCAGATCGGTAAATAACTAAAGTTACTTGACGTCCATAGTTTGTAGTATATATCATGAAACCACGAAAGGGGGGTTTCTAGCAAGATTGAGATCTCCCTGTCACTGTCCGATAATAGGATAAATAATCTGTTCTCTTGGCAGTGATCAAAACATATGATGACCGAAATCTAACATGGCCGCCTCCCTGAGTTGTCGTTCACTCATTCATAGGAAGGAGAATATAAGCCAGAGTTAATTTATAATGGGTATATAAATGATTTCATAAATGTTTCCATACAGCTCTACGGTGATCAGGTTAATTCACGTAGCCATAACCGCTGCAGGAAAGTCTGTCATCTTCGTCGATACAAAACACGACCCTAGCAATACGAAGCACAATGTTCCATCTAGGTCGAATCGACATGAGTTAATCAAAATAGGGTCTGGCAATACATGGAGTCCGAATTATACATTGTACCGTACCTTAGGAGAGTCTCTAACATAAACTATAGTAGAGATACCATCTCCTTTAGAAGAAAACCACTTCATGAATCGTATTTCCTTAAGAATCTACCAGCCCTTTGAAAAGTGCGTACCCGCCATTATCACGGTACATCGAAACTCATCACGACTTGTCAAGACAACTCATACTTCCGCTAGACCGGAATAACAAGAATCTAGTCCCTCCTACCCATCCAAAATATACAATATAGGACTGATTCTACTTGTACTAATAATATGTAATACATATGAATTCAGGCCATAAACACAATAAGCAAATTAATATATTTTCTGGCCCTAAAAAATAAGTACAAACGTAAGCGCAATATCCTTGCGCCGGATCAATATCCAGAACGATTACTCCTATAATCAAAAGTGTGAATCAAACATGGCTTCTCTCGCTTTTACCATAGACAGCATTTTCATACACAAATGAATGAATGTCTATATTTTTCCTATATTAAATAGCCATATCGATTTTTGTAATATGTGCGTCAAAATATGCACGCAACAGATTACCACACCCCTCGGGAAAAAAAATGGTAAATTTTTTTTTTTGAAACACATCTAGGAGCAACATACAATAGGCTCACAACGCACCAATAACAATGCGCAGATGATAAGCATAAGTTTTATGACCTTAGAGAAAGTACTTCTCTAAGTATAAATATTTCCAGAGAGGTGTCACCAACGCATACTACAATATTAGCAATGACACAATTTCCACATTAGTTTATACATAAATTTCATCTAAGATATCTTAACATCATGATCATCAAAGACGAAAAACATTGAAAGATCAGCGGTGAATAAATATCAATGAACCGCTACGTAGTGTTACAATCAATATATGATATATTACATATGTGTACACATTTCAACATAGAAACAACTGTATCAAAGTTGTATAACAGTTATGAATCATGTGGGCATCTAGACAAAATATCTGCCATCACATTTTCTGACCCACGGATAGCTCGCACCGAAAAATGAAATGGCTGTAGAGCAATCGCGTATCGCGTTGATCTCGCGCTCTTCAGATTTTTACTCTGAATAGCCGTAAGAGCTTTCTGGTCAATTTCCACAATGAAATGCGCGCCCAGAAGAAATCTTTGCAGTTTAAGGATTGACCAAACCATAGCCAATAATTCACGGTCTAGGACCGAGTAATTCTTCTCTGCGGCATTTAATTTCCGAGAAATATACATCACAGGATGCAGAGTTCCAGAGTACTCTTGCATTAGTGCTGCTCCAATCCCGGTGGATGAAGCGTCACTACGAAGAATAAATGTCTTATCCTTAGAAGGCAATACTAGGATAGGTGAAGTAGAAAACATAGTTTTAACCTTATCCAAAGAGGATTGACATTCTTGAGTCCAATGGACTACATTAGGAGACCCTTTCTTTAGCAAGGAAGAAAGAGGTGACATAATGGAGGACAGATTCGGGATGAATCGTCCTTAAAATTGTATTAGACCTAAGAGACTTCGTACTTGCTTTTTAGTCTTAGGAATAGAAATGTTAAGTATCTTACTTGTATTATGGTCTTCTGTTTTTAGGAACCCATGACCAACACGGTGTCCTAAGAAAGATATTTCGCTAAAACCAATACATGCTTTCGATGGTTTCGCTGTCAGGTTATGCTCGCGTAAGATAGACAATAGTTCATTTATACCATTATAGTGATCGTTCCAAGTATCACTGAAAAGACAGATGTCATCAAGATACGCAATGACATCTGAGCGATGAGATAGGATTCGACGCATCATGCGTACAAATGTTGCAGGGGCGTTCATAAGACCGAAAGGCATGAAATTCCATTGGAATAGACCCCTAGGCGTCGAAAAAGCAGTAAACGGTTTGGCGTGTTCGGATAGTGGAACTTGCCAATATCCCTTAGACAAATCGAGTTTAGTAAAGAAGTGAGAATTCGATAGTCTCGTAAGTAGCTCTTCTAGTAAAGGCATAGGTTCAGCATCGAATTTAGTCACTTGATTCAATTTGCGATAATCCACGCAAAGACGTATGTTATTGTCTTTTTTCCGTACTATAACCATCGGCGAAGAATATGCTGATGTGGATGGTTCAATAATTTTTAACTCTATCATCTCATCTAACTCTTTCTCTACCTGTGCTTGAAAATGTATCGGGATAGGATACGGTCTGACTCTTATAGGACTATGGTCAGTAAGAATAATGTCATGTTGAATGACATCCGTTTGACCAGGAATGTCAGTAAGGACATCCTGAAATTGTTCTAACAAAGTAGAAACTTGTTTCTGCTGTCCTGGAGATAATTCTGGAGAAATTGCAACATCTTTCCATGATTCATTAGAGTGAAGAGGAATCATTGGAAAAGGTAAATTTACATCCGAGAAACTCGTTTCCTCATCCTGTATTACTGACAGAGATGAGTACTGTCCATATTGGACTGGAAAATCGTCCGTTGCCTGGAAAACAGGTTGTAAATAATCAGGACGTTCATGGAATTCCGTGAGCATGTTGATGTGGAAGGTTTTACGCTTCCCGTCAATATCGACGATATAGTCAACATCGGAAACTTTTGATATTATATCGTACGGACCTTTCCAAGAAATGAGAAGTCTATTTTCCCTACAAGGTAGCAAGACAAATGCTTTGTCACCTGGACAAAGTTGACGCAAACATCTCTTTTTATTGGCAAATTCCCTTGCCTTCTGTTTCGCAAATTCAGAAGAAGCAGTTGCCAATTTGCATGCTTCAATAATCTTGTGTCTAAGTGCGATGACATATTCATAAGAGGATTTTGTGTCATCGACAATATTATCAGCAGTTATAAGATCATGAAGTAAGGACATAGGACCTCGCGGTTTCGCGCCAAAGACAAGTTCGAAGGGAGAAAATCCTGTATGTTCGTTGGCGACCTCTCTATATGCAAAGAGAGCCGCGGGTAAAACCCTATCCCAATCCTGAGGATGATCTTCTGTTATCTTACCTAGTAGGTTTTTCAGAGTTCTATTCAAACGTTCCACCATCCCATTGGACATAGGATGATAAATACTACTCAGCGATCTCTCTATCTTCAGAGTCGACATTACTTGAGACATGGTATCCGATATGAGTTGGGTACCATGGTCGGATAATATTTCTGCTGGAAATCCCAGACGAGAAAATATTAACCAAAGAGCATCTGCGACATCAGCAGTAGTTATGCTCTTTAGAGGAACAGCCTCCGGCCAACGTGTGCACATATCAACACACGTCGAAATAAATTGGTGTCCTCTAGCAGACTTTATCTTAAATGGACCAATGATGTCTATCGCCATTTTTTGAAATGGCCGAATGGGAATGTCTGCAGCCTGAATAGGTGCATCATGGCGTGGACGTCTGGATTTAATCTCTTGACATACTTTACAAGATCGACAATAGATTCGTATGTCCTTATTCACAGCAGGCCAAAAGAAAGATTGAAGAACTCTAGCTTTAGTACGGGAAAAACCCATATGTCCAGCACACTGCGAATCATGAGCGTGCTGTAAGATTTTAACTCTCATATTTTTAGGCACAAGGATTTGAGAATGAATGGACTTAGCGGAGTCTTGTACCATACGTACAAGTACGCCATTCTTCATCGTAATCCAAGATTTACGATTAGTATCCTTATTCGGATCACCTTTTGTTGCCAGAGTAAAGAATTTCTTTAGAGTAGGATCATCTTCCTGCTGCTTGATAAAGGAATCGTGGGAAATCTCCAAGGGATCATCTTGGATCTGCGCATCATTATCTTCAGAATGTGAAGATTGTGGCATATTAAGAGCTTGAGCCCTAGTGATTACTGCATTAGCAGATTGCATATTAACATTTTCCCAATTAGAAATTTGCTGTGGAGTGTATTCTTTCACTCCATGAATGCGACCGATGATAAGATCAGCGATCGGATTCGGCAAGAGACATGCTTGCACCTCTCCTGTAAAGAAAGGCGTAGCAATATTGATAATGGCAGTGGAGTACTTCTCCAATGTGCCACCAAATGTTACACATTTGACTATATTGCCTGTAGCTCGAGAAGGATTTACGAGTGATTGCCTCACTCCAATGGTAGTGCACCCCGAATCGAAAAGAATTGATACCGGAGTACCATCTATTAGGCCCCTATTAAAGACAAGAGCACCCCTTCCATTATGCGCAATTGACGCATGGAGAGCGGGAAGCGGGTGACCGCAGCTTAAAGTAGACACTGTGGTTGGATCGAATAATGTTTTGCATTGCGAACACTCAGATGCTCTAGCAAAATCGAAAGCGGAATTTGCTACACTGTTGGAGTCTTTTTTATCATTATTCTGATTATCGGTGTCGTGGAACTCCTGTTGTGCAGAGTTAGCCTGGTAATAAGATTTACCATGTCTTTTGTGTTGTGATCTACCTCGGTTATAATTGTCTCTATAATTATTATTGCCTCTGTTATAACCCCTATTTGGGTTTGAATCATAATATTCATGATCATAATCATCATGCTCGTTATATTGAGTATCCCTGTAATATTGTTTCTTTTGTCTCCATG
This sequence comes from Oreohelix idahoensis, assembly GCA_024509875.1. NCBI lineage: Eukaryota > Metazoa > Mollusca > Gastropoda > Stylommatophora > Oreohelicidae > Oreohelix > Oreohelix idahoensis. The sequence continues at coordinate 143,830 of JAMPIV010015913.1, forward strand.
AAGCACTTGGGTAGTTCCTATAGCTACTCCCTTTCCGAGAATTTCTAACATTATGGGTACCCCTCGCGTGTCGAGGACTATCAGCCCGATTCCAGTTCTTCAAAGAAGAACTCTGATTTGAGCGATTATCTTGGTTTTGATACTTATTCCAATTAACCTTTTTATCAAATTTATTTTTAGCTCCTTGGAATTTGTGTGAGTAATTCTGATTATATTCTGTTGCCGAAGCAACTGGCATACTCTCTTTAATGTTAGAGTTACTAGGAATCATGTCAGGGTGTGCCGTGGCATACTGGTCACAATATTCTTCCATTTGCTTTATTGTACCAGGTTTACGCTCATGTAAGAACTCTAGGAATGATTTATTTACAGAAGACATGACCTTGTCTCTTAGCAATAAATCCGTAAGACCATCAAATGTTTTCTCTGTTTTGAATAATTCAATCCATCGTGAAAGTGTAATTCGTGCTTTTGAGATGAAATCTGAGAATTCTACACCTACCTCAGGTCTCATTGTTTTAAACAAAAGACGATAACCTTCTTCAACAGCTGATATCTCTTTATCAAAGCTGCCCTAACAGCATCATAATTATCTTTGTCGGCCTCTTCAACAAAATATAACTTACTTAGGGACTCCCCTTTTAGATTTTCAGACAACTGATTCACATACTGTGATTTGTCAACATTATGAGATCGACAAGCCCGTTCAAATCTAGAAAGCCAAAATGTTATGTCATCACTGGTAGGGTTAAACGCTGGTACCTTGACCTTGTACACAAAGGGTTTACCATTACCACCAGATGCCTGATTAACATTACTCATACATGTCAATTTTAATTTCTCTAATTCAAACTCATGTTCTCTTATTGCTTTTCTCTCTTCAGCTTCTCTATCTAATCTTCTCTGTTCTGCAGCAGCTTCTAATTTTTTCTGTTCTGCAGCAGCAGCAACTTCTAATTTTTTCTGTTCTGCAGCAACTTCTAATTTCTTCTGTTCTGCAGCAACTTCTAATTTTTTCTGTTCTGTTCTGTTCTGCAGCAACTTCTAATTTTTTCTGCTCTGCATCAGCTTCTAATTTCTTCTGTTCTGCCTCAAATCTCCTTTCCTCCACTTGCATCTGCAATTTCTTTAGTTCAGCAGCAGTATCAGCTTCTTTTTCTAATCTTTTTTCTTCAGCCAGAGCTTTTTTTTTTTCTTCAGCAGCAGCTTCTCTTTCTAATCTTTTTTCTTCAGCCAGAACTTTTTTTTCTTCTATTTGAAGTTTTCTCTCCTCAGCCGCAGCTTTTTTTTCCTCAGCAGCAGCTTTTCTTTCTTCAACAGCAGCAGCAATTTTTTTCTCTTCTGCAGCTAATGCTTTGTCATATTGAGCAACAGCCCATTGTTCTAAGTCTTTTCCAGTCTTATCAAGAGATTTTCCTTGTGCAATGAAATAATCTAATGTAGACATATTGTCTTCTTAAATCAGAAACCTGAAAAAGTAAATAAATTACCCTATTTCACTTTAATGGGAGACAAGTCTATACCATAGACTTAGTCTTAGTCCAAACTTGTATGGTTTATAATAACCAATGATAACTTGAGTACCTGTGGACAACAATAACTGTATCTCAAATACTGTGGGGACAAGCCTTACAAAGGTCTTGTATACCTCAATGTAATCAAAGATCACTTGAGTACCTGTGGAAAAAATATTTCCCTTTACCAATCACTTTGGGAGACAAGCCTTACAAAGGTCTTGTACATTTTGGTTTTATAACAATAACAATCATAAAGTACTGATCTGTACTATACTATCAGTGTATACCACTATACGTCATATGTCAACTAAAGACATTACAAAGGACAAACAAGAAAAGACAATATGAACACATTTGCAGAGATCAAATTAAATTAAATAGGAGGAATGAAAAAAAATGATCACAGAAACCGTGATGATAACTGCCATAATATAACAAGACAAATAACGCCACAGTGTATAAACATAAGGGTGTAAAAAACTGAAATGAAAGGAAAGATGAGACCTACAATTATACAAACAAATCAAACAAAACTAAGGAACACAAAATTATTACCAAAAACAACGAAGAAAAGAACACCTCATCACAACTAACAGAAATAGCAGCAAATTGTTGCTAACAAATTTCCAATTAAGAAAATGTGTACCTATAGAATACTAGTACCAGACCAATGTCACTCGGCATACCTTGTACTAGTCACACAGAACATAAACTAATTTAATACATAACAAATAACATGTAAGCATAAATAGCATATAACATACAATATAATTTATGTCATGAATGGAATGTGTTGCAGGTATGGTGTTGTAAAGCAGGCACAGTTTATTTTAATACTAATAACTTGCCACTTTATTCAGTAATAGATTTAATTTTAAACTATTACACTGTCAATTTTTCTCTGTTGAGCATATGAAGATCCAACGATGAACTATGCACTTTATGTTCAACAACACTGTGATTCTTCTGTACGCTGAGAAATGTCAACAATACTGCTCCAGATATTTTCTACACTTGATACCACTGTCCTGTGTAATACTGTCTGTACAGCGAAAAACTGTCAACAAGCGCTGACCTAGATACAGCATCCTATCGGTAATACAGGTCAAGCTGACATCGACTGTATAGCTGTCCTACTGGTGTTGATGTGGTCAAACAAATGTTCTTTCAGCTGTAAACTGTGATTCTCAACACAAAACTGCGTAAGCTGGACCCAGGAATCTGGCTCGCCACTGTAAAGTTTCTTTTCTTCTTTCCACTCTAATGAAGTGTCAGTCTGTATGCTCTGTAAGGAAGAGTGGTGTGTTGTTGAGATCAGGCATGCTCCAGTCTACCCAGCTGTAAATGGGTAACTCACCCTAGTCCTGAGTTAGGGAAGGCAAAGGCTCCAGGGGAAGCAGGCCCTAAACTTGGTCACTTCAACCGACGCAGGATGGTGTATGTATGAAGCAGAAGTGTAGAGTGTGATTACCGCGAATGGTGTACTGTTCGTGTGCTGACCAATATAACCACTCATACACTTGTGTCTACAAGGCACCAATGCAGACTGCTGGAATCTTTGTTTACTCAATTTATTCAGACGTACACACTGGGACATACGAGTACATCATGGTATGTTGACATATCAATTTGTAGGTATACATAGCAGATCTGAAGTCATGACACATTCAGAAATAATGGGCAGTACATCAAAAGTTCAATGTCATGATACATTATGGCCGCATCCCCCTATCTGACTAAACGCGTCAGTGAAGGCAGATCGGTAAATAACTAAAGTTACTTGACGTCCATAGTTTGTAGTATATATCATGAAACCACGAAAGGGGGGTTTCTAGCAAGATTGAGATCTCCCTGTCACTGTCCGATAATAGGATAAATAATCTGTTCTCTTGGCAGTGATCAAAACATATGATGACCGAAATCTAACATGGCTGCCTCCCTGAGTTGTCGTTCACTCATTCATAGGAAGGAGAATATAAGCCAGAGTTAATTTATAATGGGTATATAAATGATTTCATAAATGTTTCCATACAGCTCTACGGTGATCAGGTTAATTCACGTAGCCATAACCGCTGCAGGAAAGTCTGTCATCTTCGTCGATACAAAACACGACCCTAGCGATACGAAGCACAATGTTCCATCTAGGTCGAATCGACATGAGATCATCAAAATAGGGTCTGGCAATACATGGAGTCCGAATTATACATTGTACCGTACCTTAGGAGAGTCTCTAACATAAACTATAGTAGAGATACCATCTCCTTTAGAAGAAAACCACTTCATGAATCGTATTTCCTTAAGAATCTACCAGCCCTTTGAAAAGTGCGTACCCGCCATTATCACGGTACATCGGAACTCATCACGACTTGTCAAGACAACTCATACTTCCGCTAGACCGGAATAACAAGAATCTAGTCCCTCCTACCCATCCAAAATATACAATATAGGACTGATTCTACTTGTACTAATAATATGTAATACATATGAATTCAGGCCATAAACACAATAAGCAAATTAATATATTTTCTGGCCCTAAAAAATAAGTACAAACGTAAGCGCAATATCCTTGCGCCGGATCAATATCCAGAACGATTACTCCTATAATCAAAAGTGTGAATCAAACATGGCTTCTCTCGCTTTTACCATAGACAGCATTTTCATACACAAATGAATGAATGTCTATATTTTTCCCATATTAAATACCCATATCGATTTTTGTAATATGTGCGTCAAAATATGCACGCAACACACTCGTCCCTTCTTGTCCCAGAAATGGTCCTTTTTGCTGGTACCACCAATAACTGGTAATAGAAATAGAAACGACACGCTCTTCTGAGTATGGCTTTCTCCGACACATAGTTATGTACCCCCCTCTTCTATTCGACCATCCCATGACATAATTTACCCTCGATGAGAATTAAATTTAATCCCTCGGGATAAATCTTTCTTTACATTTAAACTGAATATCATTAGCTTTACATTACATTTAAATGAAAAGATTAAACGTACAGATATAATATGTTTTACATTTACATCGCCACTGTTTGAAAAGTGTTTACAAATTAAATTCATTTAAGTTTCCTTTATATTTACACTTGTTGAAAAGTTTGAAACTTCTATTAATTTTAACATGAATATGTTTTTTCATTTACATTTACACTGAGTGAAAAGCTTTGAAACTGTAAGTATTATTCTTAGAATGTACATCATTTCTTTTATCTTTCCCTCCCTGCTCCATAGGGAACCTGGAACTACTTTATGCTTTTTAGTTCTCTTTAAGAAACTAGCAGTAAAGCAATCACCAGCCCATGCAGTGGTGGTTCTTGAATCATCATTCTAGATACTGAGGTTGCCAGCCTCAAATGACTTGGGCGTCCTGTAGCAATTTTCACACATTAAAATTCATATGGTAATATATATATATATATATATATATATATATATATATATATATATATATATATATATATATATATATATATATATATATATATATATATATATATATATATATATATATATATATATATATATATATATATATACGAGGGCTATTCCAAAATCAACCTCCGATTGGCTGGTAAAAATTTAAAAAAATTGACAATAACATCTAAATACATACAAAAGTTACATACATCACTGCTTTACTTTTCCACATAGTCACCACCCAAATTCAGGCACTTCTCGTACCGTGGCACGAGTTTTTGTAACCCCTGGTCAAGGAACAGTGCCGCCACGGTACTTAGCCAGTTGTTGACTCCATCCATGAGCTCCTCGGCTGTGTCGAAGCGCCGGGTAGCCAGCCAGACCTTCATCTTGCCGAAGAGATGATAATCGCTTGGTGCCAAGTCCGGGCTGTAAGGGGGGTGGTTGAAAATTTCCCACTTAAAATGCTCAAGTAAAGCCTTTGTGCGAGCAGCAGTGTGGGGCCGCGCGTTGTCGTGCAGGATAATGACGCCACTGGTGAGCATTCCGCGCCTTTTGTTTCGGATTGACCGACGAAGCTTCTTCAGTGTTCCACAATAAACTTCTGACGTTATTGTGGTCCCTGGTGTCATGAATTCCGTCAACAAAAGTCGATCCAAAACAACACATAACACCATGGGCAGTCCAGCCTATTAATGACGCAATCACTTCTGTTGTTCCCCTATTATACAGTATAGGTCAGTCCACACAAGACAAAGACCTTAATACTGTGTCTAGTAAATGTACTGCAAGTCGCACTAATGACTCGTCATCGAAGCATCATTTAATTTACCTTTTAGTTTCCAGCATTTATTCTCATTATCTTAGTTTTCTCCTTGCATGTTTTCAGACCCACTTGCTGTGATCTCTCATCAATTATTTTAATTTTGTCTTGCACCTGATTACGGTTATGGGACAGAAATGCCAGGTCATTAGAAAAATCTAGATCGCCAGATGTTTAGTCAGAGTCCACTGGATTCTATTTCTGTTGGTTGAGGTCGATGTTTTTATAACGCAATGTATAGCCAATAGAAAGAGAGATGATGGTAAGAGGAATCCCTATCGCACTCCAGTATTTATCCCAAACGTTACTGTAAGTTGTCCTTCATAACACACTCTGCATGGCATGTCTTCATAAATTTTCTTTATTAAGATAATGGTCGTCAGGGGATTTCGATAATGCCTCATCTTTTTATAATTTGGTTCTCTGTCTTCACAGTCAAAGGCCAATGTTTAACTATTATTCTTGTCTAGTCTGTACAGGATCTGTTTTATCGAAAACATGCATGTTCATCTCTCAGATGTCTGTCTGTGGACTCTTTTAATCTCTCAAGGATGATCCTGTTTAATACTTTTCCTGGCACTGACAGTAACATTAATCCTCTGTAATTTGTAAACCATTGTAAATCTCATTCCTTAGGCAACTTAACCAGACATCCTTCTTTCCATTCTACTGGTGTCTCTTCCCTATTCCAGACTTTAACCAGTAATTTATATAACATCTCTGTGGCCGTGTCAATATCTTCTTTGATGGCCTCAGCTGTAATGCCATCTGGACCAAAGGCGTTTCCATCTCTTAGAAGCTTTATGGTATTCTTTATTTCATCCTTTGTTGTTATTTTACAATTGACTTTTAGCTCTTCTTCTGCCGGCTGGATGTCTGGGGGGATTTGGTGGAGCTGGTCTATTGAGAATTTCCTCAAAATGTTCTGTCCACTTCTTCATTTTCTCTTGTATATTGCTAAGCAGTTTTCCATTCTTCTGTTTTATTATGCAATTTACTTGCTTGTATTTCCCTATTTGCTTCTTTGTGCTGTTATACAGGTCTCTCATATTTCATTTGGCTGCAGCATCTTCTGTCTTTCTTGCTGACTTCTCAACATATTTCTTCTTGTCTCTTTTGATGCTTCTTCTTACTTCTTTGTTTGCTTTTGTGTGCACTTCTTGAGCTTTGGCTTTGGAAATTCTGGTTTTGCTTCTGTTTAATTTTGCTTTCTTTTTTTATTTATCTTTTATCTGATTAATAGTTTCTGTTTTTATCCATGATTTTTGCTGGCGTTCTATTTTTCCATTATTTCTGAACATGTCTCACTCCATATAGTTTTGATTTGCTGCCAGTGGTCTTCTGTATACACTACATCTTGCAGCTGTTACAGCACTTGGTATTTGTTTGATGTTGTGACAGTAAATTTGTCTCTTCTTTCCTGACTTTATAGAGAATCTACAATTAAACTGTTATCTATAGTTATGTACTGTTGTATATCTTTAGTTTTGGTAACAGAAGATAGTGATCTGTTGCCACACCTGCTACTCTATACACCTTTACGTCATGCACTGATGATTCAAACTTTTTGTATACGAATATATGACCAATCTGGTTTTCTATTCTATGGTCTGGTGGTATCCATGTTGCTTTATATATGTCACCGAGCGACCTACTACTATGACTATAGCATAATTCGTGCTAATTGTTAGGAAGAATAGTCACGAGGTTTTATGGAAATAGATTTAAGATAGGCGAGTATCAGATTGAAACTAGAACTAAGTAAATCGGAATAGCCGAAATACTTCCATCGGGAGACCAATAAAATAGATAGGGAAGTATTAAGCCGCCCAACCAAAAGGCTGGAAAAGCCGCATTATTTTTTGGGAAGGCAAACTTCGGGATGATAGGGCAGTTGATCTGGGATTGCCGGTGTGTACAGATGTACTACCGGAGATCTTGAAGTTTTCAAGACATCGACTCGATAAAGATAATATTACTTAAATGTGTGGGAATTCTGTTGCTGTAAGTAGAACTTCAAGTGATTGTATTTAATAATGCAGAGATATCCAGTAGTTATAAAAGGCCACGAGATTCAGAACTTAAAAAACACGGTGTTATTATTTTTGCCCTGCTCACAACACGCAGTCACGATAATGAAGGGTCACCGCACGAGTGAGAAGGTTGCAGTGCTTTCCCGTGCCGTGCGATTCATAGCATCGGATTAACAACCCCAGGAGTCAACTGAATAACTTAATAATTCGTTCGGGGTGATTGGAGATATGTGAATATTACTATGGAAGAGGAGATTTTTGAATATTAATAATGAAGATGAGATTGTGAATATTGTAATGGAAAAGGCATTTTTAAGTTTTCACGCACAAGAAGATATAATAAAAAAAAAAAGGACATTTGATAGACAGGCTCGGAATGCCTCATTTTCACAGATAGCAAGCTGAGTTATAAGGAATGAAGCAGAGCTTGTAAAATAACAGATTTAGCCACGGAATCTGATAAGAAAATTAGAGACACTATTGTGAAAGAATAATTACTCATTTAAATAGATAGCAAGGAGAATATAACCAGAAACGACTAGCACACGGATACATTGTTATATGGATTGGTATGAAGAAAAATGTATACAATTGACTTTGTTTACTATGCATTGGTAGAATTAGTTAGTTGCTTATCCTTTACAGGACGTGGCAATCAACCCCAGCTTTTATTGGCTGTTTTGTGATTTTTCTAGGCAATTTTTACGTTCAATAGTTTGCTATTGTTTTCTGAACGGTACGGCGCTTATACCATTGGTAGAATTACCTAAATAAAATTGTTGTTTTGGATCTGGAGAGTTTACTCTATTATCTCTCGTTGATGAAGTCTTACAGTAAAGATATATGAAGAAATACATGCAAATAATTGTCACGCCACATATAACAACACAGAGGAAGTTTGGAACGGACTAGGTTACAGATACACAACATGCGTAAGAAAAATTCACCGAATCTTTTGGCCGAATACCATCACTAACCAAGATCTGCTTACTCGTAGCAAGCAAGAGGACATGCACACCATCATAGCTGGCAGACGCTGGAACTGGGTTGGTCATGTCCTCAGAAGAGACCTCGATGCCATCACAAGAACAGCTATGCTTTGGACCCCTGAAGGAAAACGAAAGAGAGGCCGACCAAAAACAACCTGGCGGAGGACTGTGGAGGCTGAGATGCGAAGAATGAACCAGAGTTGGGGCACTGTACGAAGGATGGCCACCGACCGAGCAAAGTGGAATCAATTTGTTGTTGCCCTACAAGACGCCACTACTAGGCGTGATGGCCACTGACTGCTTTGACGGTCGGCGGCTAAGGATCAAAGAAGAAGAAGAAGAAGGTTACAGATATCAACAAGAATAAAGACCTCTGGCAGTATACCAGTATTCCTTACTTGGATGATATAACAAACATCTACACTATAATAATCACCTCCCCACGGTCACATGTATTCTTTTATGTGGAAATATGCTTCCTACTATAGCCAGTTGATTTGAAGCACAGATGTTTGTGAAAAGTTCCCCATTTTCGTTTACTATTCCTAGCCCGTGTTTTCCGATGATTAAGAACACACCTGCTACTCTATATACCTTTACGTCATGCACTGATGATTCAAACTTTTTGTATACGAATTTATGACCAATCTGGTTTTCTATTCTATGGTCTGGTGGTATCCATGTTGCTTTATGTATTCTTTTATGTGGAAATATGCTTCCTACTATAGCCAGTTGATTTGAAGCACAGATGTTTGTGAAAAGTTCCCCATTTTCGTTCACTATTCCTAGCCCGTGTTTTCCGATGATTAAGAACCATTAATTAAGAATCATTGATCTAGAAATATCATTAAGTCAACGAAGAAGAAGTTATTAACGCATAACAAATTCAGCAGCTGTTACGACATAAAACAACATAAAGATGATGAAGTCACCAAGAAAATCTCGCTGTCATATCACGTGATTTATTTTCATAAAATCAACCAAACAAATATGTTTGTCTGGACTCGTATTCTATTATGTAGTACATACAGTAGAACTATTTTTATCCGAACGCATTCGTAACAGAGGCTGTTTGGATAACTGAAATTTCGGATAATTGGATTAACGAAAAAAATATAAATAAACAACACTTATTCACCTTAGAATTATTGCGGTCAGGCGCTGAAACTGGGTTGTCGAATTCCTCTAGAGACCTCGACACCATCCCGAGAACTGCCGTGCTGTGGGCCCTAGAAGGAAGGGGGAACGAAAGACAGATAAAAAACAACTAGGCTGAGAACTGTCGAGACCGAGATGCAAAGAATGAACCAGAGTTGTAGCACTTCATGAAGGATGGCCGCCGATGGAGCAAAGTAGAGAGATTTTGTTGCTGCCCTACAAGACGCCATTAGGTGTTATAGTCACCTATTGCTTTGTCATTGGGCATCCTGTGATCCAGGAAGAATAAACTTTGAAGTTTTTGTCATAAAAGTCTTGAAATTATCTATCTTTCTTTGCTTGAACCATTTGTACATTGCTTCTTCTACTTTGTCATTGTCAGACTTTTTCATTGTTATTCTTTTAGTTAACTTTTTCACTTTCTAATACCGAAACGAATTAAATAACTCATTCACTATTTTTAATGTCACAAATTGTAACCGCTACGAAACCATATTAGAATGTGTTTTGAAAATTAAACTAAAAACACCAATAAATTGACTACACTACATCTAGGAACAGACGGAATGGACTGAAATAACAACCGCATGAGCTGAATCAGCTTATGTCACAGATTATGTCCGCGATCTTTGGCTTTTGTGATTCTGTTAAATGAAAATTCAGATAAACGCGGTTCGCGTAACAGGATTTCTCCTGAATCTATGGGTGTCACATGATTTATCCGACATAAAATGTGTTACTTTGTTTAGCTTCTAAAACGGTTCACAATGTTTATGTATATGGAAATGCACACATTCGTAATGATTTGAAATGTTTACGAACAGCGTAAGAATGTATATTAATTATACACAGACCTATATAACTTAGTATTTAAAAAAATAGTTGTATCTGTAAAGTGCGGGTTTCGAAGATTCACCAGACTGGTAAGTTGTGTATGTGGTTTCATTATCATTAACATTTAGCCCCCACCCCAAAGGAGCATATACCACCAACAGAGGTCCTTTTGTCATGTGCCATCCACTCAAGACGTTTCTATGACATCTTGATTTCCTTCATTTCTTTCTCTAGCTCTTTTTTCCATTCCAGAACACGAACTAGCTCGTGCTGCTATTAGCAGCTTTCCTCAATATGTGTTCCTATCTATCACCCAACAACAGCTTGGTCTCCTTATAACTGTGTTCAAGCTCGCGCCCTGGAGAGGACACTCCAGCTTCACCCGATGGTGTCGGCACAATATGGAAAGTAGCAGTTACCGGTTATAAGCATCTTGCCCAATCGGATATTTTCTACGGGCAACTGGCAGATGGCAAAAGAACAGTCGGGCGACCGCAGCTGAGGTTCAAAGATGTGTGCAAGAGAGCCATTCAGGCATCTGTGCGCATCGGTGCCAAATTGTCCAGTTTATCATCATGGTGGATCGTAAATAGTCTTTAGCCCCTGGTGCATTATGTCTTTTAAGCTATTTTTGTATTTACTCTTTTTAGAACGTAATGAATGCGATTGCAAAGTGTAAACATTTTCTTTTTGTACATAAATCTATGCATTAAACAATTTTTTTTAATGCACGGGCGCACAAGAGCTCCGAGCGCCTTGGCTTCAGCCTACTTAGCCTAATGGATCATCCGCCCATGTTAATATGTCTGTCATATCACCTGTCAAAAATATGGGTATCTTTGATGAAAATATTGTTTAAAATACGTATTTTGTTTGTTTCGCCAGGTGAGATTTCATCATCAGACAATCACTCGTTAATCTTCTGATAGGATGCTGCTTTTTTATGGAGTTATTTGTGTCCTGGTCTCTCTAGGAGGTAAGCTGGTGTTGTTGAACTAGGGCTGCTGAGAGCTAGTTGCTCTTTCGCAGTCAATGCCGTTGAAGAATTCGCATGTGTTCTGTAGCTGTTGAGTAGTGCTGTATATAGTATAAGTAAATAAATTAAGGGGCTGCTGTAAAACTGGTAAGGAATATAAGTATATAAACTAATAAAACGGTATTCAATCAGTTTTACAAATAACAGTTCACATGAAACAGGGACGTTTCGGGTTTTACCCTTCGTCAGCCACAAACAGGTGACAAAGACAAGAATTACATATAGGTCTAGGTACTACAAAAACATACGATCATAAGAAACAATACAAAATGAGCGATACAAGCAGATGGAAAAAGTACAATGATAATACAAGAAAATCGAAAAACCTAACATAAATACCGAAGCAAGAAATTAAATAATAAACGAAACGAAAAAAAGAGAATGAACAAAACTTCGGAAGAAGTAAAAGTCACTTAGCTAGAACTGTAAATGCTATGAATACACAAGACCGTAGTACTCTCTCCAAGAAATCTCAAAGGAAGTGACGTATAAGATAGCGACAATTTTTAAAGAGATACAAAAGGATATGAAACGAACCAAAACCAAAACATAAGAAGATAGATCGAAAAAACAACGAATAAAGAAGAATGAAAAATAGAGAAAAGCTACCAGAATTTATGCAAAATGATGTTGAATATTGAGGCCTTGAGGACATAAAACGCCCAGTTGAAAAATAAGACGATTCTCTAACGAAAAGCGAGTCCAGTCATCCCCAACACATGAACGGAGGGCCGTGACATGGATATCGGATTTACCTGAATGGTCAGGCCTATTGAAATGAAGGGCTACCAGTAAATGTTTGCCATGATCAATGTCATTCAAGTGCTCACGAAACCTGTCGGCCAAACGCCTGCCAGTTTCACCAATATAGGTAATACCACACCTCTTGCAGATGATAGCATAAATAACGTTTCTGGATTCGCACGTGAAAGACTCTCTAATGATAAATTTTCCTTTCGGAAAAGTGACTGTCTGAGTTTGGAGTACAAACGGACAGCTCTTACATATACGGCGTTGGCACGGTTTAGTACCAAAGTATGAAGGGCTACTATGTCGCAGGCGACTGTGTACAAGAATATCCCTAAAATTCCTATCCCAACAATATGCCACCAAAGATGTATCACGAAACAAATACCGTTTTATTAGTTTATATACTTATAGTAGTGCTGTATAGAGTATTTGCAACTAACGGGGAGCCAGGTACAGCTTGGGAAAATCACCTGAGCCCCAGATTAAACTCCTGTTTCCGCCAGTTTGTTTGCATACAGGAGCATTCTCCAATGGATAAATAACAGGTATGGAGAGCTGCGGTATTAATACCTTGTAACGGTTTGGCGGCTTGCGTACCCTGACAACCCCCAGAGCTATGCCAGCGGGAGTTTTACTCCTGGCAGGTTCTACCAAGCTGAACAGGTCTACGCGTGTAGGGATCAGATAAAAGCTGGTACCCTGGTCCTCCAGGTTGGGGGTTATAGCACAGGGCTGACACTCCTGCCTACGTAAAAAAATCGTAATTCTTACGGAAACAGCAACACATAAAAAATCGTTGATGCGGGACGGACATCCGCAGTCTGAGGCTCGTATGATTGTCAGTGGTGAAAGCCGAAAGGAAGCCATTGGCATGAAAACCGGAATCCGAGCTGGGGCACTGTACGAATTATGAACGCCGACCGAACAAAGTTGCTGTCCTACAAGACACCACCAGGCATGATGACCACTGACTGCTTTGACAGTCGGCGGCTTAGGAGCAAAGAAGATGCAGAGCTGGAAAGTGGCTATGTGCAGAGCGTGACAATCCTTTTGGCAGATCGCAGAACCAGAGTACAGTTTCTTTAGCCCTGTCTATTTGGGCATTTATCCCTGTACGGGGGGTAATGATTAACATGCTGCCCTTACCTTTCATCGACTGCTAGCTGTAAAGGTGTGTAGATGTGTCTATATTAGTTACGCTGATGAAAGACAATCAGCAGGTCGGGCTTACAGGTGGCCGACATGGTGTGTGGATGTATAGACAAGTCAATGGACGCGAATGCGTGTAGTCCTAATATATTACAATGATGATCACACACACCAAAAGTACATATAGTATTCAGGAAATGTTGAAACGGCTGTGGTACAGTTGTTTACGATTTATTACTTCACAGTAACAAGGACATCACTGATACACTGTCAATAGGACACGGTTTAAGCACATCATGTAAATCACAATAGTTCAATACATCCAACAGATCAATGACTCTTCTAAGCAAACTGCAGGCATCGCAGTGCTAATAATATCTCAATGGCTCCTCTAAGCAAACTGCAGGTATCGCATTATAATAATATCTCAATGGCTCCTCTAAGCAGACTGCAGGTATCACAGTGCTAATAATATCTCAATGGCTCCTCTAAGCAAACTGCAGGTATCGCAGTATAATAATATCTCAATGGCTCCTCTAAGCAGACTGCAGGTATCACAGTGCTAATAATATCTCAATGGCTCTTCTAAGCAAACTGCAGGTACCGCAGTATAATAATAAATGTTCTATTTACCTTTTCTGATAACATCAGGAATAAGCCACATAAATATAAGCCATCAATCCTCGGCTTTAGAAATATATATCAGAGGGAACCTCCAACATTTTAATCTCACAAAACTATCTTCCCCGTACACACAGTCAGAAAAACATGGCGGAGCTCCTTCCCGGCCAAAAAACCCAGGGACGACTGTCACGGGATTTGCCGTAACTCAGCCCCGCTCAACAATCACGCATGCGCGGATAACCGCGAGACGTCAGTTGAGCTCATACGAGAACCTTCTGGAAAGACCTCGAACGATATTCGAGAAAAAATCTCGATCAAATAATTTTAAACGCGCAAGTAATAAATCAATGGAGATAACAACAAAATCTGACCTGACGTGCAAAAATATTAATATTTAAATCCCCTTGCTTAAAAAACTGACTTTAACACTAGCTTAACACCTGGCGTGAGTGTCCTTTACATGCATGCCCAGACAGGATGGAATACCTGGGAAAACAACTGGAACTCATGAATCCAACTAAACAAGCTCCAAATGTCAAAAAAGCCACAGATAAAATCTAGGTCAATAAGGTAGGTAATGCTTGCAGTAAGTAGAGAATATTTAGGTGTCCGAAGAAATTTTGAGCTCAATCAGAAATCTATAAATGGCTACAAGCGTGTTACTAGATATAAAGGTCATCATTAACTATTTCTGCTTTCGCCCCCAATGGAGCATACAGCCACCACTGCTGCTAATCACCTTACAGGAAGCCTGCTTCAAAGCATTGATAAACCCTTGTAGCTATGGTGTCTGTCGCAACTGTTTGACAAGACGAGGTTACCAGATCTACGCACAGCCTCATTTTAAGTAGCTCATACGACATGCCTGATGGAACATAGTTATATCCTTTCTCCTCTCAGAGACCCAAGTGTAGGACATGAGGTAGATATTAAGATCAGAAGCAAAAGTTGTGGTTCTGTTAAAGCCAGCATCTATGAGTAAGCGACGACTAATTTCATCAGACCATAGTCATGAGGTTGTTTTGTTTTTTTCCTGTCTGTTGAATTATTTTCATCAAAGAAACCTGGTGACTTCATTATAAGCCAGTCCTTGTTCTGAAATACCCAGGGTAAACGAGGCAGGGGGAAATCCAACAATCACACGGAGAAGAGAACGGGAGTCAGAAATGAGAGAGGGGGAGGAGCTGATGGCACAGGACATCATGACGAGGCATGTGCTTGTTGAAGGCTTACGCTGCTGGTAGATCTGAAGATCGCTTGTTTCTCGTGGGAAAGGTTCACGGTATCGACACGCTTCAGTCTACCCAGCTGTACATGGGTACATGACTTTGCACTTGCGATAAATGCAGGAAAAGGCTGCGAGGAAAGGAACTGGTCACCCCCCTTCCCCCCCCCCCCCCGACCCTCTTGATGCTGGACCCAGTATAGTGAAGTCTGTAACACTTCACTCCCCTACGACAGTATATGCTATGGGACTACCTTTTAGATCTAAACAGCAGTGAATGAAAGTCATGTTTGCCAGCGGAGATCTTCCTTATTTTCCAGGAATACTTGTCTGGTTCTTGTCATCAGTTCCACATTGGTGACCTTGTCATCAGTTCCACATTGGTGACCTTATCATTAGTTCCACACTGGTGACCTTGTCATCAGTTCCACATTGGTGACCTTATCATCAGTTCCACATTGGTGACCTTGTCATCAGTTCCACATTGATGACCTTGTCATCAGTTCCACATTTGGGACCTCGTCATCAGTTCTACATTTGTGACCTTGACATCAGTTCCACATTGGTGACCTTATCATCAGTTCCACATTGGTGACCTTGTCATCAGTTCCATTTTGTTGACTTTGTCATACCACTTCATTCCTTCTATTCTACGCAAGCACCATTTATGAAAGTCTGTAGTTTGTTGATGGATAGATGGATATGAGAAAAAAAAATTGAGAATAAGTGATTCGTCTTACTAGGACAGAAGATAAAGAAAACAGCCAACGTTGCGGCCACACGGTCTTTGTCAGGGAAAGGAAAGAAAGAGAGAGCTAAGTAAAGGATCTCTTGAGGCATATTGGGAATATGGTGTTAGGCCCATATTTTCTTGACCATAGGCACACTAGGGTGATGTGGTCAGGATCACGAGAGCTAAGTAAATGAGAGAATAAATAAAAGTGTGTACTTGTCGTAAGATGTGATAAGACCCAGAGATCGCGCCAGGAAAGTTTGTTGTTGTTGACACTTCGCGTTAATGATAAGCTTCATTATTACATTCATTACTTCTTTTTTTTAACCTCTATTTTTACTTGTTTTTATCTTCTTCTTCTTCGTACACTCTCAGACGTCTACTTGAATGTTCTCAAAGGAGTAGTCAACTTGAGACTATTTGCATCTCCGTTTAGCTTTTCCGTGAATGGTACTGGTGTCGGTCATATGCGCTTTCTCTGATCTGCATATGTTGGGCAACTTTGAAGCAGATGTTCCGCAGTCATTTTATCAGTGCCACAGTTACACTGATCGGTAGTTCCTATCTTTAGCTTGTTGAATAGATGGTTTCTCGATCTGTTGTGGCTAGTACGGAGTCCGATGATTACCAGTTGTTCTCTTCTGTTGAGCCATTTGTTTCTGCATCTGATAAAATTCCTTGCCTGCTCGAAAGTTATGCTTGCATCAGGCTGAGGTAGATCGCCACCTTCCTTTGCCAATCTGTCAGTCTCTTCATTGCTAGTGATGTTACAATGAGATTGGATCCATTGGATCACAACAGTTTTAAATCAGTGACATAGTTTGTGGAGCACTATTCTGAGGTCATCCAGGTCTTTATTACAAGGGGATTGACATAAGTCTTGGGCCTGACCATGAAGGAGTCACAGGAAGAAGATGAAACTTGGCACATTTAAAGTTCATCATATTTGCACGGAATGTTTAAAGTACGCGTTTGTTTCTTCAATGTGTTTTCCCGCTACGGTGCAAGGCGCAATGTACCCCATTGACCGGATCTGCTGCTCCAAAGATTTGACAAAACAATGGAAGAGGCCAGAGCTGTGATGAAATTTATGATGTTTCAGGGAAAAACACCTACATTTTTTGGAGACCATGGTGACAGTAGGTGAGGCTTGGGTACACCATTATGACCCCGAATCCTAAATTGCCAGCATGCAATTGAAAACCCCGGGCTCCCCAACACCTGTCAAGCCGAGGGTGCAGAAATCTGCAGGAAAAGTGATGCTGACTGTTTTTTGGGACGGCAAAGGTGTCCTTTTGAAAGATTATCTGCCTCGTGGCAAAACAGTTAACGGACAGTACTATGCAGATCTTCTCACAAAACTAAGAAAGGTTGTGACCAGGAAACGAGGGATAACGCGCACTCAAAATCTTCCTTTGCTTCAAGACAACGCGCCCTCTCACAAAGCACGGCTTGTGCAGCTAGCAGCCAACGATTTGAATATTGAAATTCTTCCACACCCACCATATTCTCCAGATTTGGCTCCATCAGACTTTTTTCTATTCCCAAATCTTAAAAAACAGCTAAAAGGAAATCATTTTGACAGCGATGAAGAGGTTATACTGGCATGTGATGACTGGTTTAGTTTGAAAAATAGGGTGTTCTACTCCCAAGGTCTTTTCAAGGTCAAGCAGAGATGGCAGAAGTGTGTCAATTCAGACGGTGGCTATATTGAAAAGGAATAAACACTATACAAAATGTCAGCTCTCTGTGACATGTCCTTCATGGTCAGGCCCAAGACTTATGTCAATCCCCTTGTATTTTGGCTTTTCAACGCTGAAATTACAGACTGTGCATCAGTAAAGAAAGCAACTTGTCTCTCTGTGCTTTCATCTGTCATTATAACCTCTGCTGTGTAGTTTTCAAGGCCTCTGCTCTGAAGTTACTTGAGAATTGTCCTGTTGCCACTAACATCTTTATTTGTGCACCAGTGCTTAAGGTCAGAAAGACACGTCCATTTTCTGTTGCATTTGTTGCTGATATATCTGTCTATACATGGGTCCAGGTGTTGCGTGGGTAATGTTTCTCCGTGTATTTTGACTCTATGGATTTTCTCTCTGTTGCAGTCTGGCGCTTCTTTCTTTCAATTCCAGGAATGTTTTCTATCATTTCAGGGAAAGGATGTTGTTTCCACACTTGGAGCTTGTGTGCAGTGTAGATGCGTTTAATAGGTGATATTGTATTTATGGAAACTGCTCTCGTCTGTCTTTATAATTGCTGTCATTCTTCATCGTTTCTCTTTGTTTAAAGCTTTTGTATTTGTTATCTCTTTTGTGTGATAGTCTGTGTTGTTGCTTTATTTTATTGTGTTTTAACGGTTTTTCGTGGGTGATTGTCGTCACTGGTTGTTTTTATTCTTACTAATATTATTATGATGAAATGTGTTTGCCTCTTCAGATGCGAAGGATAATTCAGGTAAATATAAACGTTGACCTGACTGCTTTTAAATTGTTGACGCAGTCAAAACAATCAATTCTTGGGTAATATAACCATTCTATAAGTCATCTTGAAATTGAGGCTGTGGATAGCGTTACGAGTAATTGAGCTAGTGGATTAAGTTTTGAAATTATTCAACCAATGAAGAAGTAAACTAGTAATCAAGCTAGCGAATATAATATATAAGTAATTACCATTTAAGTAAAAAGAGGTTCAAAGATGTGTGCAAGAATGTCATGAGGGCACTGGACATAAATCCAGCAACTGGGAGGATGAAGCTGCCGATTGCGCCAAGTGGCGATGCTCTCTGCGGCGCTACTTCAGACTGGGCGAAAAGAAGCTCTCACGGCAAGCAGAAGAGAGAAGAAAACGTCGAAAGGAACACCAGGAACATAAGAAGCGGAGGGCTGTCACCTGTCACTGAGGGGGCTATTATTATAAGTAAATTAATACAAAATTTAGCCTGTTAGTAAGTTGGTTGTGTAGTTTTGTCAGTGAATACCTAATTGTGTAATTTAGCCAGTAAATATGTCTTAAAGTAATTTAGCCAGTAAATATGTCTTTAAGTAATTTACCCAGTAAATATGTATGGTAGTAATTTAGCCACTAAATATGTATGATTGTAATTTAGCCAGTAAATATGTCTTAAAGTAATTTAGTCAACTCCGCCTAGGCCGGTCCCAAGCCCGGCTGAAAAAGGAGGAGGGCGCTGCCTGCATGGAGGCCGTAAGGAGGCAGCCCCTCCACCATGCAAAGGCACAACAGGCCAATCACCTGTTTGCTTTAAACTTTTGATTACGAGAACGACAAGAGAGAAAACCGGACTGATTCTAAAGGCGACGAACTGGAACGGACTACGGACTACGACTTATGGAACTTGGAACACAAGAAGTACAAATGGGAAGGAAGTGGAGCTGGTGGAAGAGATGAGGAAAGCTAAATTAGAAATACAGGCTTTAACAGAAACAACGAAAAAATGACAAGGAGTTATGGATCTCGATGGCGACACGTTGCTCTACAGTGGTGTACCCACATCTGAAAGAGCTAAAGTTGGCGTGGGTTGTATTGTGGCCAAAAACCAAAGTTCAAGGAATGGAACTTTGTCTCAGAACGCATTATGGTCCTAAAACTAAAAGAAGGAGAAACCATAGTCAACCTTGTCATTGTGTATGGGCCAAATGAAGATGAGCGAGCAGAGGTCAAGGAGGAATTCTTCGAGCTGCTTCAAAGGACAGTGGACGACTGCCTAGATGAAATTATCATGCTCGGAGATTTCAATGCCAGAGCTGGAAAGGACCATGCTAGATGGGGTGGAGTTATCGGAAGATATGGAGAAGATACTCTCAATGACAATGGAAATCGACTCCTTAGATTCTGCACAGAGCAGAATCTGATCATTACAAACACAAAGTCCCCCCATAAGCGCATACATGTATTCAGTAGGTGTGAACCAACAAAGAATGAAAAGTCAGTGATCGACTATGACATTGTTAGGAAGAGCTCATTCAAATATGTCCGGGATGCTAGACTGTGGAGGGGCCAGAGATTGGAAGTGACCACTACTTGTTAACAATTAAAAGAACAACTGAAAGAGCTACTCGGCCTAGGAGCTGCCTAACATCGCGCTACAAGCAAAGTAAACGAACTGGAGAAACGAGCATTAAGACTTACAAGCGGAGAGAGCCAGTAGTGAAGACCAGATATCAGGGGCTTATTGCTACAGCAGTGAGAAACACGGAACATCAACCTCATGCAACAATACTTAGAAGCTAAAAACAGATTTTGAAAAAGGATGACAACCGATAATATGGAAACTATAGAGGCATATCCCTTCTCAGTGTCCCTGGTAAAATGTACTCTAGAATCCTGGAGCAGAGACTCAGACGCCTAGCTGAGCCACAAATGGATGAGGTCCAGTATGGCTTCCGAGCAAATCGAAGTACTCAAGATCTAATGTTCACACTCAGACAGTTGAGTGAAAAGGCTCTTGAGTATTTGAGTCAGATCCATCTTTGCTTCTTAGATCTGGAAAAGGCATTTGACAAGGTCCCCTGGAACAAACTCTGGGACTGTTTGGCAAGGAAGAACATTCCATCACCTCTGATTCATGCTATACAGAGCTTCTACAAGTCTTGCAGAAATTATGTGAAGACAGCAAACCATAAGTCAGAAGAATTCAGGACTACCACTGGTGTAAGACAAGGTGATATCGTGTCACCTTATCTTTTCATACTCCTCATCGACGATGTCATCAAGGCATGTAAGGAGAGGACAGGAAAGTATTCAGTGGGGTACTGGAAGATGGCCCATATTAGAGAAAATATGGGCCTAACACCATATTCAAAATATGCCTCAATGGGCGTGTAACGGGATCCTTTACCTATTTTTTTACTTGAAGATGAGACAGGTCTGTATTTCAGAGCTGGCATTTGCTGATGATGTTGTCCTGATTGCTAAATCAGAGGCACATCTTCAATCCAACCTGCAAGTCTGGAAGGAAGAGCTGGAGAAGAAAGGGATGATCATAAGCAGCTCGAAAACAAAAACCATGGTGATATCACGAGAGGAAAGAGACGTCAGATTAAGCTGGGAGAACAGGTCCTGGAGCACGTCGACCACTTTAAATATCTTGCAGCTGTCATAGACCGGAAGGGAGGCATCAAAGAAGAGTTGGCCACTCGAATAGCAGCAGCTGGGAGACTTTTTCAGGCCATAAATCGAGGATTCCTCAGCAAAAGAGAAGTTGGCAAGAAAACGAAGATGGCTGTATACCGCTCCACCTATGTTCCAGTCTTGACATATGGATGCGAGTCATGGGCAATGACTACAACCCACAAAAGCCAGATCCAAACCTCAGAAATGAGGTATCTGAAGAAGGTGGTTGAAGTAACAAGAAGAAACATGGTCTGCAACCAGACGATACGTCAAGGCCTACAAACCCCACCCTTGCAGACCCAAGTAGAACAGTCCCAACTGAGATGGTTTGGCCGTCTCTGCAGAATGGGAGAAGATCGGCTACCACGACAAACATTCGAAACTAAGAGCCAGGGATCCAGACCTCCAGGACGACACAAAGTTCGCTGGAAGGGGAACATTAGACAATTTTTGAAGGACCGAGGACTAGAATGGAACCAAGACAGAAGGAAGACAGCCGATAGGATAGTATGGCGCTCTCTCTTACAAACCTCTACACCTCACGGTAGAAGACGAACGAAGTCAGTAAGTAAGTAAAGTAATTTAGTCAGTAAATATGTCTTAAAATAATTTAGCCAGTAAATATGTCTTAACGTAATTAAGACAGTAAATATGTATGAAAGTAATTTAGCCAGTAAACATGTCTTAAAGTAATCTAGACTGTAAATATTCATTCATTCATCATTCATAACCCTCCACTCCCAAAGGAGCATAGGCCTTCAACAAACACATGCCAAGTCCTCCTGTCACGTGCCATCATCTCAAGTTGTTTCCACGTTCTCCTCATCATTTTCACCTCTGTTTCCAGCTCTCTTCTCCATGTGTTTCTTGGTCTACCTTTGCCTCTCTTGCCCTGGGGGTTCCACAACAAGGACTACCTTGTCATGCTATCAACAGGTTTCCTCAGTGTGTGTCCTATCCATCGCCATCGTCTTCTTCTCATCTCTTGTTCCACTGGCACTTGTCTAGTTCTTGTCATCAGTTCCACGTTGGTAACCTTGTCATACCATTTTAATCCCTCTATTCTACGCAAGCACCCATTTATGAAAGTCTGTAGCTTTTTGGTTGTTGTCTTTGTTGTTCTCCATGTCTCAGAGCCATACAATAGGACTGACTTCACATTTGAGTTGAAGATTCTTATTTTCGTATTGGATCCAATTTCTCTTCATCTCCATATGTTTCCCAATGCAATGAAAGCTCCTCTTGCTTTTTGTATTCTTATTTTGATATCACTGTCTGTCCCTCCATCTTTGTCTATATTACTGCCAAGATATGTGTACGATTCTACATCTTGTATTGGTGCTTCTTCAAGTTCAACCCTGTACTGTAAATATGTATTAAATAAACAAACAACACACAAAGGTAGTTATCAGGCACTCAGTGAGAAATAAAGAAGTAGAGAAGTAGAAATAAATATGTATTAAAGTAATTTAGCCAGAAAATATGTCTTAAAGTAATTTAGACAGTAAATATGTCTTAAGGTAATTTAGACAGTAAATATGTATGAAAGTAATTTAGCCAGTAAATATGTATGAAAGTAACTTAGCCAGTAAATGTCTTAAAATAATTTAGACAGTAAACATGTCTTAAAGTAATTTATACAGTAAATATGTCTTAAAGTAATTTAGACAGTAAATGCCTTAAAGTAATTTAGCCGGTATATATGTCTTAAAGTAATTTAGACTGTAAATAAGTATGATAGTAATTTAGACAGTAAGTATGTCTTGAAGTACTTTAGACAGTAAATATGTATGATAGTAATTTAGCCAGTCAATATGTATGAAAGTAATTTGGACAGTAAATATGTATGAATAGTAATTTAGACAGTAAATATGTATGAAAGTAATTTAGCTAATAAATATTCTTAAAGTAATGTAGCCAGTAAATGTCTTAAAGTAATGTAGCCAGTAAATGTCTTAAAGTAATATAGCCAGTAAATGTCTTAAAGTAATGTAGCCAGTAAATATCTTAAAGTAATGAAGCCAGTAAATGTCTTAAAGTAATGTAGCCAGTAAATGTCTTAAAGTAATGTAGCCAGTAAATGTCTTAAAGTAATGTGGCCAGTAAATAGGCTAATGAGTAATTGAACTTATTTTACCTCTATAAAGTAATTTAGGAGCGTCCAGTTGACAGAGTGGTTAGAGCGCGGGTCTGTCGCGAAAAAAAGTGCCAGGTTCGAGTAATGGTATCAACACGTTCCAGTATACCGACCTGTAAATGGGTACCTTACTTTGCATTTGAGTTAGAGAAGGAAAAGGCAGCGATGAAGGGAACTGGTCACCCCCCACCTCTCAATGCTGGATCTATTATAGTGAAGTCTCTAACACTTTACTCCCCCAACGGCAGTATCAGATATGGGGGCTATCTTTACCTTTTTTTACTTTTTTTTAAAGAAATTGTCCTGTGAATAATTTATTGAGTTATTCAGCCATTAAATGAATCATTGAGGAATTCGTCCAGTGAATAAGTATTTGAGTAACTATCCGGTCAGTTAACGAGTAATTTAGCCATTAAATAAGTTACTGAGTTATTATGCAGTGAATGAATCTGAGTAATTTAGCTGGTAAGTATGTCGTTAAGTTATTTTTCCAGCAAATTAGTCGCTGAGTTAGTTAGCCAGTGAATAAATCGTTGAGTTATTAAGCCAGTGAGCAAGTAAATGAGTAATCAACCAGTAGGTAAGTTAGTAAGTAATTTAGCCAGTAAATATGTATTGAGTTATTTAGTCAGTAAATAAGATGTTGGTTCTTTGGCTAAAAAAAAAAAAAAAAAATGAGTTTCTCGGCCGCAGAAATCGCATCTCAGTTGAAAACTGTGGCACAATGGTTGCATTATGCTCAAACTGACTGCAGAACATGTCTTGCTAGAATAGCGGATCCACTAAAGACGCAGATAGACAACATTGCTTTCACCCACTCTCGTTAAGGAAGAAACTGTATGGGGATGATATAAGCCTGAGGCAGACCACCAACTTTGTTAGAGAAACAGATGTGCTATATTAGATGATCTGTCCACACAATCTGCCTAAGGAAAATTCTCCGAATCTTTTGGCCGAATATAAGCACCAACCAAGAACTGCTTACTCGGAGTAACCAAGGTGACATGCACACCATCATAGCTGGCAAAAGCTGGAGTTGGAATAGCCACGTCCTCAGAAGAGACACCGATGCCATCACAAGAACAGCTATGTTATGGACCCCTGAAGGAAAGCATAAGAAATGCTGACTAAAACCAACTTGGCGGAGAACTGTAGAAGCCGAGATGCAAAGAATGAACCCAAGCTGGTACACTTCACGAAGAATGGCCGCCGACCGAACAACGTGGAAGCAATTTGTTGCTGCCCTACAAGATGCCATCAGGCGTGATGTCCACTGACTGCTTTGACAGTTGTCGGCTAAGGATCAAAGAAGAAGAAGGAAGATATTAGATGGAGAGAATCCTGAGACGGACCGCCAACTTTATGAGAGAAATAGATTTGGTTAAATGAGAGCGCTGACAGAATCCTGAGACAGACGGCGAACTTTATGAGAGAAATAGATATGGTTAAATCAGAGCGTTCACAGAATCCTGAGACAGACCTCAAACATTATGAGATAAATAGATGTGGTTAAATCAGAGCGTTGACAGAATCCTGAGACAGACCTCAAACTTTATTAGAGAAATAGTTGTAGTTAAATCAGAGCGTTGACAGAATCCTGAGACAGACCTCAAACTTTATGAGAGAAATAGATGTGGTTAAATCAGAGCATTGACAGAATCCTGAGACTGACCTCAAACTTTATGAGAGAAATAGATGTGGTTAAATCAGAGCGTTGACAGGAAAAACAAGAAAGCAGATTTAAATACAAGCAAAACCAGAAGTTCCAAAGCCAAGGCTCAAGAAGTGTACACAGAAGCAAACAAAGAATTAAAAAGAAGTATCAAAAGAGACAAGAGGAAGTATATTGAGGAGTTGGCAAAAGAGGCAGAAGATGCTGCAGCCAAAGGAAATATGAGGGAACTGTGCACAAATTATAGAGGAATAATGTTACTATCAGTGCCAGGAAAAGTATTAAACAGGATTATCCTTGAAAGACTAAAAGAGTCCATAGACAAGAAACTGAGATATGAAACAGCAGGTTTCGGCAAAACAGATCATGTACAGACCAGATAGCCACTTTGAGAATAATAGTTGAGCAAAGTCTGGAATGGAATTCACCACTATACATTGGATTTGTGGACTATGAAAAGGCATTTGACAGTGTAGACAGAGAATCACTTTGGAAATTGATGAGGCATTATGGAGTTCCCCTGAAGATCATAAATTTAATAAAGAAAACATATGAAGGCATGACATGCAGAGTTCTTCACGAAGGGCAGCTTACGGAACCGTTTGGGATAAGAACAGGAGTGCGACAAGGATGCCTCTTGTCTCCATTTCTTTTCTTGCTGGCAATAGACTGGGTTATGAGAACATCGACAACACACAACAGAAATGGAATTTAATGGACTCTGACTAAGCAGTTCGATGATCTGGATTTTGCTGATGACTTGACTCTTCTGTCCCATAACCTTAATCAGATGCAGGACAAATTGAAAACACTCGATGAGAGGTCACAGCAATTGGGTCTGAAAATACACAGGGGAAAGACAAAAATAATGAGAATAAATGCAGGTAATGATAACAGGGTTGAACTTGAAGAAACACCAATACAAGATGTAGAATCGTACACATATTTTGGCAGTAATATAGACAAAGTTGGAGGGACAGACAGCGATATCAAAATAAGAATACAAAAGGCAAGAGGAGCCTTCATTGCATTGGGAAATATATGGAGATCAAGAGAAATCGGATCCAACACGAAAATAAGAATCTTCAACTCAAATGTGAAGTCAGTCCTATTATATGGCTCTGAGACATGGAGAACAACAAAGACAACAACCAAAAAGCTACAAACTTTCATAAATGGCTGCTTGCGTAGAATAGAAGGATTAAAATGGTATGACAAGGTTACCAACATGGAACTGATGACAAGAACTAGACAAGTGCCAGTGGAACAAGAGATGAGAAGATGACGATGGCGATGGATTGGACACACACTGAGGAGACCTGTTGATAGCATTATAAGGCAGTCCTTGTTCTGGAACCCCCAGGGCAAGAGAGGCAGAGGTAGACCAAGAAGCACATGGAGAAGAGAACTGGAAACAGAGGTGAAAATGATGAAGAGAACGTGGAAAGAACTCGAGATGATGGCACGTGACAGGAGGACTTGGCATGTGTTTGTTGAAGGCCTGTGCTCCTTTGGGAGTGGAGGGTTATGATACATATGATAAATCAGAGCGTTGACGAAATCCTGAGAAGGACCGCCAACTTTATGAGAGAAATAGATGTGGTTAAATGAGAGCGATGACACAAGCATGAGACAGACCTCAAACTTTATGAGATAAATAGATGTGGTTAAATCAGAGCATTGACAGAATCCTGAGACTGACCTCAAACTTTATGAGAGAAATAGATGTGGTTAAATCAGAGCGTTGACAGAATCCTGAGACAGACCTCAAACTCTATGAGAGAAATAGATGTGGTTAAATCAGGGCGTTGACAGAATCCTGAGACAGACCAACAACTTTATGAGAGAAATAGATGTGGTTAAATCAGAGCGTTGACAGAATCCTGAGACAGACCTCAAACTTTATGAGAGAAATAGATGTGGTTAAATCAGAGCTTTGACAGAATCCTGAGACAGACCTCAAACTTTATGAGAGAAATAGATGGGGTTAAATCAGAGCGGTGACAGAATCCTGAGACGGACCGCCAACTTTATGAGAGAAATAGATGTGCTTAAATCAGAGCGTTGACAGAATCCTGAGACAGACCTCAAACTTTATGAGAGAAATAGATGTAGTTAAATCAGAGCGTTGACAGAATCCTGAGACAGACCTCAAACTTTATGAGAGAAATAGATGTGGTTAAATCAGAGCGTTGACAGAATCCTGAGACAGACCTCAAACCTTTGGGAACATTCTGGTGTTATTTTTACTTTTTCTTCTTCATCATCTCCTCCTCCTTCATTTTCCTCCTTCTAATCATCGTGATAATCATGTTCTCCTTCAGTGACAATATTATAATCTTAATTGTCTTACCCTTCCTTCTTATCACGCCAGAAAAAACCACAACGCAAGCATACACAACAAAACCACCAGGTACCACTAAAGCACCAGCGACGACACAGAGATATACAACAACACCAAGTACCACTAAAGCATCAGCGACAACACAGAAATATACAACAACACCAAGTACCACTAAAGCATCTGCAACAACACGTGCATACGCAACAACAACATCAAATACACCGAAAACAACGACAGCTTCACCGACAGCACAAACATCTACAACACCAAAATACACAACGACAACAGCAAAAAACGCAACGCAGACACCAACATACAAAACAACAACAGCGTCATCAACCACGACGTCAGCACAGACAACATCAGAAAGTCCGAGAAATGGAAATACGCTGTTGAACCTCCGTACGTTTTTGTTTTCCCTTACTTATTTTTTTTTCCATTCACTATGACATGTAATATGTACTTAATGTAGGTAAATATTTCGTTGAGGATTTGTCTTCTTTAGTGATCATGACGTCATGGAATAGTTTGTGCCATTTGATTTAGTAATTTGGACATGGTTTTTGCCTTCTTTACTGATTTAGACGTCACGGACATGGTTTTGCCTTCTTTAGTAATTTGAACGTCACGGTCGTGGTTTTTTGCCATTTTGTTTAGTAATTTGTACGTCATGTACATTGTTTTTTGCTATTTTTAGTAATTTGGACGTCATGAACATTGTTTTTTGCTATTTTTAGTAATTTGGACGTCATGGACATGGTATTTGTCTTCTTTAGTAATTTGTACATCACGGCCATGGTTTTTGTCTTGTTCAGTAATTTGGACGTCACGGACATGGTTTTTGCCTTCTTTAGTAATTTGGACGTCATAGACATGGTCTTTGCCATTGTTTTTAGTAACTTAGACGTCTCGGACTTGGTTTTTGTCTTCTTTAGTAATTTGGACTTCACGGATATGGTTTTTGTTCATTTCTTTAGTAATTTGGACCTGATGGACATTGTTTTTTTGCCATTTTTAGTAAATTGGACATCATGGATATGGTTTTTGTCTTCTTTAGTAATTTAGACGTCTCGGACTTGGTTTTTGTTTTCTGTAGTAATTTGGAGGTCATGGACATGGTTTTGCTTTCTTAATAATTTGGACGTCATAGACATGACCTTTGCCAATGTTTTTTTTAGTAATTTGGACGTCATGGACATTGTTTTTTGCCATTTTTAGAAATTTGGACGTCATGGACATGGTTTTTGCTTTCTTTGGTAATTTGGACGTCATTGGTGTACTCTATGGCTAAATTACTTAATAACATTATAATTCCAGTGAAACAATAGATGAGAAGAACAAGCTGGAGATGGATAGGAGACACATTCAAGAAACCTGCATTACAAGATACGGCAAGGCCTACAATCCAACACCCCCTGCAGACCCAAGTAGAACAGTCCCAACTAAGATGGTTTGGCCATGTCTACAGAATGGGAGAGGATCGGCTACCATGACAAGCATGGGAAACAAAGAGTCAGGGATCCAGACCCCCGGACGACCCAGAGTGCGCTGGGAGGACAACATTAGACAATCTTTGAAGGACCGAGGACTAGAATGGAACCAGGCCAGGAGGAAGATAGCCGATAGGATAGTCTGGCGCTCTCTCTCTCTCTTCCAAACCTCTACACCTCACGGTAGAAGGGGAACGACTAAGTAAGTAAGTAAGCATTACAAGAAAGTCCTTTGCTCTGGAATTTCCAGGGTTGAAGAGGTAGATGCAGCCTGACAGCAACAACAAATTTACCGGAGAAGACATCTGGGACAAAATATAAAAATAAAAAAAAATGAGGAAAACGTGGAAATACCTTGAGCAGATGGCGGGAAACAGTAGGAAGTAGAATGAGTTTCTTGACGGCCTATACTCCATATATGCGGTAGCATAGTGGTTAGTGCACTGGCTTCCAAGCTCTGTGATCTATGATTCGATCCCCAGATGAGTTGGGATTTTTTTTAGGCCGCAAACGGCTCCTGGGTCGACCCAGCCCTAACTGGGTACCAGAGCAACTTCTGGGAAGGTTACGGCGGCCGGCGTGATGTTGACCACGTCACTCCTAGTGTGCCGATGGTCAAGAAAATATGGGCCTAACACCATATTCCCAATATGCTTCAATGGGCGTGTAACAGGATCCTTGACCTATGCTCCTTACAGAGCTGTGTAGCAGTTAATGTATGAAGGAACTGTTATTGTAAACTCTTGAATACTTTTATTTTTCTCTCTATTTAAAGAATACATTAGTCGACAATTTAATCGACTACACCAGTGGTTCTCAACGCGCGTTATAATGGCCTTCAGAGGGCCATGCCATGTTCCTGGGGTGGGGTGGGGGGGGGGGGGGGGGGGGGGGGGGGGATATATAGCAATCCTTTCCTTTTCTTGCGACACACTCTCCCTTCGGCAGGCGTGCTAGGTCTTAGCTGCCTTTAGGGAAGAACCCGGTTTTTATTTTTATTATTTTATATATTTATTTAGATTTTTATGTGTCCTATCTAGCCCTCACTCTCTTTCCTTTCCCTGACGAAGGCCTTGTGGCCGCAACGTTGGCTTTTTTCTTTGTCTTTTATCTTCGTAAGATGAATTACCTTTTTTTCGATTTTTTTTAAATAGCCATCCATATTCCTAGAGGACCATAGTAAGATGGTAAAGTACCTTTTTCCACCTAACAGCGACTATGACAGGGAGGGGACACAGAGGTAAATGAGGCTTAGAAGAAGACAATGAGCCAAAAATAAAGTTTGAGAACCTCTGGTCTAAACAGCGACAAAAATAAATATTTCTACAAATAATACAGCATCTCAACTGTCTCTCTTAAAGATGTATCTATCTCTGCACAGTGATTGAGATTTCGCAACAAGAATAAACATTGAAGGGAAGGAGATTTCGTGACAGAAGAGTGTTTAGTCCAGACTCTGGTCGCTGTAAGCTGAGTTCATCATTACATCAACGAGACCTGGACACTGGGGAAGGAAAACTATATGCAGGTTACGCGGGTCTAACAGCACTTTTCTTGTATTGTAATAGAATTGTTAAATGCTGTAATTTATCGTTGTAAAGTGTACAACAATAAAAGGAAGTATTTTGTGTGATAAGTGGATATGTTTATTCTTTTATTCAGTAATCCAAAATTAACCAGTCAAGTGAGTAAATATATCTTTCCTTATAATTTTTTTGTTATGTCCCTAACGACACTAACGATATGCAACGCTTCGTTGACTGAGGGGAGGTAATCATGAAATTATTTAAGATTCTAAAAGCTATATAAGGAAGGTCGGCGATTTAGTGGAACAAAGAGGGAACCAGAAATATGTGAACAGTAAATGCTCGAGCGCCTGCAATATACCCAATCAAGGTTGAGTTGTTAGAAAAATTTGCCTTCCAAGCAAATGTTCTGCGTTCGACTCATGACAGAGGTTTTTTTTCATTTTTATTAATCCACTAATGTGTCTTCAGTCTTCATAAGCGTGCTTTTATTAATTATATTTTATAAGTGTCTTTGTGTGTGTTGACGAGCTGACTTGATTGGTGGAAGTTGGAAGAAAACTGAAAGAAAGAAATTTAATGCAGGAGAAACGGTGCCATTCTGAGGAAATGAGACATAAATCGCACACCATAATTCCTATCTGTCAATCCTTGACGCGTTACTTGCTAGTTTATTAATAATTATCACTAGTGTTGCTCTTAATGTCTTTATGATTTACATCAGTGTTTCTCAAATTGTGGTAAAGGCGTAACTCCGAGAGTCCTCGAAATGGATCATTTTTAAACATAATCTTTTTTCGTCTACTTTTTTTGCGCTGCAGAAAACAATTCATGAAAATATAATACAATAAAACGTCTATTATCTGAACTATAGACTGGAAGGAAGACATTGATGAAGAGTTGGCTACCCGAAGAACAGCAACTGGGAGACTTTTTCAGGCCATAAATCCAGGATTCCTCAGCAAAAGAGAAATCAGCAAGAAGACGAAGGTGGCTGTATACTAGTCCACCTATGTCCCAGTCTTGATGTATGGATGCGAATCATGGGCAATGGCTACAACCCACAAAAGCCAGATCCAAACCTCAGAAATGAGATATCTGAGGAAGGTGATTAAAGTAACAAGAAGAGACATGGTCCGCAACCAGACGATACTCCAAGGCCTACAATCCCACCTCCTGCAGACCCAAGAAGAACAGTCCCAACTAAGATGGTTTGGCCATGTCTGCAGAATGGGAGAAGATCGGCTACCATGACAAGCATGGGAAACAAAGAGCCAGGGATCCAGACCCCCAGGATGACCCAGTCCGCTGGGAGGACAACATTAGACAATCTTTGAAGGACAGAGGGCTAGAATGGAACCAGGTCAGGAGGAAGACAGCCGATAGGATAGTCTGGCGCTCTCTCTTCCAAACCTCTACACCTCAAGGTAGAAGAGGAACGACTAAGTAAGTAAGTAAAATTAAATACAGTAGAATGTCAATTATCCGAATGTCAATTATCCGAACGTTAATTATCCTAATCGTGATTTATCCGAACCACCGCCCTCGCAATGCAATGGCACGGTGTGAGCAACATCATGAATGCAGCTATTAAAGAGGATGAGAGACATCGCTGCGATAAAAAAAAAGACAATCTGACATGGTTTCAAGAAAAATTCAAGATGGCATTAAAAAAAAAAAAAAAAAACTTTCCCAAGATTAATTATGATTTTATTTCTCAGCGGTTTCTTATTTATTATTTCTGTTTCTGGAGCAAAAAGGTGTGAATTATAATTGAAATCATGTAAAATAATTAGGTAAGTTCAAATTAAATATAATATACATCGTTTCCTCAAAACATTTTGGTTATTATTTACAAACAAATTCCTAAATCAATAATTTTAATTTTTTTATTAAATATTTCATATTTCAAAATACAGGGGTAATAACCTTGCATACAATAATTTAATTGTAGGCCTAATTACACTTTGTTTCGTATAAACTGGGAATTCTCATGTATGTTTGATTATCCGAACTTTTTGATTAACCGAACCAACCTTGGTCCCAATTAATTCTGATAATCGACGCTCTACTGTATATGAGAATTGTGTACCGCACCAATGCACTAATGTTTATTACAAATTTTTATAACGAAATAGTAAGAATTAAAATTGCTCTTTCTTCAATAGGAGTCGCGGTAGCATAGTGGTTAGTGCACTGGCTTCCTAGCATAGTGGTCTATGGTTCGATCCCCAGATGAGGTGGGATTTTTTCAGGCCGCAAACGGCTCCTGGGTCGACCCAGCCCCAATTGGGTACCAGAGCAACTCTGGGAAGGTTAAGGCGGCCGGCGTGGTGCTGACCACATCACCCCTAGTGTGCCGATGGTCAAGAAAATATGGGCCTAATACCATATTCCCAATATGCCTCAATGGGCGTGTAACGGGATCCTTTCCCTTTCTTTAATAGTAAACATGCGAACTTTTTGATTTCTGACTGGTATGAATTGTGGTGAAGTGAGATGTTATAAATATTTATAGGGGACTTAGCGTACTGACTGAGATCAGCTGTGAAGGTATCTATATCTAATAAGAGTAGTGTATTATAGATAACCTTACTTGCTGCCACATATATTTATATCTCAGTCAGAATTATTCTGGAGTAGTGTGATGATTACGTTATGTGTCTAGGGTATGTGTATGATGAAGTGTAAGTCAAAACAACAACAGACAGATAAACAATTTAATTTATTCCACTACACTTGACAACACTGTGACACTCACATACATAAAACACTCTACAAGGATATCTTAAAGGAGTCACTGATAACTTTTCAAATAACAATATGTATTCATTGCTGTCATGAATGAATATGTGTCCTGATTCAAATACAAAGGAACCAGGAATCACAATCAATTTTAATTACAAGTTATATGTACAGAATTTATTAATATGAATATTGTAGTGACATATATTATTAAAAGTATCCTATGTGTGTCAGTTGTGTACTAGTAATATGAGGTAATACTGGTTTTGTTTTGTTCAAGCTCTGTTGGTATTTGTCATCATGACTTCAATAGTTTGTCTTTATTGGAACTAGTATTGGAGATGTTCTCAGTTCCTGATATTAAAACAATTTAATTCCCCTCTTAATGTTATTTTTACAATGTCATTTTAAGATGGGGGTACATAATGTTGAGCCCAGCTGGCCACATCAGCTTATCTTGCGTGATGGCGGCAGGAAAAGACTCCTCTGCTCGATTTCTCCCCTGTGCTCTGGAGACACCTCACTGATAGCTAAATGGACCAAGGAGTATGCTGTCCGACTCTGGATTCAGCAAAGCTCTGACCAGGTGCTGCTCAATACCATAAGACCACGGTCCCTGAAAACAAGAAGGATGTACCTTCTACTTCATAACTAATTGATACTCTAGTTCTACACTGAGCACAATACATCACAAACATTGAGTTCAGAGCGTTAGGCCAACTGTCAGCTTCATCTGAAATACTTTATACCAGTATTAACCTCCTTAATGGTTACTACGCCTCTGCAATTCCAGCATTATTTCTGTCTAATCAATAATCTAGGTGTCAGTGTACTGTTTGGCCATTCCATGCAGGTTTACTTTCCTCCGACACCTTCTGTTCAGGCTGGAGCATTATAGGCTTTAGATCATGTTCGCTACTGAACTACACATATATACAGGCATAAATTAACAATTCACATTCAATTTTCATTAAAAGATACTGAATGTTTCAAGCTTACCACAATTTATGGAAATAAACACACATACGTTGACTAGCAATGAATTCTGGCACAAATACTGGCACAAATTCCCATCTGCTTATGTTCCAGGCTTTTATTTAGCAAAAATATGAGCTGGCTTCAACGCACTGTTGCTTTATCAAGCTTATTTGAACTAGTGGTCTCGAACTAACGCTCCTAAGTGATTATATCAGCGAGTCTGGCCAATGGAGCCACGTTTCGACAAGTGTTTGAAAAAATTTTACCTTCCTACGTCTCCCCTAACGACCAAGGATAGCATTTATAGTCCGACTAATCGTGTTTAGCCTTACATATCATTCCAGCCAATCAGTTCAAATGTAACTTGTGGCCCATTTCCCGTACAATGGTGGTTTTAAAAAAATCTACCACTGAGCGATTCTGATTTTGGGTGTTGTCTGACAGCACCATCATTTCATTTTGGCTATAACTTGTTAATTCCTAGACTATTTGCGTAACGTTTTACATATTCTTTGTCAGCAAGCCCTAAGGAACCCAAATATACAAATTTAAAAGAACTAAGTGGCTGCGTTCAAAATATGCAATTTCTTCTACCTCCTGTTTCGAAGATGTGCTGTCTGGGTACTGTAATGTTTTCAAACGTAAACCCATCTATTGTCATCTTTCCTAATAAGAGTTTTTCAGGATTTAAAAACCTAACTCTGGGAAGGGTAGTGAATTTATCACTGTCCGTCTGAAAAAAAAAATTAGTGCATGTGGCCTTACACGCGTGATAGTAGTAATTGTGTATCGCGCGACGCGTGTTGCATGCGTTCCTGATTTTCAGCCCTCCCTCTCTCTTTCTATTTGAGTCCATCTGTTCGTTCGTTTTGGTAACGTAGTATAATTAATGTTAGGATTAATTTAGGTCATTACGCAGTGCCTCTCAATGTTTTTCTTAGAAATGCAATACCCGTTTTAATGTGTTGTGGAAACGCTTGTATTTATGCAGTGGCTTATATTTAACGTGGAAACGTTACAATTTGCAGACGAAGCATAAAACAAAGGGGATTTCGAGTACTGTCATTGTGACAGCACTGTTCTTTACCATTCTTCTTCCTTTCTTTATTATATGTATTTATTAGGCTTTATATTTACCTGATAATTTATATATGTGGATTAGAATATTTCACGACACCTCCCCTCTTAAAACAGACATCCCATGTCAGTCCTTTATTCTATATACACATAGATAAATGTAAGTCAACTTGACTTTACTCTGCTGTGGTGCTATCATGGTTTTATGTAGTTGGGTCCATTCAGAGTAGGCACTACTCTTGAAATCTGCCTCAGACTTCTACAACCAATAATATATTTCGGTTATGTTACTGAACAGCCGCAAGTGTGAGTGCTTGTCTTAATGCTGCTTCGCAACCCGTATTCACCATTTCTCTTCTCTGAGTCTGCGCAATGACATGTCCAGAGAACATTATATTTCCCTCAAAATGTAAGTTATGAGGAGATAACATATACCTGGTGATAGCAGAGTTTTCGTAGTGGATCCCATAATCTTCTTATTATCCTGTATGAAACATTCGGAATATCCTCAATCAAAGAGGCAACTCAGGGATTCATTACGTTCCTCCGAAATGTTTACATCCAACAATTTTCTCATCATTCTAGAGAAGACACTAGGCGCATTCTTCAATCCAAATGGCAATCTATTAAACTCATAGTGTCCTTCTGAGGTACTAAAGGCTAGGTATGGTCTAACCTCAGGCTTTACTGGAATCTGATAGTATCCTCTACTCAGATCCACTTTTGAGAAATATTTAGCTTTATTTAGTCTGGCAAACAGCTGATTTGTATCCGGCAATGGATCCACCTGTCCTTCTGTAATAGCATTCAGTCTCCTGTAATCTATACAGAGTCTATGTTCTCCAGAGGGCTTCCTTAAGAGTACAACACCGGAACTATACGAAGATTCACTGTGTGAAATAATTCCTTCCTTCAATAGATAGTCTATCTCTTCCTTCAAAGCTTTCTCCTTAGCAAACGGAATCGAATATGGTTTCATACAGACAGGTGTGGGGTCTATCAGTTTCATATCATATTCCAATAGGTTTGTATACCCTGGTCGGTCTGTTAACACCTCTGCATGATTATTTAGAACCTGTTGCACTCTCTCTTTCTGAGTTTTCGTTAAATGTGTACTGATTTTCACCTGTGCTGCTGTCTCACAGGGGGTGTAATGGATATTCAAATGATGAAAGTGGTTCCTTTTTCATCTCCATGGCGATGGACAAGGTCAACAAGTGTGTCTCCTCCTGATGTTCTCTTTCCAAATATTTCTTCAGGAGATTCACATGATAGATTTTTTCTTTCCCCTTCTTATCTATCTTATAATTTGTTCTAGACACCTTCTCTAGAACTGTATATGGACCCTGCCATCCAATCTGTAACTTATTCTGACTCCCGGGCAAAAGAAGCAGTACTTTCTCTCCCACAGCCAAATTTCTGTCTTTCGCCTTCCTGTTATAATAGGCAGCATGTTTCTTCCTGGCTTGTTTCAAATTTTCATTGGCAAGTTTCCAGCCAGTTTTTAAACGAGTGGTCAGCTCATTCACATATTTGTATGAAGATGTAATGTTTTCCTCTGCCTTTTCATCAGTCCACGTTCTTAACAAAGCTACATATGGACCTTTAATTTTGTGGACCCATTTGTCCATGCACCGGTATGGTCTCTTCCACTCGAAGCTTTATAGTGATGATTTTTCCTCCCAGAATTATCATTCACAAAACGACCGCTACCAATTCTTTTCCTGGGGCTTTCTCCCCACTTAAAATTCTTGATGAGAGATTTCCTCTCTACATCTTCTTCCTCCAGTTTGTTTAAGTCCGATTGAGGGATTGTCGGCTTATCCTGGGGTAAGACATCTTTTTGCACTCTCCGCATAGTGGCCATTGTAAAACAGTTAAGTGAAGCTTGTCCGTGAAAAGGGGCTTCCCATTCCATTTGGTCCACTTTATCAAATTTATATCTCTTTTTATTATCAGGCCTAATTTTGCCCCGTGGCGTGTCCAGGTCCTGATCAATATTCCCACTTGTGGGTGTTCCCTCATGTGCTATGCTACACCTTTCTACAAAATTCTCAATGTCCCATCTTGCTTTGGGCCAATAATAATTGTGAGCCACCTTTTGAATGATGGTACCTATCTTCTCATGGTCCCCATCTGGTTTCACGTGTAGGCTCCTTATTAAGTCTGCCCTATATCTTTTAGGAAGTACCAGCTGTCCCTGACCTTTGGATCTAGCTCCAGTCTTCCTATACATCAACTTGTTTTTCATGTAAAAATCTCCCTTGCCTGGAGTTGTATGACAAGTTGACAATTTTCTGAAACAAGGCTTGAGTGTTTTATCCCCAGCCTGTGCCTTCCTCATCTCTTCTGGAGTGGTATCTAACATAATATCCTCCTCCTGTCTTGAGGTCGACCTGACCTGAAGGGTTGCCATATACACAGGTTTCCTTCTGCAACGGTCAGTGTCATGATTGTTCATCTTACAATTTTTACACCACCTTTTTCCTTGGTTGAAAGATTTTCTTTCATCATATTTCCTTTCATCGAATTGTGGGAATTTATTTTTATTTTCATACCGTGGGCTATCAAATTGGTGCTTACCTTTGTTTTGATCCCTAGGATCAAATTTATTAAAGTTCTGTGGTGCCCTAAAGTTATCCACTTGTTTCTTTTTATTACCTGTTACCTCTGCTTGAGCTGCTTGATACCTTTCAGCAACATTTAGCAACTCACCCAGCCTCTCTGCACCTTGTTCCATGAGAAACTTTCTCAGGTCTGGAGCCATGGACTCTCTTAATTGCTCTATAAGGACCATTTCCTTAAGATCTTGGGTTTTCCCCAGAGAAGTCCATTTCTCCAAGTATGTCTCTATTCGTGCAGAGAACTGGTGATAGGTTTCACCTGACAGTAGTTTAGCATTCCTAAATTTTTTCCTATAGAATTCTGCATTCTTTTCATATCTTAACAAAAGAGCCTGCTTTAGCATGTCATAATTTTCCTGATCACCTCTGCTCATTTTTGCAAAAACTTCATAAGCTGCCCCACGAAGTCCCTGAGATAACTTTAAGCTCCACCTTTCTCTCTCTAACCCATATGTGGTAGCTAATAGTTCATACCTATTTAGATAGCTCTCTATATCATCGTCTTTCTCAACAAAATGATCTAAATGAAAATTCATAGCTGAGGTTGAGGCTCCTTGGCCAGCAGTGGCATCAGAGGCAAAGGGACTGGCACCATTTTCAGGAGCATGGCCTTGAAACTCAAACTACCTTAGTCGTAACTCATGTTCCCTTTGTAATCTTTTATCTTCTGCTTCCCTTTCTGCAGCTAATTTCTTCTCTTCCCTTTCTGCAGTCAATCTTCTTTCTTCTGCTTCCCTTTCTGCAGCTAATTTCTTCTCTTCCCTTTCTGCAGTCAATCTTCTTTCTTCTGCTTCCCTTTCTGCAGCTAATTTCTTCTCTTCCCTTTCTGCAGCTAATCTTTTTTCTTCTGCTTCCCTTTCTGCAGCTAATCTTTTGTCTTCTCTTTCTGCCTCCAATTTCTTAGCCTCAGCCTCAATCTGCAACCTCTTAGTCTCAGCCTCAGCCTGCAACCTCTTAGTCTCAGCCTCAGCCTCAAATTGTAACTTCTTAATTTCCCTTTCAGCCTCTAACTTTCTTTCGGCTTCAAACCTTCTTTCTTCGCGTTCAATAAGTTTGTCACATTCCGTAGTGACATAGGCAACCATAACTTGCCCATCTAATCCTAACTCTTTTGCAGTCTGAACAGCAGCAGATCGAAATTTGGCCAGGTCCGCCATTGTCTATCAGGTAAGTTTATACAATGTCTAACCAACAATTCAATCTCTAAATATATATCTAATGGACAACACAGGCACCGTGAGCTCAACCTTATTTAATTCCACCCAAGGATACCTTTTAATTCTTATATTCCCTGAAGTGAATTACCCCCAATATTTGTAATAGGGAAAGATTCAAAATCCCAAGAGCGAGCCCCCAATATATGTGGTGAAGTGAGATGTTATAAATATTTATAGGGGACTTAGTGTACTGACTGAGATCAGCTGTGAAGGTATCTATATCTAATAAGAGTAGTGTATTATAGATAACCTTACTTGCTGCCACATATATTTATATCTCAGTCAGAATTATTCTGGAGTAGTGTGATGATTACGGTATGTGTCTAGGGTATGTGTATGATGAAGTGTAAGTCAAAACAACAACAGACAGATAAACAATTTAATTTATTCCACTACACTTGACAACACTGTGACACTCACATACATAAAACACTCTACAAGGATATCTTAAAGGAGTCACTGATAACTTTTCAAATAACAATATGTATTCATTGCTGTCATGAATGAATATGTGTCCTGATTCAAATACAAAGGAACCAGGAATCACAATCAATTTTAATTACAAGTTATATGTACAGAATTTATTGATATGAATATTGTAGTGACATATATTATTAAAAGTATCCTATGTGTGTCAGTTGTGTAGTAGTAATATGAGGTAATACTGGTTTTGTTTTGTTCAAGCTCTGTTGGTATTTGTCATCATGACTTCAATAGTTTGTCTTTATTGGAACTAGTATTGGAGATGTTCTCAGTTCCTGATATTAAAACAATTTAATTCCCCTCTTAATGTTATTTTTACAATGTCATTTTAAGATGGGGGTACATAATGTTGAGCCCAGCTGGCCACATCAGCTTATCTTGCGTGATGGCGGCAGGAAAAGACTCCTCTGCTCGATTTCTCCCCTGTGCTCTGGAGACACCTCACTGATAGCTAAATGGACCAAGGAGTATGCTGTCCGACTCTGGATTCAGCAAAGCTCTGACCAGGTGCTGCTCAATACCATAAGACCACGGTCCCTGAAAACAAGAAGGATGTACCTTCTACTTCATAACTAATTGATACTCTAGTTCTACACTGAGCACAATACATCACAAACATTGAGTTCAGAGCGTTAGGCCAACTGTCAGCTTCATCTGAAATACTTTATACCAGTATTAGCCTCCTTAATGGTTACTACGCCTCTGCAATTCCAGCATTATTTCTGTCTAATCAATAATCTAGGTGTCAGTGTACTGTTTGGCCATTCCATGCAGGTTTACTTTCCTCTGACACCTTCTGTTCAGGCTGGAGCATTATAGGCTTTAGATCATGTTCGCTACTGAACTACACATATATACAGGCATAAATTAACAATTCACATTCAATTTTCATTAAAAGATACTGAATGTTTCAAGCTTACCACAATTTATGGAAATAAACACAGATACGTTGACTAGCAATGAATTCTGGCACAAATACTGGCACAAATTCCCATCTGCTTATGTTCCAGGCTTTTATTTAGCAAAAATATGAGCTGGCTTCAACGCACTGTTGCTTTATCAAGCTTATTTGAACTAGTGGTCTCGAACTAACGCTCCTAAGTGATTATATCAGCGAGTCTGGCCAATGGAGCCACGTTTCGACAAGTGTTTGAAAAATTTTTACCTTCCTACGTCTCCCCTAACAACCAAGGATAGCATTTATAGTCCGACTAATCGTGTTTAGCCTTACATATCATTCCAGCCAATCAGTTCAAATGTAACTTGTGGCCCATTTCCCGTACAATGGTGGTTTTAAAAAAATCTACCACTGAGCGATTCTGATTTTGGGTGTTGTCTGACAGCACCATCATTTCATTTTGGCTATAACTTGTTAATTCCTAGACTATTTGCGTAACGTTTTACATATTCTTTGTCAGCAAGCCCTAAGGAACCCAAATATACAAATTTAAAAGAGCTAAGTGGCTGCGTTCAAAATATGCAATTTCTTCTACCTCCTGTTTCGAAGATGTGCTGTCTGGGTACTGTAATGTTTTCAAACGTAAACCCATCTATTGTCATCTTTCCTAATAAGAGTTTTTCAGGATTTAAAAACCTAACTCTGGGAAGGGTAGTGAATTTATCACTGTCCGTCTGAAAAAAAAAAATTAGTGCATGTGGCCTTACACGCGTGATAGTAGTAATTGTGTATCGCGCGACGCGTGTTGCATGCGTTCCTGATTTTCAGCCCTCCCTCTCTCTTTCTATTTGAGTCCATCTGTTCGTTCGTTTTGGTAACGTAGTATAATTAATGTTAGGATTAATTTAGGTCATTACGCAGTGCCTCTCAATGTTTTTCTTAGAAATGCAATACCCGTTTTAATGTGTTGTGGAAACGCTTGTATTTATGCAGTGGCTTATATTTAACGTGGAAACGTTACAATTTGCAGACGAAGCATAAAACAAAGGGGATTTCGAGTACTGTCATTGTGACAGCACTGTTCTTTACCATTCTTCTTCCTTTCTTTATTATATGTATTTATTAGGCTTTATATTTACCTGATAATTTATATATGTGGATTAGAATATTTCACGACATGAATACATACGACATTTATACGTTGTCCTGCCACAATGTTTGTTGTCCTGCCACAATGTTTGTTGTCCTGCCACAATGTTGGTTGTCCTGCCACAATGTTGGTTTGTTATGTCAGTTTTTGGTTTTGAATGATTGCTTGGAAAGATCTTCTTGAAGTCATGGTCTCTAGTTCATTAATAGATTTTCCACATGCGCCTTATTATTCAAATTCTACCAATTGAGCAAAGTGCTGATTTTATACGCGAATGCGGAGTGTAATGGACTCCAACTTCCATTTCAATAAGTTGATAACACTTCCCAATTTAGAGTCCAAAATACGACACATATTTATTTAAGTGTTACAAAACAGTTCATCGACAGTTCATGACATTAATAAATTATACATACATATTCGTGTAGTCCAGGGTCATCTCCTAGAATTAATTCCTATTGTTGTCAGAAGTGTCAACGTATATACCCGCAATGTCGTCTGGCGAACATTAGCGTAATGATCGTTGTCGTCTTGACTATATTATACGAGTAAATTTAGGAATTTATAGAATAAATTACTCCCTTCATAATGTCGTGTGGTGAGTACTGGGGCAACTACAACAGTAGTTTTTGCCAGGAATAGTCTATGAGATATTAGGTATAAGGTCTCTAGAAATTGGCTCGTTAAGAAAGAATAAAGACCTATTCGAGATAGGGACAAGAAGACAGGAATGCGAATGCTTTCCACTAGACAGTGTTTTCTAATTAATTATGGAAAGAGTTCTGTTTCCCCACGACCTTAGCTTCTGCCCTTAGATCCCGTAAAGAAAAAGCCCCTAACCTCATCTGAGTAGAGAAAGGTTCCTATAGGTGAATATGTAACACTGACAGCACGAGTGATACATTAACAAACTAGATAATGATCAAACGATCGTTGGGTTTATTAATGAAATATCCACACATATAGGGTTAGTAATGGTTAGAACGTGATGATGGTGAAAGACGATTCACAAAAAAACACACAGATGAGATAATAAAATTGCAGTTAATTAAGTAATAGTTAATTAAGAATGAACTGGTGTAAATGATGATGTGATATGATACGTGTTACCAAATTGGTGAGTAATCTACACAGTCCATGTGTCTCTAAATGCTTCGCATTGATATGACGATTCACATGTATGCATACACTGTCCCAAGTTGTTATACGTTATGTCGAGTGGGGTATCTCTAAGCCGAGGACGTTCT
The DNA here is from genome assembly GCA_024509875.1 of Oreohelix idahoensis. NCBI lineage: Eukaryota > Metazoa > Mollusca > Gastropoda > Stylommatophora > Oreohelicidae > Oreohelix > Oreohelix idahoensis. Next base: position 186,845 of record JAMPIV010015913.1, read on the forward strand.
GATGAATACTGTTGTCGTACGGAGAACGCTGACGAGATATCTATGTATATTCCTTCACTGTTTGAGTATATCTCGGTAGTGTTGATTAACAGTTAATAGCTGTCATATGAACAAAAGGTCTGTTGTCTAATCTCCCGAGGGTACTGGCCAGACTGGATATCTTCACGAATCAGTAGTGATACGTAGACTCATAACCTTGCATATGTAGTCGTGATTCATTATATATATATATATATATATATATATATATATATATATATATATATATATATATATATATATATATATATATATATATATATATATATATATATATATCGTCTGCTTCATAGAATGCGCTTAAGAGGGTGTTGCCCTTGCTATAAATATGCGATTCCTCTTTTGAGCTCTTTTGCTTGACTTCAGATAATAATGATCTTTCGAGTGATTTGAATTTATGATGACTCTGTATTGAACTTGTGATAACTCTGTATTGAACTTGTGAGCAAGCAGTATATGGTGACGAAAAATGCTGCGTCCACCTTCTGACTTGTGGGTGAGACAATATTCCTTTTTAATTGAGGAATGAAAGATGTCCTATGGCGAATTCTGCTAGCCAAATGTCCGTTTTTGATAACTTATTTCTGGTTAGACGTCAGACACGTTACGTGTAGACTCAGACTTCTGATGAACATCTTTTCCCTTCGCAAAATCCTTTAAGAACACAATTCATCACAGAACTGAATTATATCCACTCTGAATAAACACGTGTATTAGGCTAGGCGTTTTTGGGATTAATCTCTTCCTCACAATGTAAAAAACTGGACTCCTCCATCTTGCAAGCTACGCAGTAGATTATATTTCTGCCAGTCCAATATGGGTTTCTTGTACAGCTCCGCCCATACCAACCAATCCTTAATGGTCCCTCTGGTCACTCATTCACAGGATCGCTCTTGTCCCCTGTCAGTCCAAGTGTGGGTGTAGTTTGACATCTGATTGTTTATTGTTCACCCGGCCAAGGTGGGCGTCCAATGTGGTAACCCAACGCTTGTCTGAACAGCGGCCGACCTAAGATAACACCATTACAGCATGAGACGTTTTCCCCTGGCCAATCTGGGCGTCCAATGTGGTGTCACAGAAATTACAGCATGCCCAGATGTTTGATTAGGATGACCAGATGTGTTTTCACCAGATTTATCACGATGCAATGTGGGCTTCAAACGATAATGTCAGGCATGGGGACTCAATCAAAGGACTTGTATTTCCCCCGATGAAAGAACAAATGTGGTTCTCTAGATAACGGTCGCGAGTAATCACAACGATGAAATAGCAAATGTGGGTCGCAAATATGGGATGAAAGAGCAAATGTCGGAGAAAATACAATATGAAAAATATAGGAAAAGATGGAGCAAAAAGGCCTTTGCGCTCGTTTATCACACATAACTTCTTGACACGAAGTCGATACATTCAATTGGGATGACTTAATATTGCATCCATATATATAAAAGGCTGACCGTGCGCCTCATACTTCAGGAGGAAAAACTACACAATTCATCTACCTCGAGAGCGATGCATAAAAACGACTATCTTGGACAAACTCAGTCTCTAGAAGGGTGTATATAGGTCGTTGTTATGCCGTAGCCTAACGACGTACAGCGTCACTAGACTACTATTCGCGTTCACTAGAATATCCTCTAGGGCAAAATACATTATATTTATAGCGAATAAATACATTAACGCGTAACTTGCAACTGCTCACAATTGTAGTGGCCAACCCCTTTAAACGTGTCGTAACATTCCCCTGACCGACTAGGGTTTAAAAAAATCTATTATATTGGATTTTTATTATTATACTAATAATCCAACTTATTATATTGAAATTTAAAATGTGACCAACTGCCCCCTATGTGTTAAATAACACAGTGTAGAATGAAGTCGTCAATGTAATAACGTCATGTAATACATTAAAATAATACTAAGTTAAAGAAAAGAAACGTCAATGGTCAATAAAGAATAGTGTAATATCATGCAATTAACTAAAGTGTCTTAATTAAATTAAGGTGTGGTGAATTAATCTATCTTCTAAGGTATAACTAAGCACTGGTATCTAAATAATGAATGTACTAAAGTGTTAACTAAATTTAACTAATTAAACTTATTAAGTATGGTATTTAGAGAAAATAAGACAAAGTAAACGCAAAGAGCATATGAGAAAATATGTATGAGATAAAAGAAATGAAAGGAAGAACTACAGAATAAAAGTAATTAATCAAATCTGTAAGTGGAAATTAAATTAACTTAATTTACATATAAAATCTAATGTAGGAATGTTAATCAAACGTATTTAACTGAAAGCCAATAATAATCATCAAATATTATCGATATGAATTACGATCCCTTTATGGGAAATACATCACTTATTATCCCCCTAATGTTCAATTCATAGTGTACACTAGTACAATAGTCTTGAAAATTCCAAGTGTCGACCATAGGAACGATATTGTCAATTTAATTAATTATTTCCACTGTTTCTTATATGAAGATTGGATCAATTGTTTATTCCAACGATGTAAACCTTTAAGTGTTTAAAACGATCGGAGGTACGTAACTTGTAGACATTCTATCAAGTTCAATCGTATGGTGTAGGTAGATCGTTCTGACGAAAATGGTAGATCGCTATGGACACTAACCAAAGTCCGTCATAGCAGATACAAAGAAACCATAAAGGGTCCTGAATGAAAGTGGCATCTTATTTGAAATTGCATATCAGATGATTGAAAGTTGAGTGCGTTAAAGGTCCGATATGTTCATGTCACACTTGTTTCTACATATGATATTGACTCGGTATCGTTTCTATACCCTGACTTTGTAAGTTGAGGAGATACATGTTTTGATGGAGAACTTTTCTTCTGTCGAAGTTTGAATAGAAAGTCGATATTTGCCATGACGTTTCATAGTGTAGTCACAATTTGAAATGTGAATACGAATTGATGTATGTATATGTCCAAAAGTTTGTAAATCCTCGAGTGTCTTTCATAGTTTCAAATCGTACGCTAGCATCATAATGTGACGAATGGATATATTGATCGAGTTGAATCGTGATTAAACGCATATAAAGAAGGATTGTCCATGTACAATCGTATCATCAATTAGTATCTGCGGATGATGAAGGATGTCGAGACAGCGAGTCTACTACAACGTTCTCTGAACTTGGGATAGATTCTTTAGAGAATTGAAAAGGTTGTAGAAGTATTGAGAATCTAGCTAGTTTTGCGTTCTTGTGGTTTGCTCGACGTAGAGCCGCTACCGATTTTTGGTCAGTCTGCACCACAAAAGGTGCGCCGAGTAGGAATTTTTCCAATTTTTGAATCGCCCACACCACAGCTCCTTGTCGATCACGGAGTATTTCTGTTCTGCGTCCGTGAGTTTTCTGGATATAAATAGCGTTGGATGCAGTACGTTGTCATGTTCTTGGAGAAGGCTCGCGCCTTATCCATAATTGCTGGCATCTGTTGAAAGGACAAACATGTTTTTAGTTTCTGGCAACCTTAAAATAGGTGGCCTGGAAAAAAAATTGTGATTATTTGATTAAAAGTTTTGTCGCAGTCTTCAGTCCACTTAACTCTCACAGGCATGCCTTTCCTCAAAGGGAGGACAAGACAGCTGTGATGGATGACAAATTTGGTATGAATCTACTGTAATATTGAACTAGACCTAGTAAACTCCTAACTTGTTTTTTTTTTGTTTGCGGGATAGATAATTTCAAAATTTTTGAAACATTCTGAGGAAAGGTTTGGATACAACCTGACCCTATAATATGTCCCAAGAAAGTTATTTCATGGAAAGCAATTTGGATTTTTGTTGGTTTGGCTGTTAAATTATTAGATCTTAAAATCTCTAGCAAGGAACGAAGCCCTGAAAAATGTTCCTCAAAAGACGAACTGAATAGACTGATGTCGTCTATGTATGTAACAATGTCAGTTGTATGAGATAAAATTTTTCGCATCATGCGAATAAACGTAGCTGGTGCGTTCATAAGCCCGAAAGGCATGACATTCCACTGGTAAAGACCTTGTGGAGTCGAAAACGCAGTAAGATATTTTACTTGTTCTGTTAAGGGAATCTGCCAATATCCATTAGTAAGATCTATTTTAGTAAAAAATTTAGCTGCCGATAGACGAGTAAGTAAGTCGTCAAGGAGAGGGTGTGGTTCACTGTCAGGTACTGTCTGAGCATTTAATTTTCTATAATCAACGCATAGTCGTATATTATTGTCCTTCTTCCTGACAATAACTAAAGGTGAAGAAAATGGAGAATTGCTACTGTCTATGATCCCCAAAGTCAACATCTGTTCAAGTTCCATAGTAGTCTTAATCTGATAATGTGCCGGAACTGAATATGGACGTAATCGGATAGGTGTGTCGTCTTTGAGTATTATATCATGAGAGATAACTGATGTGCGACCAGGTAAATCAGTCAACACATCAGAGAAAGACTCTAATAAATCAGTGATCTGACAATGCTGGTGAGGTGTAACCGAAGGAGAAATGGAGACATCTCGCCAGGATTCTGTAACCTGTGAAGCAGGTACAGGTAAAGACATATGTATTTCTGGAAAAGATGATTCTTCCTCCTGACTGACAGATAGACTAGCATATTGACAAGATACAACTGATTTTTCATCGAGATCGTGAAAAATAGACTGTAGGTGTTCAGGGCGAGTGTGAAACTCCTTAAGCATATTGATGTGGTATACTTTTTTTCTGTCCTTTAATGTCCAACACATAGTCAACGCCGGAACTTCTTTCTAAAACCCTGATAGGATCATTTCATGCGATTAAAAGTTTATTTTCTTTTCGTGGAAGTATCACGAAAGCCTCATCGGCTGGAAATAATTGCCGTAAATGTCTATTTTTATTCTGAAATAGTCTTACTTACTTAGTCGTTCCCCTTCTACCGTGAGGTGTAGAGGTTTGGAAGAAAGAGCGCCAGACTATCCTATCGGCTGTCTTCCTCCTGGCCTGGTTCCATTCTAGTCCTCGATCCTTCAAAGATTGTCTAATGTTGTCCTCCCAGCGGACTCTGGGTCGTCCTCGGGGTCTGGATCCTTGGCTCTTTGTTTCCCATGCCTGTCGTGGTATCCGATCTTCTCCCATTCTGCAGACATGGCCAAACCATCTTAATTGGGACTGTTCTACTTGGGTCTGCAGGGGGTAGGATTTAAGGCCTTGACGTATCGTCTGGTTGCGTACCATGTCTCTTCTTGTTACTTCAACCACCTTCCTCAGATACCTCATTTCTGAGGTTTGGATCTGCCTTTTATGGGTTGTAGTCATTGCCCATGACTCGCATCCGTATGTCAAGACTGGGACATAGGTGGAGCGGTATACAGCCATCTTCGTTTTCTTACCAACCTCTCTCTTGCTGAGGAATCCTCGATTTATGGCCTGAAAAATCCTGCTTTTCGAGTGGATTGGATGCCTCCCTTTCGGTCTATAATAGCTCCGAAAAGTGGTCGACCTGCTCCAGGACCTGTTCTCCCAGCTTTCGATGTCGGCCAATTTTCTTTTTGATGACCTCCCCTTTCGGTCTATAATAGACTGCAGGTATTGGAATGTGCCTCGACCTTAGCAATCAGGGACATCAGCAAATTCCGAAATATAGCCCTGTCTCAGCTTAATACCCCATGAATATTTCTTGTTCTTCTTCATGCCTTGATGACATCATCCATAAGGAGTATGAAGAGGTAAGGTGATAGGATATCACCTTGTCTTACACCAGTGGTGGTCCTGAACTCTTCCGACTTATGGTTTGCTGTCCTCACATAATTTCTGCAAGACTTGTAGAAGCTCTGTATAGCATGAATCAGAGGTGCTGGAATATTCTTCCTTGCCAAACAGTCCCAAAGTTTGCTCCAGGGGACCCTGTCAAACGCCTTTTCCAGATCTATGAAACAAAGATGCATCTCACTCTTATACTCAAGGGCCTTTTCACTCAGCTGTCTGAGTGTGAAGATTAGGTCTTGAGTACTTCGGTTTGCTCGGAATCCGCACTGGACCTCATCCAATTGTGGCTCAGCTAGGCGTCGGAGTCTCTGCTCTAGGATTCTAGAGTAGATTTTACCAGGGACACTGAGAAGGGATATGCCTCTATGGTTTCCACACTGTCGATTGTCACCCTTTTTGAAAATTGGTGTTATGATGGCAATCTCCCAATCCTTTGGTATGGTCTTGTTGTACCACGCTGCCTGTAAAACCCTTAAGAGTAATAGGTCACCTGATGCTCCCATGAACTTAACCATTTCTTGTGTTATACCATCATGCCCTGCTGCTTTGCCCATCTTGATTTTCTCCAGTGCTGCCTTCAGTTCTTCCATCTTTATGTCATCTTCACCATCATTGGTTTTCTCTTCTGTGCTAGTGTTTATCATTTCTGATGCTTCACCATGCTCACCATCCAGGAGTTCTGAGAAATATTCTTTCCATCTTCCCATTACTTCCTTCGGAGCAGTAAGCAATTTGCCTTGCTTGTCCTTTATAAATTTGAGAGGGCATTGTTTTTCCTTCCTCATGTTCTTTAGGGTCTTATAGAACCATTTCTGGTTTTCTTGTGCATCTTTTTCTAGCTTTTCTCCAAATTCTTCCCAGGACTTCTGTTTTGCTGCTAGCACTTTGTTCTTTGCTTCTGTTCTGAGTGTCACATATTCTCTATATTTTTCCATTTGTCCTGTTGTGTTTTTAGCTCCTAAGTATTGTTTCCATGCCATTTTCTTCTCTCTTATTTTCTCTTTGACTTCCTCTGTCCACCAAGGTGTCCTCTTTCTCTTGTTCCCAAGTCGGATTTCACCGCATGCTTCTGCAGCAGCTGTCTTTATGATATCCTTGAATTTATTCCAGAGGGTTTCCAAGTCATCAGGTCGTTCTTCTGTGTTGCTCACCGCTGCAGCAATAAGCCCCTGATATCTGGACTTAATTTCTGGCTCTCTCAGCTTGTAGGTCCTAATGCTTATTTCTCCTGCTCGTTTACTTGGTTTCTTGCGTGATGTTGGACAGTTCCTAGGCTGAGCAACTCTTTCAGTTGTTCTTTTGATTGTTAGCTGAAATAGTCTCGCTTTAAATTTAGCAGCCTCTGAAGAAGCTGTTGCCAACTGGCAAGCGTCTACAATTTTTTTACGCAGATTGATAACGTACTCATATGATGACTGGGTGTCCTGAGTCATCTCAGAGTCGAGTAGAAGATCCTTTATTAGGCCAATTGGACCCCTTGGTGGAGCACCAAGCACCAATTCAAACGGCAAGAAGCCGGTCTATTCATTCGGCACCTCTCGGTATGCAAATAGCACAGCTGGGAGTACTCTATCCCAGTCTTGAGGGTACTTAACCGTAGCCTTGTGTAGTAGCTGCTTAATGGTGCGGTTGAGCCGTTCCACGGAACCATTGCTCATGGGGTGATAGATACTACTAAGACTTCTTCCGATGTTCAGGGTTTTCATCACCTCAGTCATGGTCTCAGAGACAAATTGAGAACCATGATCTGATAAAAGTTTCCTAGGAAATCCTAACCTGGAAAAAAAAATAAGCAAAAGTGCGTCTGCTACATCTGCTGTAGTTGTATTCTTTAGTGGGATAGCTTCTGGCCATCGTGTGCAAAGATCAATGCATGTGAGGACAAATCTATGACCTCTGGCAGAAGGTAGAAGAGGCCCAATAATATCTATGGCCATCTTATCAAATGGGCGTACATAAATGTCGCACGCCTGTATCGGAGCATTATGAAACGCTCCTCTTGACTTGACCTCCTGGCAGGTGACACATGAACGTACATATGATGCTACGTCACGAGAAATACCTGGCCCAAAAAATGACGACAACACTCGAGAACGAGTGCGACTGTATCCCATATGACCCGCGCATTGTGAGTCATGTGCATGTCGTAGAATGTAAGGTCTCAATGATGATGGTACCATAACTTGTTGCTTAACCTGCGATTGGTCAATACAACATCTAATTAATATGTCGTTCTTAAATTTAAACCAGTGTTTACACTTGTTATCGGCAGTAACATGATCATAATTATGTAGAAGAGCATAAAACTTTCTCAGAGAATCGTCTTCTCTCTGCTTTGCAGCAAACGATAATCTATCTATCGTTGAATGAATCTCAGTGTCATTCTGGAGGACTGGTTCCGTAATTGAAGTATTATCTTTCTCCATGGTTTTAGTACATGCTCTGGTAGTTACTGCATTCGCTATAACTAAATTATTTTTTCCCATTCCATAATTTCTTCTGGTGTGCAATCCTCACTGCCGTGGATGCGTCCCACCATAAGATCAGCGATTGGATTTTGCAACACGCAAACCTTGACATTACCTGTAAAAAATGGTGTGTTAACATAAATAATGGCAGTGGGATAGTACTCGACAGTACCCCCGAAGTAATGCATTTAACATATTCATTAGTCGCACAACTGGGATGAACTAGCGACTGTCTAATGCCGATGGTAGTGGACCCCGAATCCCTCAACACGGATACCACCGTTCCGTTGACCAATCCCCTGTTGAAGATTAAGGTGCCTGTCCCGTCGTTAGCAGAAAGACTGACCACTGGAATGGGATGTACACACTTCATTGGAGTCTGGCTGGTCTTCTGAAAATAGTGCTACAATGTGGGCAACTATTTGCCACGTTATAATCAATAACATTACATGACGACGAGGAATATTCTTCTTCTTCTTCGATCCTTAACCACCGACCGTCAAAGCAGTCAGTGGCTATCACGCCTAGTGGCGTCTTGTAGGGCAACAACAAATTGATTCCACTTTGCACGGTCGGTGGCCATCCTTCGTACAGTGCCCCAACTCTGGTTCATTCTTTGCATCTCAGCCTCCACAGTCCTCAACCAAGTTGTTTTTGGTCGGCCTCTCTTTCGCTTTCCTTCAGGGGTCCAAAGCATAGCTGTTCTTGTGATGGCATCGGGGTCTCTTCTGAGGACATGACCAACCCAGATCCAGCGTCTGCCAGCTATGATGGTGTGCATGTCCTCTTGCTTGCTACGAGTAAGGACGAGGAATATACCTGATTATTATTGGTATTGTTACCTAGGGTGCATTGCTAGTCATTGCCGCCCCTGCACTGTGTTCAAACCTCTGTGGTCCACGTGAGTTGGACCGTTGTCGGTGACGATCACCTGAATAATTATGATTTCTACCGTTGTAACTATTGTTCCTGGATTTGTAACCATGATTACTATTATTCCAGTTATTCTGACCATTATTATTTGGATTGACATTGTATTTATTATTCCAGTTTGAACTTTGTTGAAATTTGTTACCATTCCTAAATTGAGGTGACTGATTTCTGAATTGAGTTCTGCCTCTATGGAAATTGTTATTCTTGTTAAAATTATTATTGTTATTATAATTATTGTTATTATTTTTCCTATGCATAAAGTTTATATCAAGACTTTGAGCTCTTGTTCTGTGATTACCATTAAATGTCATACCTGAGGCAACTGGTAAAGCCTCTCTTATTTGTGTGTTTGCAAAGCACGACCCCTGATGTGCGGTGCGATAATTAACTGCAATTTCCTCCATTAAAGATAACGTAGAATGTTTGCAATCCAGTAAAAATTCCCGAAGGGGTTTGCTAACAGAAGATAAAACTTTATCTCTTAGAATCAAATCCACTAACTTATCGTATGAATTATTAACCTCAGCTAATTCTATCCATCTTTGGAAAGTCATCCGCATCGACGAAATAAATGCAGAAAAATCCTTGCTTGAATCTGGAAGCATGGATTAAAATTTTTTCTTATAGCCTTCTTCAGTGAGTTGAAAACGTTTCAACAGCAATGCCCTTGCAGCATCATAATTATTACCCACTGTAAGATCCATAGATTGTATGGCGGTTAATGGTTCACCAGCCAAAAATTCCTCAAGTTTTAAAACCCAACAAAATTTATCAATTTTGTTAGCATTACATATTTGTTCAAATCTTGCCAGATAGTATGCTAAGTCGTCTGAATATGGATTATAAACTGGTAATTTAAACATATAATAGCATTTGGTATGCTCCGATGAAAGTGCAGTATGTGACCCATTATTATTGCTAACTGTAGCAACTTGTGCTTTTAATTTTAATTCTTCTAGGCGAAGAAATGTTAACTCTTTTTCTCGTTTCATTTTATTTTCTTCTTCAACCCTCATCATTTCATCTCTTGCCTCCTGTTCCTTTCTTCTTATATATTCCTTGGCTTCTCTCTCTGCTTCCTCTTGTTTAGCTATAGCTTTCTGTTCCTCTAATTCTCGCTTTTTATTAGCCTCCTTAGCTTCACGTTCCGCCTTCTTAGCTTCCTGTTTTGCTAGTTCCGCCACTGTCAAATCTCTAAGAGCTTTTCCTTTATAACCAAATTGTTTACCCATATTCATTAAAGATTCTAAAGTCGACATCTTAAACCACTAAGATACTTACTTAGTCGACTATATATATATATATATATATATATATATATATATATATATATATATATATATATATATATATAAATCACCAATATAAATTAACCAATCAATTATATATGCCCAATGGCAACAATGGTACCGTGACTAGACCAGTCAACTAATTACTCATTAATATGCTTAACAAATTTAAGGTAAGCTCAAAATTTATACTTATTACTCAATATTTTATAACATCATACCCTATGTAGGATGTATAAATAGTGGTTACGTGGACTTCTAGTGCCACATGCTGAAATTATTTCCGTCATTAATTATTTTCAAATAATTAATCAAAATTATTATATTATTAATAATTGATAGTTATATTATAATATTATCAATATAATATTAATTATGAATGAAGAAATACCATAGACACAATAAACCAAAGAGTTACAAATACAATATTATGCCACAATTGACAATTTACAGACAATAAAATGATATTATAAACTGAAGTAGAATTACGGAAGTGACGAAGTTGGTGACTGAACTGAAATTAGGTCAAACTACAAAGAACTCTAACAATGTACACAAAACATGGACTCTCTACAAATGACGTCACAATTTTATGTGTAAAACTAAACGATAGTAAGATTAGGCTTAACGGACATTTGACAAACGATTGACGAAATTAAATAAAATGAAACGGAGTACAATAATAAAACAACGTGTATATACACAACTTCACAACTAACATAAAGTGTTGACTGAGTTCAACGTGAACAAATTATGCCACAGTATTTAGCGGATTTTTCACGAATTGAATTCAATCAATCTATCCCTATAGACCGATTCTAGATTCTGCGGTAAAGCGAAGCAACATTGCAGACACATCTAGAATTCCCACCATCCGCCCGCATATATGTAAAATTACAAAACATATTCATTTAACAACAACATAAATACGTGTAATCATTTAGAAAAAACATGCCTGTGGATAAAATGGACCAAAATAGCTTTAAGATCACAAACATGTGAAACATGTGTACTTATCTTTTTGTGGAAAAAGTATCCTTATTCGGACAGTGCTGGCATACGCCTATGCAACGTAGTGATGTCTCGAATGTTCTTGCAGGCTTTGATTGAATTAGTACAATCATATTTTTCCATTGAAAATTGAAATCATTTAGTTTGATATTGCTTGAATTGACATCTCAATGGCGAGAAAGTTTGAACTTGTGAAGGTCATGACGTCATTTTCGTTTCTAATGCGGTTGCATAGTGCATTTTCCACGTTTTGTTAGCATCGGGAAAATCCGTAAATTATTGACAATCGAAATTTATGTTCTGGAATACTGTTCTATTTGGCAGCAAAAAAAAAAAAAATTCGTCCCCAGACTGCGGCATCACTCTGTTATGTCAGTTTTTGGGTTTGAAGGATTACTTGGAAAGATCTTCTTGAAGTCATTGTTTCTTGTTCATTAATAGATTTTCCACTTGCGTCTTATTACTCAAATTCTGCCAATTGAGCAAAGTGCTGATTTTATACGCGAATGCGGAGTGTAATGGACTCCAACTTCCATTTCAATAAGTTGATAACACTTCCCACTTTAGAGTCCAAAATACGACACATATTTATTTAGGAGTTACAAAACAGTTCATCGACAGTTCATGACATTAATAAATTATACATACATATTCGTGTAGTCAAAGATAATCTCCTAGAGTTAATTCCTATTGTTGTCAGAAGTGTCAACGTATGTACCCGCAATGTCGTCTGGCGAACATTGGCGTAATGATCGTTGTCGTCTTGACTATATTATAAATTTAGGAATTTATAGAACAAATTACTCCCTTCATAACTTCTTGACACGAAGTCGATACATTCAATTGGGATGACTTAATATTGCATCCATATATATAAAAGGCTGACCCTGTGCCTCATACTTCAGGAGGAAAAACTACACAATTCATCTACCTCGAGAGCGATGCATAAACACGACTATCTTGGACAAACTCAGTCTCTAGAAGGGTGTATATAGGTCGTTGTTATGCCGTAGTCTAACGACGTACCGCGTCACTAGACTACTATTCGCGTTCACTAGAATATCCTCTAGGGCGAAATACATTATATTTATAGCGAATAAATACATTAACGCGTAACTTGCAACTGCTCACAATTGTAGTGGCCAACCCCTTTAAACGTGTCGTAACATGGTTGTCCTGCCACAATGTTTGTTGTCCTGCCACCATGTTTGTTGTCCTGCCACAATGTTTGTAGTCCTGCCACATTGTTTGTTGTCCTGCCACAATGTTTTTTGTCCTGCCACAATGTTTGTTGTCCTGCCACAATGTTAGTTGTCCTGCCTATATATATATATATATATATATATATATATATATTTATATTTATATTTATATTTATATATATATATATATATATATATATATATATATATATATATATATATATATATATATATATATATATATATATATATATATATATATATATTTATATATTTATATATTTATATATTTATATATATATATATATTTATATTTATATTTATATTTATATATTTATATATTTATATATTTATATTTATATACATTTATATTTATATATATATATATATATATATATTTATATATATATATATGTGTGTGTGTGAGTGTGTGTGTGTGTGCGTAAAAGGACGGCGGCGTTACAAGAAACAGGTTGTGCATTATATGGGGCGAAGTTAGATTTCAGAGGCCGGCTCGCAAAGAATTCAAGCCTCGTCGGCGTCATGCAGGGTTGTCAGTGGTGTGCTGCGGAACGACCGCAATAATTTGTCTTCTCTTTGCTACTTTCACAATCGCCTCGGAATTGTGGATTTTAAAGCTGCATCCAAGGTGGAATGGGTTCATTTTCTATACAAGACAACAGGAGGCTGAGACACTTGGGAGTCATGACCCAGGTGCCCCCCCTCCCTTTTTTAGAGTGTAAAGGAGAATAATGGGCCGAAACACTTGTTCGGTGGGGGGACTACTTCTGATGATCGGATTGCCTCCTGTTGTATGGCTCTGTATAGAGTTTCCTATCATATTAGGGCTGGGATTGATTAAAAACATCTTAAGCGACTAATCGAATTTCTTTAATCGAAGATTAATCTATCAATTCCGTAACAATTTTACAAACTATAAAAAATCATAAATAACATTTTTTTCTAAATCACTATGTACTTTATTTATTTTAGTTGTTATAAGACAACATCCTCTTGAAAATATAATGAAAATACTGAAAAGTTACAACCAAACAATTTATTATTAGTGACCCTACTTGTCAAAGTCCATTTCACAAACTTCTAATATAGAAAGTGCTTTTGCATTTATGCAAAATATATAAACACTGCTAAATGTGGAATAATCGATTAAACTGTGTTTTATCAATTATTTGGTTTAAAACAAAAAACTCAATCGATTAATTAATCATTAAAGATCCAACTTTTATATATTGTCAGGACCTAGTAATGTTGTGGATTTACCACCAACATCATATGGATCATACTAATAATACTATCAAGGCTCATTATCCAAGAGTATGACCACAACACAGACTAGCTGACAATAATTAATTACAACACCATTAACAGGTACGTTCCCTTTAATAATAGTACACACACACAGAAGCCGCCCACGGCTAACAATATATGGTAAATGCAATATATAGAAATGCCAATTTCAACAACTCAATCTAGCATTATCACAACAAACTTGCAGGTATATTCTACCAAACCACCATCGCGCTGACTTTCGCTCACCGGCTAAGTCCAGTACTATGATAAAGCCATACTACAATACAACTAACTTATCAACGATGGTCTAAGGAGGAAAAAAACCACTAGAAAAACTACACCACCACTCTAGAATTATCCAAACTAATCCTGACCACATGAATAAGTGACAAAACTCTGTCAATGAACAACCATGGCATTAAAAAACCAGCAGAATGCTGACAGGGAACGTATATACGACCTCTCCGGTCGATGGTCAATAAATTCACTAATTTTTGCGCCAAAATCAGCGTTCACTTCCCCTTCCGGTCAGCTGACCAAACGGGTTTTAAATTCATGTCAGGGTTGACAGTTTCAGCGTGACCAATTTAATATTTCGCAGAATATATATGCTGTGACATCCATACCCCCCCCCCCCTAAGAAAGAAAACGAAGTTTTCTTCCACAGGAGGAGTCACGCCCAACCCCCTTCGGAGTATGGACGAACAACATGCCGAGACGGCACCACCTCATCTAGTCCGCAAATGTCAAAGTCGTTCATGCCTCAATACCCTATGTACTAAATACAATATGAGAATGAACCAACCACCCCAAGTACTGGTAGTCGTGAAAAATAACAACGACTGTCCAGACCTGGTCTATCAAATACAATATATGTTACATATTCATTATTCATATCCAAGCTTTCACCATGAGACATAATCTCATAGTATAAAGAATTCTCTTTACACAATATAAGAATACATGGTAATATAACGTAATTTAACATACGTTGAGTATAACTTTATTCGTATTGCCTTTATGGCATCATGACACATAAATCACAAAACAATGCATAGCAAAATGCGTGACTCCTAAAGATTACAAACCCATCATATTTCATAGGTCTCTGATAAATGCACGCCAGGCCTGCCCACAGTGCACCTGCTTACAGTGTACCTGCCTCCAGTATGCCTGCTTACAGTGTACTTGCCCACAGCGTGCCTGCCTACAGTATGCCTTTATGGCATTATGCTACATTAATACAAAGCACGACATTGCATAATACAGCATAACTATGCATTGTAATATATTATTTGTGCGGTCGAATGATTCGCGCACTGACGTGCACAAAGCAGTGTGAGTTGCTTTGGGACGCACGGGTAACCTAGTTGAGTAGTTTCTGACGTCATGATTTGGAGGGGCAACATGGACCTTGTTTATGTCCGTGATTGATATATTATTATTGTATTCATGGCACGTTTATGGAAGCCATTTATTCTAGTGATCTGTATTGGTCTTCAGGTCGAAACCAATAGCAGCAATGTCACGTAAGTTATCGCCCCACTTCTTATTGTATGCTGTATTGTAAGGCCGCTCTTATACTAGTCTAGCGGGAATATGTTATTCCTAGAATGGACCTACAGAGTCGTTAGCCTTTAGGATTCGTATCGTAGAAGAAGGATTCCTACGAGTGGGAAAGAAGTTAATTTGATTGCAGTATTCATATGTGTAAACGCCTTCATTGTAATGCCAAAGTCGTGGCATGATTTTGAGAGGTTAGTTAAAACCTAAAGATACTAACTCAGATACCTCTTCATATATGTACCATTGAATATACATTGAGACTACGTTATATGGAACTATGTCTTGGATAGAAACAGTCTCTTATTGGACGAATGCGGGAGTTCGTGGTATGGGAGTACATGCTTAAGTGGATGACCTCAAGCAAGGTCAACGGACATTCCCTTGCTGTTAAAACCTAGTATGAATATTATTGGATTCTTATTACTTACGTGAGAGAGAGGATTTTTGATATGAATGACCAGAGATGTATCGTTTTATCGGAACTGTCACTACTATGTATAAATTGTTCATCGTACCTGTCAAGGAACATTGTACCGTCTTGTCAAACGTCTTCGTACCACGTAATAAATTATAATAACTTTACCGACGAGTTGAGTATGATCATGTTGGCCTGATTTGCCTTCCACTCGTTGAAGTTCTGTTGGATAGCTCTTCATCTAATTTTCATTTTTACATTCGCGTCAAGATGCTAGTACATTGGTACATCTGCTACTAGCTATCATGTTACCCGAAAAGAGCGCTCAACAGTAATTGGTATGCCAGTGTGGTCTGGAAGTAATTTCAAAGGAACGTACCCATCCAAATTATCGTTTGAAAAGAAGAATTTGTACTTTCAAGGCGACATCATCTCAATTTGGATCCTAGCGTGATAATGAATCAAAATCAACTCAAATGCTCAAGATCATCAATCAACCTCCACGTCAAGTTCTACAGTGACTGACTGCCTTGCTCACCTCTTCGTCAGTATTACGTGCGAGCTGGTTTTATATACGCAGAGCGAAGTATTGTATCCTCTGACGTACATCCACGGAGACGAGGCACCTTGTTTTTCCGGCACACGCGTAGTTGAGTATAACTTACTTTCGTTAAACATTTTATTACTTAGTTGTGCCTCATGTAGTTATGTCCACATTTATATTTTTCGTTTTACATGTTATATGTGTTATATTCTTCGTGGGAGGTAGGGAGGTAGATCTGTCGAACGAGATCCATCTCGAAGCCAATTCGGGCTCTTCGTCAGACGTTCTGTAGGGCTCATCTTGTAAGTTTCAATTGAGCGATAATTCCGGTACAAGGCTAGAAACCTTGCCGAAGTTCCGATCGCTAGTTGTCCCTTATAACAGTATCTGTTTAGCTGTTTCGTCACGTTTTTTATTGTTGTTTTCGTAGTTATTTTTACTCGTATTTAGTTTTATGATGAATTTTGTTTGTATTATGCGTCCGTCTAATCTTCCTATCATTCAGTTTTTTACAAAGCATATGTTTTTACACTGTGGTGTCAATTGTCTTGTGCATTATTGGATCGTAGATGTCATCGTAAATTTTTACGACATTCTATTTTAGTTCCACATTTTTATTTTATTTGATTTCTACGACTGTAGTCATTTGTCTTGATTATCGTGTCGTGTCAGTATTGTGCTATTGTCTGTCACGTTATTGCTTTCACACCATTACATGTTATAAATTACATTATTGATTATTAATATTATTGCCTATTATATAACAAAATTTACCGTTCTTGGACAGGAACGTGTACCTTTGATTAGAGTGTAAATTAATTGGATATTAACTGAGTAACACTTATTAGAGTGAGAAAAAAATTATTAGACATAATGGATATTTTGTATCATTTTCTCCGGGAGGGAGATAGAATAGGTAAATGGGGTTCAAGTTGTGAGGAATATGCCATTGAACATTTCTTACTTCAAATTACCCAGGATCTCAAGAATTTTGCTTTTCTTAGGTGCAAATATGGCTTTTCACAAGAGAAAGCAGTGAGACTTGCTAAATTATTATCAACCATTTTTTATGATGAAGGAAAAATAACTACTCACGACAGTAGTGTTATTGAGGTGGATGAGTTGAAGAAAACCATAACGAAGCACAAGGGTAGGGAGATTGCCCTTACGAATGAGCTGCTACAGCAAAAAGGGGAATTTGAGAAGAGGTTGGTGGCTATGGATTTTGAAAATGCTGAGTTGAAGAATAAAGTGACAGTGTTGATAGAGGATAATAAGAAATTTCATGACTCTTCTTTTAACCAGAAAAGAGAGTTAGATAATGAGGTGACCTCCTTAATGAACATATTTTTCGAAGAAGATAGTGACGATGAAAAAATACCTACTGCTATTAATACTACTCTGCAGATAGATTGCAATACACACGTGGCTCAAATTCAGAGCCTGACATCTGAGGTAACTCTTTTAAGAGAAAAGTGTAATATGGAAAAAACGATGGAACAAAACATGAAAGTTTTGGATAAGAAAGTAGCAGATCTTACCTTGTCAACTCAAGAACTTAGGAATCTTCTATGTCAACAGGAGAAAGTGTCTCAGGAAAAACAGATAAATATTGAAAAATTACTCATGGAGAAAAATGAGTTAGAGAATGAAGTACGCTCAGTAAAAATATTACTTGACAAGCAGAATAAGGTCATTGAAGAATTTGAGAAGTTAAATATGACTATAAAGACAGACTGTCATGCTCATTTGGCTCAGATTCAAGAACTGACATCTGAGATTCCTCTTTTGAAATTAAGGGTTGAGGAACTTACGAATAGCCATCAAAATGCCATTGAGGCACTTGACAAAAAATCCGAAATCGGCGAGTATTTGCCTGAATGGCGAGGGACACCTGTCTCTGTACAAGAAATAAAGGGATACTCACATAAAATCAATAACCTGAGATTTCGCCTCGAGTATTAGCGGGCGAACGCAAAAAAAAAAAAAAAAAAAAAAAAAGGGTTGAGGAACTTACGAATAGCCATCAAAATGCCATTGAGGCACTTGAAAAAGAAAAGGCCATTAATAAAGAACATGTCAGTAAACACACTATCGATGTTGAACATCTAACTCAAACTGCTGCTGCAGAACTCGAAGTTAAAGATTTAAATATTATAAATGGGATTGCTAGAGAGCTAGAAGAAGTCAAAATGAATTATGAGAAGTTGAGTCAGAAGTCAGATTGAAATGTGAAGATAATAAAGTTGAAAATAGAAGCTGAAAAACAAAAAAAAATTGATAATGAATCTTAGAGATAGAAAAGTCAGAAAGGGAAATAACAAGAATTACAATTCTTTTGAAGGGAAACAATTTTGTTAAACTTCTCTATATAATATATCTTCTAGCCAATCTCACAGATCACGAGATTTTCATCAGAATAATTTTGGAAATAATCAAAGCAATAATTATTATCATAATGGGAAATTTAGATCACAATCTTTAAATAACAGACAAGGTTATCAAAATAGACAGTATGGTCAATGGCACAATGGTAATGGTCATACTAACCGTGATTTTAACGTAAACAAAAATGCAAATACTAGCAATTTTGGGGATAATAACCAAAATCGATCGCTACGAAGATATATATCTTCGAACCAGCCACGACAACACTCTAATGTTGCTTTGAGTGATACACATTCAAACAAGGAACAGGATAATAATGTTAATGCACATAGTGCTATGTCATGTTCTCTGGATTTCGAACAGGTCAAGTCTTGTGATGAGAGTAATACCCCATTCCAGCCCAAGGCGATCACAACGCTGCGATGCGGGCAAATTATACCAAACCTACCAGCGGCTTGTACGGCCACGTCAGCTACTGACTATGGAACAGGAAGCCTTAAATTAAATAAGGGTTTTATAAATGGCATTCCATGCTCTCTTTTATTTGATTCAGGCTGCAGTGCTGTGGGAGTGCGGAACTCTTTGGTCGACCCCCGCCTGTGCAACTGGAGAGACCATCCAATGTGTTACATTTAGTGGGACAGTGGAAACATTTCCCACGGCTGTTATTGAGTTAAATACACCATTTTTTTCAGGAAAGATCCACGCCTGTCTTCTTCCGAATCCAATTTCTGATGTCATCCTGGGTCGCATACATGATATAAAGGAATGTACCCCACAGCAAATTGCTGAATGGGAAAAGCAGCATATACAGGATGCCTATGCATTTAAGTCTATACCTAGAGTTGTGTCACATGCACATGCTATTAACATGTTGGGTAATGCTAATGTATCGGAATCTAGTAGTGAAAATGATTCCATGGTTCATTACGCCACTGTGGCTAATGCATTACAACCTTTACGACATGCTTCCATTCTTAAGAATGATATTAAGGTTTCAACGCAACCTGTGAAGACTAATAAGTCATTCCGGGGGACATATACCCTCCCTCGACCTGATCAGCAGGCAACTGATCGTAAAAAAAAGGTTACGTTTGAAAAAAAGGGAAATGATGTTCCTAATAAAAATAAGAGTGGTTGTAACTCCGTTGGGAAAATTAATACCAATAAGGTTGCCTGTAAGATTTTAACTTTGCCCAGCAAGCAGGTGTCTACGACATGCCGTACACCTACACCTTTGTCTGGCATAAGTAATAATAATCAAGTACAAAAGTATGGTACATTTAAGAATAATCCTAAAGGTATAAATAATAAATATTATAACGTACCTAAGAGGACTAATGTTACCCATCAACCTTGTTCACATTCTTGTGACTACGGTACCACTTATATTGGTAGAGGTGCATCTTCTCGCACCATCCTTGTGCAAAATCTGCCACAGCGAACTAGTTGGCAAGCACTAGGAGATTTTCTCAACCACACGGCAGACGTTAGGTTCGTGCGTCTGTTACCTCATACCAATAACAGGTATGGTGACGCCGTGGTTACTTTTAGGACCAATCGAGATGCTCGCATGGCTATCGAGCGGGACAATGGTGTGTATTTCCACCACCATTCTCTCCGATTACAATTGGTTCCTGATTCTGCGTCACGCAGATAGTAACCTACTATATTGGATTTTGATTTCACATTCTTTGATGACTCAGCCTATGCAGTCATCATCTCTTTCTTGTAATGGTTATTTGTTCTTTTTCTAGTTCTCATGAACTTTTCCAATGGAATTTTATGCCATTCGGATTAATGAATGCGCCAGCTACCTTTGTACGCATGATGCGCCGCATATTGTCTCATCGTCCCGATGTCATTACTTATATAGATGACATCTGTCTTTTCAGTGACTCTTGGGATGAACATATTCATGGATTAAAAGCTTTACTTTCTACCTTACGGGATTATAACTTAACAGCGAAACCTTCAAAGGCTTTTGTCGGTTTTTATGACATCTCATTTCTGGGTCACCGCATAGGTCATGGTTTCATGTATACAGAAGACAGTAACGTCTCTAAAATTTTAAACATCTCAGCACCTAAGACAAAAAAACAAGTTAGGTCGCTTTTAGGACTAATACAGTTCTATTCAAAATTCATCCCTCATTTGTCTACTATAACTGCACCTTTGTCGTCTCTACTGAAGAAAGGCACATCTAATGTAATAAAGTGGTCGCAGGATCACCAAACGGCGTTAGACTATATAAAACGATTTTTTTCAAATGAACCTTTTTTGAGGTTGCCTGACAAAAATCTCAATTTCATTCTTCGCAGTGATGCTTCTTCTTACGCTATCGCTGCAGTTTTGATGCAGGAATATAACGGCACCTTATTTCCGGTGATGTACGTGTCCAGAAAACTTACGGAGAGCGAACTCAAATACTCCGTTCTCGATAAAGAGCTCCTCGCATTGGTGTGGGCAATCACAAAACTGGAACGTTACCTTCTCGGCTCACACTTTGTGGTGGAATCTGATCAAAAAGCTCTTACCGCACTGAACACTAAGAATGTCAAATCATCGAAGTCAGCGCGTTACGCTATAGCTCTTCAACCATTTAATTTTGAAATACGAGCTATTCCTGGAGTGAAGAATGTGTTCGCAGACTGTTTGTCGAGATGCCCAAGCGAACTTGTCGAAACTAAACCACTTCCAGATGGTGAAACATCCTCACCGATAACATAAATAACTTTGTACATTATTATTGATTGTACATCGATAAAGACTGTTTATATAACTGAAGTATTCTTATAAGTATAACTTTCATGATATACTTACTTATAGAATATAACATTACTTCTTGTGTGGTAACATTTTAGTAGTACGTGAACATTGATACTATAGTAACGTTTTATTAGAACGGGAACAGTGGTATTAGAGTAACATTTTATTAGTACGGTAACATTGGTACTACAGTGACTTTTTATTAGTATGGTAACATTGTTAAGAGCGACAAATATACATTTGTTATTCCTATGGAACATATTACACTACATATCGTGTTCGAGAATATATTTTATCGTGTATGGAACATTGAGAACATCGTCTCGTCGATTACTAACTAGTTGTAACTGAACATTGACAATGATTTATATTGGAATTACTTAGAATATATTAGTAACTGGTTATTTGTTAGTAATTAAGAAATATATAAATTACTATAATCCAATTTAATCTATTTAATTGATTATGGATCACACACATACTAACTTTCTTAGTTGTCACGTAATGCCTGCATTCACGGGTCTTAGTTATGATATCTCACTGTTAGATCACTAGTCAACCGTACTAGTGTTAGAAAACATTAAGTGTGTTGATTCTTAAAGTGTTTAATTTTGCATTGCTTCATTTTTGCACATTGTATTTTCAATTTTTCTGTTTTATTGATTCTCTTGTCATTGATCATCATCAGTGTTGCTGTTCATTTTCATTTTTGAAATCATATGTTTCAATTTTTTTTTTAGAAAACTTAGTTGAATTTTATTATCATCTTTTTTTTATGGTTTTTTTCATTTTTCATTTTCAAACTTGTTTTTACTTCGAATATTACCACATCGTTCCAAAGTAGGTCGATGGTGGATGTGTGCTTTAATGCATACTATCATTTAGTTATATTGATTTCGTTTAATATTCTTTTCTTAATATGGTATAACTTTATGCATTTCATATCTTGTTGTAGTTTTGACTCACCTCTCTCGGGTACTAAGTTCAAACATAAAAATTAATAGAATTAATTTTTTTTAAGGGGAGGTGATAAGGGAGCTGTTACGTACATTTATTACCTAAGGGGGTAGTCTTCGGTCCTGCCAAATGTACGCACCAGTCTCGATATAGTTATATTATTTGTGCGGTCGAATGATTCGCGCACTGACGTGCACAAAGCAGTGTGAGTTGCTTTGGGACGCACGGGTAACCTAGTTGAGTAGTTTCTGACGTCATGATTTGGAGGGGCAACATGGACCTTGTTTATGTCCGTGATTGATATATTATTATTGTATTCATGGCACGTTTATGGAAGCCATTTATTCTAGTGATCTGTATTGGTCTTCAGGTCGAAACCAATAGCAGCAATGTCACGTAAGTTATCGCCCCACTTCTTATTGTATGCTGTATTGTAAGGCCGCTCTTATACTAGTCTAGCGGGAATATGTTATTCCTAGAATGGACCTACAGAGTCGTTAGCCTTTAGGATTCGTATCGTAGAAGAAGGATTCCTACGAGTGGGAAAGAAGTTAATTTGATTGCAGTATTCATATGTGTAAACGCCTTCATTGTAATGCCAAAGTCGTGGCATGATTTTGAGAGGTTAGTTAAAACCTAAAGATACTAACTCAGATACCTCTTCATATATGTACCATTGAATATACATTGAGACTACGTTATATGGAACTATGTCTTGGATAGAAACAGTCTCTTATTGGACGAATGCGGGAGTTCGTGGTATGGGAGTACATGCTTAAGTGGATGACCTCAAGCAAGGTCAACGGACATTCCCTTGCTGTTAAAACCTAGTATGAATATTATTGGATTCTTATTACTTACGTGAGAGAGAGGATTTTAGATATGAATGACCAGAGATGTATCGTTTTATCGGAACTGTCACTACTATGTATAAATTGTTCATCGTACCTGTCAAGGAACATTGTACCGTCTTGTCAAACGTCTTCGTACCACGTAATAAATTATAATAACTTTACCGACGAGTTGAGTATGATCATGTTGGCCTGATTTGCCTTCCACTCGTTGAAGTTCTGTTGGATAGCTCTTCATCTAATTTTCATTCTACATTCGCGTCAAGATGCTAGTACATTGGTACATCTGCTACTAGCTATCATGTTACCCGAAAAGAGCGCTCAAGCCTAACTGCCTTACGCTCATCCCAACTATTCGCAAAAGTCACCCGTGCCATTTTGGTATTGTCGCGCAACGACAATACCTCCACAAATCGAACCGGCGCGACCTCATCAAACACTCATCTGAGAGTGCGCCAACTAGCGCTCAGTGGCACGTTACGCACCCAAACTGTGCGATCATTAGCTTTGGGACCCTAGAATAGGTTCCTACTGCTCCTAATCATGTCATGTGTTACTTGCCGCGAGCCGCGACTTTAATGTACCTTCTGATCATCCATCCCCCTTGGAAGTTTGGTGATGCTGAGCCTCTGCTCCAGCCACACCCAAGGCACTATGTACCCCGCGTACATTAATAATAATAATAAATTCCTTAAGCACCAAACACGGCGCATAAGGCAGAAACCAGTGCTCTCCAGGTTGTCCGTTGTGACGCCACTCCTCTTAGCTCTTGCACATTATTTAGGCCCAACGTTCTTCCTTCTCTTATTATTGTTCTTCTGAGTGTTTCTTTTGGTCTTCCTTTTTTCCTCTTACCCTCAGGAACCCAAGTGAGCACCTGTAGTGGTATTCTGTTGTTTTGCATTCGTAGGACATGACCGATATATGACCATCGTCTTTTCCTTATATAGTCGGAGACATATTTCTGCCTAGAGTCTTCTCTTATTTGTCGATTAGTCTTGAATTCTTTCCAACTGATGTTCATGAGTTTTCTAAGACATTAGTTCTCGAATGTATTCAGCTTTTTCTCCAATGATTTTGTTATTTTCCAACTCTCACAACCGTATGTTAACACTGAGATAACATTTGAATTAAACAGATGAAGCTTGGTATGTATATTCAATGATCGTAATTTCCAAATGTTAGATAATCTATTGAAGGCGCTAGCTGCCAAAGCAATTCTAGTATGGATTTCTCTTGTTGTGTCACCATCCTGAGCCATTTTACTGCCTAAATAATTGAAACTTTCAACTTTCTGTAGTTTTTCCCCGTTCAAGATGATATCAAAGGTCTCGTTAGAAAAGTTCATAGCTTTAGTTTTAGAGGCATTTATTTGGAGACCTATTTTAACCGAGAGATGACACAAATTATTTACTGCTTTTTGGGATTGTCTGGGTGTTGAACTTAAGAATGCTAAATCATCTGCGAAATCCAGGTCCCCAAGGAATTTTCCATTTGTCCATTTTATACCTAATTGTTCATTGTGGGTATAGTTTCTCATAACCCAATCAATAGCTATTCCAAAAAGTAGTGGTGACATAATACAGCCTTGTTTCACCCCTGTTTCTACTGTAAACCATTCTGTATTCCCTTTATTTGTTCTAACACAACATCTTGCATTGTCATATAGCGCTTTGATTATATTCACATATTTTGTTGGAAAACCATAGATTGTAAGTATCTTCCACAATGATGGGCGGTGTAGACTATCAAAGGCTTTTTGAAAATCGACGAAGGTGATAATAAGTGGTGATTGCCTTTCCACTGATTCTTCTATAATTGTTCTTAGTGTGAATATTTGATCAATACATGATCGTTTCGGCCTGAAACCCACATGTTCTTCTCTGATCTTTTCGTCAGCATGCAATTTAAGTCTTTCTAACATCATGCAACATAATAATTTTCCAGGTACTGATAATAGAGATATACCACGCCAGTTATTACAGTCTGATAGATCACCTTTCTTCGGTAACTTTACAATAATACTGTCTTTCCATTGTTGTGGTGGTTGTTCTTCTCTCCATACTTCATTTATAATATCTAAAATTCTCAAGAGGTTGTTGTCATTAACTGCTTTAATCATTTCCCCTGAAATTTCGTCAACTCCAGCAGCTTTAAAATTTTTAAATCTTTTAACGGCTTGTTTGATCTCGTCCAGCGTGAATTCATCGCAAGTTATTGGCAAGGTGGTTGTGGGTGTTTCATTATTAAAATCATGTGTTGCTGTTGGTGGTGGTCTGTTTAGCACCTCCATGAAGTGCTCAGCCCATCTCTTCATTTGTTCTTTTTCTGTTGGTATTGAATTCCCTAATTTATCTTTAACAGGTGTTTCCATAGCAGTAGGCTGGTGACATAGTTGTTTTGTAATTTGATAAAGGCACCTACTATTACCAGTTCTTGCAGCATTTTCAGCTTCTACGGCCAGTTCATTGATGAAATGTCTTTTATCTCTTCGAGTTTTTGTCTTTACTTCTTTATTTAACAAGTTATACGTTAGTTTGCAAGATTCAACTGCACTATGTGTACTTGCCGCTAGTAGTTTAAGTTTTGCTGTTTTCCTTTCTTGTATTTTATCCCAAGTATCTTCTCTCATCCATTTTTTCTTTTTATGTACTAGGTATCCGGTGGTCGCTACAACTGCTTCTGTCATTGCTGTTCTCAAATGTTCCCATTTAGTATCGATTGTCTTGGTGGTGATATCGTTGTCAATTTTGCCTAAAGCATCGAAATAGTTGTTCATTTTGACATTATATTCCTCCTTTATATCTCTTGATTGCAGTCTGTGCACATCTATTCTTCTATGTTTATTCGGTTGGTATAACTTGGCATACATTGCCGACGATCAAATCGGCAATTGGGTCCTCCAGGACAAATGCGTTGACTCTACCTGTTATGAACGGGGTGTCCACATTAATGCACGCCTGGGGGTAAGTCTCAACTTTGCCCCCGAAAGTGGTGCACTTTACAGTTTTGCCTGTAAGGCAGGAGTCGTCGATGCACGATCGACGAACCCCAATTGTGGTACACCCAGTGTCCGTCAACACGGAGACTGGTTTCTTCTCCACCATGCCTTTGTGGAGATCCACCTTGCCAGTCTCATCGACTGCTGATAAACATGGTGCCGCATGCCCGCATTGAAGCACTATCCTCTCGTTCGCGTGGAACAGAGGGCGACACCCCGCACAGTCTTCATCGTTAATTGTGTCTAACACAAATGCGGAATTCGCGTGTTCAATCGGGGTGGGACACCTGTCAGAACTATGATTCTTGCCACCACAATTGGAACACATGCGCTCTTTCTTCTTCTCATCGCGTGTACTTTTGTTGGAGCTTTTCGACGACGAAGACCCCGCATCAGAGTCAGAAGATCGACTCTCTGAGGAACCACTCCTCTGCTTCGGATGTTTGGTTTTATACCAAAACTGGTCTCCGTCCTGAGAATCTTCGAAGCGCACCTGCTTTCGCGTTTGGCGTTCCCCTCTGTCGCTATAACTATCATATTGTCGGTTCTGCCACCTCGGTCGACCGTTCCTATGAGATCGAAAATTCCCATAGCTATCTCTACGTGGTTGATAGGGGCTGGAAGGCTTCTCGCACTTCTGCTCCTGGCCCCTGTCTGACTGGTTTCGCCAAGGATGACGCTGAACTTTGCCAACACTGGCAACTAAGTCATCTGTCAGTCCTGACTTTTGAATAGGTTTGCCCGGATGGGCAACGACATAATGGTGCCCCAATTGGGCCATAGACTCAATATCCTTTGGCTGACGTTCCTGAAAGAACGCAACCAACTCACTAGAACACGAGGACAACACTTTGTCTCGTAGCACTAAGTCCAGCAAGCCATTATAATCCTTAGGAATTCCCACCATTTCAATTCATCTATTCAATAGAAGTTTGATCTTCGAGATAAAATCCTCGAAGTCCTGGTCTGCGCTTGGCATCGCGTTTTTAAAACGCGTCCGGTACCCGTCAGCAGTCAGACGGAATTTTCGGAGCAACCTCTCCTTTATTTTGTCGTAATCGGCCCTTTCCTCTAATGAGAGTCTATAAAAAGTCTCCATCGCAGGCCGCACTAGCAGCGTCGATAGCAGAGATGGCCACTGATCTCTGTCAGCCTTATAGGCCACGCATTCGGCCTAGACTCTTTCAAGGAAGAAATCTAAACTGTCTATTTTCTCATTAAAATTTGGCAGACGCAGCCTAAAAGGACGAAGAGCCCCACCAGGAGTCGAGTTCTGACCACTCGCGCGCACTTCCAGTTTCTTTAATTGTATTTCCTTCTCCATCATTTTCTCCTCCAGAGCTATTCTCATTCTCTCCTTCTCTAACTCTAACATCTCTATCTTCTTTCATCCTCTTTTTTTGTAATTCTCTCTCTTCTTTGATCTTCTTCTCTTGTAACTCTTTATCTTTTTTCATCTTCTTTTCTTGTAACTTTTTATCTTCTCTCAACTGCCTTTCTTTCAATTCAAACTCTTTCTGCTTCCACTCGTTTTCTTCTTTCATCTTCTTTTCTTGTAAATTCTCTCTCTATCCTCTTTTCCTCCAATTCTCGCTCTATCTTTTTTCTAGTAATTCAAATTCTCTTCGTTTCATCTTCAGCTCTTCAGCTCGGATCTCTCTCTCCCACTTCTGCTTCTCAATCTTTTCCTTCTCCTCCTTCTCCTCCTTCTCTTTCTTGTCCTTCTCTTCCTTCTCCTTTAAAGCTTTTTGATTTTCCACTGAATAAAATTCAGCTTTGGCATAGTCACTTAATTCTTTGGCAGTGTACCCACATTCTTTCCCAATCTGAATGAAAGCCTGTAGATCCATGGCGTACACTCACAATATTCACTATTATCTCTTGCTATAGATTCACTATGCAATTACTCAGTCGTATGTACTGAAAACTCTTCACTTATATCAATAGATAAGACTCTGCTTACAATGATGTAGTAATGATAATAAATATAGGTATCCCTTCTCAATATACACATATGCATGTACATGCGTGTAAGTATATATCACCTCAACTCTCAGTGTAAATACATCATCAACCTTTACCTGTTATAATGTAAATATAGTCTTACTTTGCCACTTGGCTATTGTCTCAACACTCTGAAAATTTGGTCTTTCTGACAACTTAGTCTTTGTGATACACTCAAACAGACTCACAATAATCGACAGTTGTATAATAACAACTGATGAAACTTTCTGGTGCTCTCTGACACCACTATATCACCTTGACAATAAATCAGTTTCTACAAAAGTCAGTTTTGGCACCGACACTGGTGCTATACTCAGATAACACTTTATTTACACCTATCTTAATAGTCTATGCTATGGCAGTGCCTCCCTTGGCAAAATGAGCACTACACAGATGAAAGAAACACACACATCACACTACGAAAACATAATTCCAGTCACCTACTGGAATATTCTGTTCAAACTATGCTGCTGAAGTACAGGCCATAAGCATTGCTGCAGGAATAATAAATAACACAATAAGCCAATGTCAGCAGGTTGTATTCCTTACCGATGCAATGTCAGTTCTGCAAGCCCTCAACAGTGATAAACTGCCAGAATTAAACAAAGTCCTATGCGAAGTAAATATCAAAAGAAGGGTAGTGCTACAGTGGATACCATCACACTGTGGCATACCAGGAAATGAGAGAGCAGATATGTTAGCAAAAGAGGGAGCAACACAGGAACAAAAAGAACAAACAATCACATTCCAGGAAAAGAAGACCCTTATCAAGGCCATCAGGAAAATTGATCAACAAAGAGACAACTATCAATATCTTGATCGAGCAAAACAGGTGATCCTGTTCCGTATGAGAACAGGACACAACAGACTGAACAGTCACTTATACAGACTGAGATTGGTCCCATCACCCCTATGTACGTGTGGACAGGCAGCACAGACAGCCGAACACATCCTGCAAGACTGCCACATGCTTAGTCAATTGCGAACTGAACATTGGCCCACAGAGACGCACATCCACACAAAGCTGTTTGGGAGTCTTGAAGAACTTTCAACCACAGCAACATACATCCAGAAAACCGGACTTCTTGTGTAGACATTTCTAAACAACAGCGAACGAGAAGAAGAAGAAGAAGAAGATTGTTATAGGTGGGTCCTCTCACTGTTAAAGGGGGTCCGTTTAAGGCTATCATACTGCTGAAGAAGTATCTTATTTGAAACAGGGTATTTCGTTATTAAATTGAGTGTCATCGTTACTTCCTTCCGAGCCCCGTTCACAAGTTCGTCAACATTAGTGTTTTTGAAGAGCAATATCGTGCTTAAACAAAACCATAGGATGAAAACATAGGGCGTTGATAAATTCGCCAACTTAAGGATCAATCAATTAAATCAGTTGATAATCCCAATTCTTTCTGAGTCCATCTGACATATTTATTACATGGTACATCACGAAGACATCATAATTTATGGCATTGTAATATATTCATTGATACAATTCATCTCCAATCAGTGCAGTCCAGCCCAAACATATAGATCAATAAATATCGTCGTCAAACATGGTAGGCTATATACACGCATTACTGCAATGCAGTTAACCGGTAGTGAGACCTGCCAGTCTGCGAATATGGATCATAAACATGATCAAGTACTCCCGTATTATGGACTTCAATTAACTAATGGTTCTCCACAACCATACTGAACTTACTCATAATCAAGGCTGACCCTCTAGCCAAAAACTCACAAAGAAATGCACTGCACTATCATGATATCCTGGGAGTACACGGAATACGTCTGTCTCGTTCAGAGATCATTATAAAAAGGGTAAACGAAGATCGTAGTCAAGCGTGACCAAGTCAACCACAACACGTCACAAGCGTCCTATACAATTCGCGTTCAATGAATACCGTGAAGCGTGAAAAGAACTTCTATCTTTAACTCATCTCGAGCATTTAATGCGTAACTTTAAAAGTGCTAATAACTGTAGCAGACGACGTTGTTAAACATGTCGTAACATTTCCCGGCCCGACGGGGGTTAAAATAATCTATTCTATAGATTTTGTTTCTAGAATTTACTAAATGAATTATAATAAAAAATTTAACGATAATCGACATACGGCCTACGGTGTTCTGTCCAGAACAGTGTCGTAAGTCATGTCAACATAATAATCGTCATATAATACATGAACATTATATTAAGTTAACTAAAGAAAATGTCATCTGTCAAAAAGGATAGTAATTATTTATCTACTTACTTAAAATTATGTCTAAAAGAAAATCGTGTGTTGTGTCATAAGATATACTAACTATAGAATTAACTAAATAATCAATGTAATATGTGTAGGATTTTATAGAATTAAACTATAATTAACTAAACTAAAGTATAGTATCAATGTGAAGAAAATAAAGAAAAGTAAAGAAAAGTAAAGAAGAGAATAATGGAGAATGCATAAAAATTAAGTAGTGAGACATTAATAGATAAAAAAATGAAACATGTGTGTACAGAATTATTATATAATAAAATTAAGTTATCAACTGAAAAATAATAATACATATGTTAAGAGTCAGTTTGTTTTAATGTGCCCTCTTTAAACTTCTTTATATATTTGTGGTCTAAGGGAGATTACCAGTAGTTTTATTTTCTGGTATAAGGTTGATTTAGTGGTTGTATCCCTTTGGTCTTACTTGTGTCCAGCTATATGTTCATATAAGGTTCTGTTCGTAGATTTTCTTGGAACAGTTTCGAGAACATTCCTGTAGTGAGACGAACTCTGGTCGCGCGATTGATTTGCGCATGCGCTATGATTTAGTCGCGGAGATAAGGCTGTTGTTCGAGAGAGTCAGCTGGGCATCTTGGAGCTGAACAGAGGTTCAGCGATTCTTCTCTGACCCTGTGAACATATTACAGTGTCCTTTGTGTGTTTAGAGAAATGGTTGAGACTTCCCCTTTGATGTAATTCTGACATTTTTGGAGAGCCTAGGAAGGCGTGTGTTTTGTGGTGTTATTCTTGAAGGCAGTCAAGGTAAAGATATCCTTTTGAACTATATGTTTTAGCAGTCAAGTACTTCATAATTTAATGCTATCAGCCTAAGTTAGTGGGCTGTGCTAAGATAACTTTCTCCCAGCGCGGAAGAGAGTTCGGAAGATTATGGGTATCGTTCTATAGATGCACCTACCGTGTTTGGTCAGAGGAAGGACAGAAAAACATTATAAGGCATCTGCTAGAGCGCCATGGAAGGCGAAAAGAATATTATTAGTGCCTAGGCTCAGAAAAACATTATACGGCATCTTTTATAGCGCCATGGAAGGCGGCAAGATTATTATTAGTGCCTAGGGCCAGAAAATTGTATACGACATCTATTGTGTCGCTGGAGAAGAGAAGGTGGAGAATATAGTCATATGATGTGTTTCATTGTAACTCGTGACAGTGGATTGTTACCAAATAAATGAGCATTGTTTGTCAGGATGTCCTTGTGACTGTATTACGTTATTAAAACAGTGTAGAAAGAGAAGAAGTTATACCCTTTACTGACTTCTACATGTGTTGATGTGTGTGACTAGTATTGACTTTCCCGTGCCTGTTCGATCCTGAACTACACGCATTCGCGTATCTTGACAACACACACACACACACACCCTGTCGGCCATCTGTGTAAGCCCGACCTAGCTGAATGCCTTCATCAGCGTCTATCTACAAACTGTCCAATTCTATCACTCAAGCTCAACAGTAGAACAAACTATCCACCCACCAGTATCTCTACAGTGATAAACAACCCACTACTTGTTACAGCTATGATGAGGAAGCAGTGTACTTTTACAGCGATGGCCAGTATGGCCTAATGGCCAAGAAAGAAATATATTTTACAACATATTATATCATGTGATAATTATGTAACCATAAATCAACAACTACATGTAAAAATTAATATATTACTTATATTATTCGATTATGTAGTGTCTTGAATAAAAAATATCACTTTGAGCATCGAGTCTTTTCAGTTTATTGTGTTGTTAGTTCTCATTGTAAGATGACGGGAGGCGAGACAGGGAGTCTGCCATAACGTTCTCGCTGCCAGGAATTGATTCAATTTTGAAAGTCGAACGGTTGCAGTAATATTGCAAATCTTGCTAGTTTAGCATTCTTGTGGTTAGCTCGTCTTAGTGGTGCTAAAGACTTCTGGTCAGTCTGTATGATGAATGGTGCACCAAGAAGGCACTTTTCGAGTTTCTGAATAGCCCATACTACTGCTAGGAACTCTTTATCTATCACAGATTATTTGGTTTCAGTATTGGTGAGCTTTCTCGAAATAAACATCGTTGGGTGGAGAACTCCTTCGTGTTCTTGCAAAAGACTACCTCCGATTCCATAGTTGCTGGCATCTGTGCGTAGAATAAATATTTTTTTAGTGTTTGGCAACCTTAAAATATGTGGCCTAGAAAAGAGTGATAATATCTGGTGAAATGTTTTGTCACAGTCTGCCGTCCAGGTCACTTTCACAGGCATGTCTTTCCTCAAAAGTGAAGACAGGACAGCTGTGATGAATGATAAATTAGGTATGAATCTAATATAGTATTGGACGAGACCTAATAAACTCCTAACTTGTTTTTTTTTTGTCTTAGGAATTGACAAATTTAAAATTTTAGATATATTATGGGGAACAGTTTGGATACGTCCCGCCCCAATAATATGTCCAAGAAAAGTTATCTCATGGAACGCCACTTGTATTTTAGTGGGTTTAGCGGTTAACTTATTTTCTCTTAAGATTTCCAAAACAGAATGAAGTCCTGAAAATTGTTCCTCAAATGACGAACTAAATAAACAGATGTCGTCAATGTACGTGATAATATCCTGTCTGTGTGAGAAAATTTGTCGCATCATGCGTACAAAAGTAGCCGATGCGTTCATAAGCCCAAAAGGCATAACGTTCTACTGGTAAAGACCTTGTGGAGTCGAGAACGCAGTATAATATTTGGCTTTTTCAGTTAAGGGAATCTGCCAATATCCCTTAGTTAGGTCTATTTTTGTGAACAATTTTGCAGTCGATAGACGAGTAAGTAAGTCGTCAAGGATAGGATGTGGTTCACTGTCAGCCACAGTCTGAGCATTTAACTTCCTATAGTCGACACATAAACGAATGTTGTTGTCTTTCTTTCTAACAATGACTAAGGGTGACGAAAATGAAGAGTTACTACTCTCTATAATTCCCAAGGACATCATTTGATTAAGTTCCATCATTGTCTTACTGAGATAGTGTACTGGAACCGAATGTGGAAGTACACGAATAGGTTTGTCATCCTTAAGTATTATGTCGTGACTAATGCATGAAGTGCGACCAGGCATATCAGTTAACACATCTGAAAAAGATTCCAAAAGATCAGCAATCTGTTGATGCTGTTGCGTTGTAACCGACGGAGAGATGGTTACATCACGCCAAGATTCTGTAGCCTGTAAAGCAGGTACAGGTAAAGAAGTGTGTACCTCAGGAAAAGAAGATTCTTCTTCCTGAATTACGGATAGATTAGTATAATGACAAGAACCTGTTGATTTATCCTCTAGATCATGAAAAATGGATTGTATGTGTTGAGGGCGAGTGTGAAATTCCTTAAGCATGTTGATATGGTATATTTTATTATGACCCTTAATGTCTTGAATATAGTCAACGTCGGAAATTCTGTCGACAACTTTGTAAGGACCATTCCATGCAATTAATAGTCTATTTTCTTTTCGTGGAAGTAACACGAAAGCCTCATCACCTGAGAATAATTGACTTAATCGTCTATTTCTATTCTGAAACTCTCGAGCTTTAAGTTTAGCAGCCTCTGAAGAAGCTGTTGCCAATTGGCAAGCATCAACAATTTTCTTACGTAAATGTATGACATATTCATATGATGACTGGGTATCCTGAGTCATCTCAGCATCAATCAGTAGATCCTTTATTAGCCCCATTGGACCTCTTGGTGGAGCACCAAATACTAAATGGAAGGGAGAGAAGCCTGTCTGTTCATGCGGCACCTCTCGATATGCGAAGAGTACGGCTGGAAGTACTTTGTCCCAGTCCTGAGGATGTTTAACCGTAACTTTGTGTAATAATTGTTTAATTGTACGGTGGAGACGTTCCACTGAACCATTGCTCATCGGGTGATATATGCTACTAAGATTTCGTCCGATGTCAAGTGTCTTCATTACCTCAGCCATGGTGTCAGAAACAAATTGAGACCCATGGTCAGACAAAATTTTTCTAGGAAAACCCAATCTAGAAAATATAAGCAAAAGTGCGTCTGCTACATCTGCTGTAGTAGTAGACTTTAATGGAATCGCTTCTGGCCATCTCGTGCATAAGTCAATGCATGTCAGGACAAATCTGTGACCTCTGGCTGAAGGTAAGAGAGGACCAATAATATCAATGGCCATCTTATCACAAGATCGTACCGAGATGTCACATGCTTGTATTGGGGCAGTATGAAATGCACCTCGTGACTTCACTTCCTGACTGATTTCACATGAACGTACATGTGAGACGCCTGGCCAAAAAAAAAGAAGATAACACTCGAGAACGTGTGCGAGTGTATCCCATATGACCCGCGCATTGGGAGTCATGTGCATGTCGTAAAATGTAAGACCTTAATGAAAAAGGTACTATAACCTGTTGTTTAACTTGTGTGATTTGTCCATATAACATCTGATTAAAATGTCATTCTTAATTTTAAACCAGTGTTTGTTATTGTTATTAAGTGTTAAATTATCATACTTATTTACCAAAGCAAAGAACTTTTTTAAAGAGTTGTCTTCTCTTTGTTTGGTAGCAAATGACGCTCTATCTATAGGCGAATGAATTTCCATGTCGTCCTGAAGATCTGTTTCAGGAGTTGGAGTATCCACTTGTGTTAAGGTTTAAGCCTGGGCTCGAGTTGTCATTGCATTTGCTGTAAATAGATTATTTTTTTCCCATTCAATAATTTCTTCTGGTGTACAATCTTTACTGCCGTGGATGCGACCGACCATAAAGTCAGCTATCGGATTCTTCAACATGCAAACCTTAACATTACCTGTAAAAAATGGTGTGTTAACATAAATGATTGCAGTGGGGTAGTGCTCAACAGTACCACCAAAAGTAATACACCTGACAAATTCATTGGTCGAACAACTTGGATGGACCAATGATTGCCTGACTCCAATGGTGGTTGATACTGAGTCTCTTAAAACAGATACCACTGTACCATTGACTATCCCTCTATTGAATATTAGAGAGCCTGTTCCGTCATTAGCCGAGAGACTAACTTCTGGTGAAATGTGTCCCCAATTCAGCACTGTCTCTTTGGCTTCTGAAAAATAACATTTCAATCTTGGCAACTATTTTCCACGTTATAATTTACAGCATAACATGTAGAAGATGATTGTACCTGATTATTATTTTGTGGGACACTTGGGGTCGTACCAGTAGTGAGTGCCGTCCCTACACTGTGATCAAAGTGTGCTGGTCTCCGTGAATGAGACCGCTGTCGGTAACGATTACCGGAATTATTACGTTGTCCACCATGGCAGCTATTGTTTCTAGGTCTGGAATTATGATTATTATTATGCCACTTGTTACCATTGTTATTTGTATTACCATTAAATGGTTTATTCCATTGTGACCTCTGTTGATAATTATTGTTATATCTGAAATGAGGTGACTGATTCCTAAATTGCTGCCTGCCTCGGTTGAAATTACCATTATTGTTATTATTATTTTGCCACTGATAATAATTGTCATAGTATCTTTTATTTGAAAAATTTCTACCAAGGCTCTGAGCTCTTGATCTGTCATTACCATGATATGACATATTAGAAGCAACTGGTAATGGTTCTCTTAATTGGGAATTAGATATGCTAATTGTGGGTGTGCAGTACAATAATTTATTGCTATTTTTCCAATTCCGCTATAATGGGTGGTTTGCGCTCCTGTAAAAAGGAAAAAAATGGTGCGCTAACAGAGGATAGAACCTTGTCCCTAAGTAGCAAATCAACTAACTTATCGTAGGATTTATCTAAACCAGCAAGTTCAACCCATCTATTGAATGTATTGCGTATATTTGCAATGAAACCTGTGAAATCCTTGCTTGATTCAGGTAGAAGAGTTTTGAACTTCATTCTACAACTTTCCTCATCCAAATGAAATCGTCGTAATAATAAATTTTTAACGGCATCATAATCGTTAATAATTGTTGGATCCATGTTCTGAGCTGCACTTGCGGGTTCACCATCTAAAAATTCCCTAAGTTTTAGTGCCCATGTAGATTTATCTAATTTATTGACCTTACACACATCCTCAAAGCGTAACAACCATGCTGATAAGTCATCAAAATTTAATTTGAATGGTGGTAATTTAAAATTGTAGCAGCTTTTAGTCTGGTTTGTTGTAGATGTATTAGGCGCAATATCACTATTATTGCTATTTGAAGTCGATTGAGCTCGTAATCTTATTTCATCCATACGCAACTGTATTAACTTTTCTTCTGCTTCTCTTTCACGTTTTATTATGTTTTCTTCTTCAATCTGTTTCCTTTCCTCTATTGCTATTCTTCTTTATTCTTTGGCCTCAAGTTCTGCTTGTTCTTGTTTAGCCATCGCATTTTGTTCTTCTTCTTCACGTTTAGCCATAGCTTTTTGTTCTTCTTCTTCACGTTTAGCCATAGCTTTTTGTTCTTCCATTTCTCTTTTTCTATCCGCCTCCGTGGCTTCTGCCTTAGCCAGTTGCGCCTCTGCATAATCACGGAGAGCGTCTCCTTTCAAGCCAAAATCTTTACCCAGTTTAACAAACTGTTCTAAAGTAAACATCTTAATCTAATAATATATATATTTAGCCAACTATAAATCTTATTCAACAACAAAAATCAATCAATCAATTATATGTGCCTAATGGCTAACGTAGTACCATTACTAGGATAGTCTACTAAGTATCTCTCAATCTGCTTACCATCTTCAAGGTAAGATCTAACTTTTCCATTGATTTATCAATATTTTATCATATTATGCCATATGCAGCATGTAAAAACAGTAGTGACGTGGACTATTAGTACACATTGATGAAGTCCTATTAGTCATCAAGTATTTTTTTTTTCAAAATTAATCAAATTTAATCAAATGTTTTATCTTATTATTCTATTATAATTAATTTATATTATTATAATTAAAATATTAGTTTTGAATGAATAAATACAAAAGACACAATAAACCAAAGTGTTACAACACGATATCACGCCACAATTGACAATTTACGAACATTAAAATGATTCTATGAAATGAAGCAGAAATCGGAAGTACTAAGTGTTGAACTGAAAATAGGTCAAAATCACACTACACTAAAAACGATGACGTCACAAGGACTCGTAGACGACCGTTACAATATATAATAATAATATAATAATAATAGCCCCTTCAGTCATAACTGACTATGGGAATGCGCCCCTGAGGTGACAGCCCTCAGCTGCTTATTTTCCTGGTGCTCCTTTCGACGTTTTCTCCCCTCCTCTGCTTGTTGTGTGAGCCTCTCTTTGCCCAATCTGAGTTGGCGCCGTAAATAGCATCGCCACTTAGTGCGATCGGCAGCTTCATCCTCCCATGTTGCTGGATCCATGTCCAGTGCCCTCATATCTCTCTTGCACACATCTTTGAACCTCAGCTGTGGTCGCCCAACTGTTCTCCTGCCATCTGCTAATTGTCCGTAGAAGATATCTTTTGGGATGCGACCATCTTCCATGCGACGAACATGGCCAAGCCAGCGAAGTCTGCGCTGTCTAAGCAGTGTATACATACTTTGAAGGCCAGTACGTGACGACAACACCTCGACATTAGTCACTTTATCTTTCCACGAGATGCCGAGGATGCGGCGTAGACACCGTAAATGGAAGGTATTGAGCCTTCTTTCTTGCTTAGCATAGGTCGTCCAGGTCTCGCTGCCATATAGAAGTGTGCTGGTGACGCAGGCATTATATACCGCAGCTTTGGTCTTCATTGTGAGTTTGGAGTTTCCCATAACACGCGATGTGAGGCGGGCAAAGGTAGCTGCAGCTTTGCCAATGCAGCTGTCGATTTCTGTATCCAGTGAGAGTTTGTCATTGATGGTAGACCCTAGGTATGTGAAGTGATGCACAACTGCCAGTTCATAGTTATTGATAGTGATAACTGGTGCAACACCCGCATCCTGACTCAGCACATTCGTTTTCTTTAGACTTATTGTGAGGCCAAAGTCCTTGCATGCTTTAGTGAAGCGATTCATCAAGTTCTGAAGCTCCTGTTGGCTTTGAGTGACGACTGCAGCATCATCAGCGAACAACAAGTCTCTTATAGTGACCCTTCTGATTTTTGTTTTTGCCTTCAGCCTTGAAAGATTAAACAGACGGCCATCTGACCTAGTGTGAAGGCATATTCCTTCAGTTGCATCTCTGAAAGCATGTTTCAAGAGTAGGGCAAAGAAGATCCCGAAGAGGGTCGGAGCCAGAACACAGCCTTGTTTAACGCCACTTCGTATGTCAAAAGGCTGTGACGTGCTTCCAGCATATTGGACTGTTCCCTTCATGTCGTCATGGAATGACTTTATCATTTCCAGCATTTTAGAAGGGCAGCCTATTTTCAGGAGGATTTTGAAGAGTCCATCCCTACTGACCAGGTCTAATGCTTTTGTGAGGTCTATAAAGGCGATATATAAAGGCCTTTTCTGCTCTCTTGATTTTTCCTGAAGCTGGCGGACAGAGAAGATCATGTCTGTTGTTGATCTGCCAGCTCGGAATCCACACTGTGACTCTGGATATATGCGCTCAGCTAATTTGTGGAGTCGCATCAAGATGACTTTGGCAAAAACCTTACCAACAATACTAAGAAGAGAGATTCCTCTGTAGTTATTGCAATCACTTCTGTCTCCTTTATTTTTATATAGTGTTACAATCCTGGCATCTCGCATGTCTTGAGGAATAGTTGTCTCTTCCCAGCACTGGCACAGCATCCTATGCAGGGGATGTAATAGCGTGCTCTTACCGCATTTGATTAAATCAGGAGGAATCCCATCACTGCCTGGTGCTTTGCCAGAGGCCAAGCTATCAATGGCCTTGCTGAGTTCCTCTAATGTTGGTTCGGCATCCAGCTCCACCATAGTTGGCAGACATTTGACAGCATCAAGGGCTGCAGGCGTAACGGTATTTTCTCTAGCGTAAAGCTCAGAGTAGTGCTCGACCCACCTCTCCATCTGCTTACCCTTATCGGTTAGCTTCTCTCCGCTGATGGTTTTTAGCGGTGCCGTCTTACTTTTTGGGGGGCCAAGTGCTTTCTTTATACCGTCATACATTTGTTTAATGTTGCCTGTTTGCGCTGCGATCTGGATGCTCTCACTGAGCTGGAGCCAATAGTCATTTGCACAGCGTCGAGCAGTTTGTTGAACTTTGCTTCTCGTAGCCTTCAGGATCTGTAGGGTTCTAGCACTCGGTGAACGTTTGTATTCATTCATAGCACTGCGCTTAGCTTCAATGACAGGTGCCATCACATCTGATGAAGCATCAAACCAGTCATTTGACTTTGCCGTTTTCTTACCAAAGGTGGCAAGTGCAGTACATTGAATGGTGTTCCGTAGATGCTCCCAGTTCTCTGTAATAGTATTACCATGCTGAGGGCTACTGAGCCCTTTCTTGAAGGTCGCAGTAAATTGAGTGATCATGACAGGGTCTGACATCTTGCTGGTATCAATGCGTGGTTTCCCTTCATGTCTGACACAGTAGAGTTTTCTTGGTTGTGCTCTGATTTTGCAGCAAACCAAGGAGTGATCTGTATCACAGTCTGCACTATGGTACGAGCGTGTGGAGAGCACAGACCTGAGAAGTGGCCTTCTGACGAGAATCAGGTCCAGTTGGTGCCAGTGCTTGGATCGTGGGTGTCTCCATGACACCTTATGCTGGGGGTTTTGTCTGAAAGTAGGTGTTGGTCACGCAGAGGTCATGGTGGACACACAACTCTAAGAGCCGTTGTCCATTTTCATTCATCTTGCCAATACCAAACCTGCCCAGACATGAAGGCCATGAAACATTATCGGCACCCACTCTAGCGTTAAAGTCACCAAGGAGAACAAGCTGTTCTTGCCTAGGTATGCTTTTGATGACTGCTGCTAGATTCTCGTAGAACTCATCTTTAGCTTCTGAGGCAGAGTACAGAGTAGGAGCATACACACTGACAAGGGTGATGGGACCTGTGCTAGTTTGCAGGCGGAGCGTTAACAGGCGTTCTGATCCATTCTCGCCTGGTTCAACCATTTTAGTTAGCGATTTTTTGACCGCAAAACCTACTCCGTGTTCTCTAGCTTTATCAAGATCTTTCCCTTGCCAATAAAATGTGTAGTCCTTCTCGCTCACCGTTCCAGAGCCAGCCAGGCGCGTTTCCTGAAGTGCAACTATATCCACCTGAAGTCGTTTAAGCTCATCATTAATTATGGCTGTCTTCCTTACATCGTTTACGTCCTGTAGATTTTCGGATAGTCCAGTCAACATAGTTCGGACATTCCAGCATCCCAATCTGAGAGTTTGCTTATTTTTATTATTCTGATAATTGCTTGGTGCAAAATTTTCTGTCCACCGTTCGGGTTTGACCCTAATCCCCATGCACCCAATGGGGAAAGCAGACAGTGGCGGGACAACACCTTATTGACTGGGGGCTGCCCAGCTTGAAGCGGGCGGTAGCTGTCCAGTGAGATCCTAGAACCTCTCCCACTGTTGGAAGTAGCCCCTGGCGCCATGCCGTACGCCAATTGGGCAAATGCTTATAACCGGTAACTGCTACTTCCCGTGTTTTGCCGACACCTATACGGTGAAGCTGGAGTGTCCTCTCCAGGGCGCGAGCTTTGGGCACAGTTATATGGAGATCAAGCTGTTGCCCATGCAGCATGTTCCCCCTCTCCACACAGCTGGTAGATCCAAAGGAACGGCAGTAGCCGATACAGTTTGGCACCAGCCACGTCGCAGGAGTTGCCAGAATAATGTCGAATCGACATTAGACTGCCTTAGGGACTCCGACTCCGGATTTATCCTCAGGGTTTACTCCCGAAGCCAATTCCATAAATGGATATTCCCGCAAGGCAGCGGTGGTTTGAATTCAGAGTTCCTTCTCTTAGATAAGCTACCAACCAAGGATCACGAGCCCTATCTGCCCGAAGCTGCTGGTTTTAAGGCGCCAGTCGCTCGCCTTTGCCCCTTCTCCCGTCAGTGAAAACAGTTCCGCCGGGCTCAAACTGAGCCACACGTGAAGGCCGGGAGCTGGACTTGGTTGTCAGAGGCTGCTTGAGGCGCGTGCCATTGAAGTATTTTATCTGTAGTGAGAGCTTACCCTCACTACAACTCCCGGCTGTAACAACCTTTGGAACCTAAATAAACGTCATAAATAAACGACAGTTAGATTTAGAATGAACGGGATAGTTTACAAACAAGTGACGAAAAATGAATAAAAATGAAACTTAGTACAGAAAAATACCACAAATATAACGTAACTTTACAGCTAACGTTTAACGTTGACTAGAATCAGATGCAAACACAGTCTGCCACGAAAGATCTCAGTGGATGTTTTGCAAATGAAATTAGTCAACTAATGTCCTACTCGAACGATCAGGATTTTTGCGGTCAATTGGCACTGACATAACAATAATCCTGATTCCCTGCCAACCGCCCGCTACATGAACATACATACAACATTATGTTCACAACCATGCAACATTTAATATTGAAAGAAAAACATGCCTGCAATAGGACTGAATTTAGGAGTGGCTCTAGGCCTAAACAATGTACTTATCTTTAAAGGGCGAATTCAATCATCCGCAAGATGTTGGCATGCATCAACATCAACGTATCGATGTCTGGATTGATCGCAGAGGCATTGTCAACTTTTGATTCCACAACTTCTTTGTAGATATTGAAAAAATTTTGAAATTTAACTGGCTTGTAATCTTCAACAGACACGTCGTCTAGTTACGGTGATGTTATGACGTCATTCTGACTTGCATTGCGCATGCGTTTTGAACTTTACACAGTCGCACGTCGTTTGCTCGTAAGGAAATTCGAAAACTAATGTTCATAATACTGTAATATTTAGACTTGAACTGACGAATGTTATTTATTTAAATCTTCAGCAACCACACTGGCCACCACTGTTACATTGTGGGTCCTCTCACTGTTAAAGGGGGTCCGTTTAAGGCTATCATACTGCTGAAGATGTATCTTATTTGAAACAGGGTATTTCATTATTAAATTGAGTGTCATCGTTACTTCCTTCCGAGCCCCATTCACAAGTTCGTCAACATTAGTGTTCTTTAAAGAGCAGTATGGTGCTTAAACAAAACCATAGGATGAAAACATAGGGCGTTGATAAATTCGCCAACTTAAGGATCAATCAATTAAATCAGTTGATAATCCCAATTCTTTCTGAGTCCATCTGACATATTTATTACATGGTACATCACGAAGACATCATAATTTATGGCATTGTAATATATTCATTGATACAATTCATCTCCAATCAGTGCAGTCCAGCCCAAACATATAGATCAATAAATATCGTCGTCAAACATGGTAGGCTATATACACGCGTTACTGCAATGCAGTTAACCGGTAGTGAGACCTGCCAGTTTTCGAATATGGATCATAAACATGATCAAGTACTCCCGTATTATGGACTTAATTAACTAATGGTTCTCCACAACCATACTGAACTTACTCATAATCAAGGCTGACCCTCTAGCCGAAAATTCACAAAGAAATATACTGCACTATCATGATATCCTGGGAGTACACGGAATATGTCTGTCTCGTTCAGAGATCATTATAAAAAGGGTAAACGAAGATCGTAGTCAAGCGTGACCAAGTCAACCAAAACACGTCACAAGCGTCCTATACAATTCGCGTTCAATGAATACCGTGAAGCGTGAAAAGAACTTCTATCTTTAACTCATCTCGAGCATTTAATGCGTAACTTTAAAAGTGCTAATAACTGTAGCAGACGACGTTGTTAAACATGTCGTAACAATGATAGACCACGAAAAGTAGAGGTAGATAAATATATACACTGCGTGACTGCGCACCAATAAAAACAAGGGGGTACCTGTAAACGTATTTACAAGATAGCAAGATGAAACAAGAGAATACATCACTTAAACACAACAAAAGAAATACTGAATGTACACGACGATGTAAATACAAACTAAACGACTACACCTAACACCCACAGGGCTTGGAATGTTAAGTATGGCAGTCGCAGGAAATCCGTCTGCCTAACTCCACTACTAAACATACACAGTCACAACCTATCAAGAATCAGTCTAATCCACTCTTTTCCCACAAGTAGGCCAAAAATGGATTAAACTCACCACCCTTCCTCCCTTAGACACACACATATAGAATTACACAACAGACTTAACAATA
Organism: Oreohelix idahoensis; assembly: GCA_024509875.1. NCBI lineage: Eukaryota > Metazoa > Mollusca > Gastropoda > Stylommatophora > Oreohelicidae > Oreohelix > Oreohelix idahoensis. The sequence goes on from JAMPIV010015913.1 coordinate 230,740, forward strand.
ACTACACTAAACAATTAAGTGCTGAGAGCTATCTTACACACTAAGCACTACCCGACCACTTCAGGGAAAATACACTAAATAAATTAACAGCAAAATTAAGTCTATAACCCTATAAACTAAATCATCTGATCACTCCACGTACTAAAGAACACGGGGAAAGATCTACTCCAACTAACTATTCACGTACATACATACAAACTAAGTCATACTCGGAAAATAGGGAAAAAGACACAACAAAAGGAAAGAAAACAATAACAACCCAAGAAGCACAAAAAGAATCAGCAGTATATTACTATACAGATTAGGCTAAATGATAGTTAGTATAGATAGAAAGACAGACAAGAAATTTAGAGTTTCAGAAAAACAAGAAAATATCAATATAATACATTATACAAAATCAAAGTCCAACGGCGCCTGAGCAAGAAGTATCCTCAGCACCAACGATGATGATGAACACGGTACAAACCAGACTCCACATTAGAAAACGTACAATCCAAAAGTATCTAAGTCCAGGAAACAAGTTTCTCTGAAAGTCTGTGTGTCAGTAACTCGCAACAGAGTTCCTTGTCACGGTATAGTAACTGTCAGAACACTTCTCTAATACGATGACTACTCTGTTCTATACGGTGCTCACACAGCACTGTCCACAATATAAACAGAAGTGTCTAAATTCCTACAAGTTCAGCTGCACAGCTAATATCAGCAGTATATCCGTCGGATAAACACGTATAAGTTCCTTGGCACTGTTCTATGACTGTAACATGAAACGTTTATTTCACAGCACGACACACCTCGGATCACAGCAGTCTACAAGGTAACGTATACTGGACCCTTGCAGGTTGGCAGGACACACTGCACCTAAGGATTCACCCCTGGTTGGGCAAGTCTGCGTGGAACAGGAACGTCACAGGCGTTGGTTTTCACCCCTGGTTGGGCACATCTGAGCAGGGATGACAAGACCAGAAGTCCAACACGATGACCTGAGGTACCAAACACCCTATCAACCTCCTATCAACTACAACTACCTAGCAACAATCTCCTTCCACCCTATACCGAGGTTGACCAAACTATCTCCCATATGACGCTCCACCTGCCGTCTGGGACAATCTAACTAGATGGTACCAACATCCCAAGCTCCGCTGCTCCACCTGGATCACTGTCATCAACCACAATAAGACTCAGAGATACACCAAACAAACCAGTCTGACGCACACTGCAACCCTAGCCTATCACTTCACACAATCGTACCACGAACTGCAAACATAACAGTGCAAACAATTTGAAACTCAAATGTAAACTACTTTATCGACGACAGACTGAAAAATATTTATACACTGAAAAATAGCCATCACAACTGAGACGCTGTAAGTAGGTCAGCTATCGAAATCGAGGTCAAGTCAAACAACCGTAAACAGTACACCGCACTCATTGACACACACACTGACTTTCTACTGGACGATCAAAATAGCTCACTCCCGTGAGTTGATAATCAGTAGGACGGCGCCCACACGGTGCCAACTCCTAACACTCTGTGTGTACACCTAATGGCTTGACTATAGCCAACACAGGCTCTAAGGCCCTGCTATCAAATAATATCACCTCTAACGGCCCGCTAGCTGGGAATAAATATTACACAGTACAGGCCCACGGCCTTTAGGCTCATCTCACAAGATCGGACAACGCCTCCAGCTGTCAGGAGCTAGTAATGTTGTGGATTTACCACCAACATCATATGGATCATACTAATAATACTATCAAGGCTCATTATCCAAGAGTATGACCACAACACAGACTAGCTGACAATAATTAATTACAACACCATTAACAGGTACGTTCCCTTTAATAATAGTACACACACACAGAAGCCGCCCACGGCTAACAATATATGATAAATGCAATATATAGAAATGCCAATTTCAACAACTCAATCTAGCATTATCACAACAAACTTGCAGGTATATTCTACCAAACCACCATCGCGCTGACTTTCGCTCACCGGCTAAGTCCTGTACTATGATAAAGCCATACTACAATACAATTGACTTATCAACGATGGTCTAAGGAAAAAACCACTAGAAAAACTACTCCACCACTCTAGAATTATCCAAACTAATCATGACCAAATGAATAAGTGACATAACTCTGTCAATGAACAACCATGGCATCCAAAAACCAGCAGAATGCTGACAGGGAACGTATATACGACCTATCCGGTCGATGGTCAATAAATTCGCTAATGTTTGCGCCAAAAACAGCGTTCACTTCCCCTTCCGGTCAGCTGACCAAACGGGTTTTAAATTCATATCAGGGTTGACAGTTTCAGCGTGACCAATTTAATATTTCGCAGAATATATATGCTGTAACATACATAAAATGGTATGACAAGATTACCAACGTGAAACTGATGACAAGAACCAGACAAGTGCCAGTGGAACAAGAGTTGAGAAGAAGACGCTGGCGGTGGATAGGACACACATTGAGGAAACCTGTTGATAGCATTACATGGCAGTCCTTGTTCTGGAACCCCCAGGGGAAGAGAGACAGAATATATATATGCATGGGCCGTTGGTTTTGTACCCCTCTCCTAATATCTCTCTCTCTGTGTCTCTGGACTGTGCGGACGTGTTTTTTATTTGGCTCTACATTTTGGATATTTTATTGAAGTTGTTCCCATTTAATATGGATGGTTTATACATCCATGTGTTGGCGGTTTTGTTTGACATATAATGAAATAGTTTATTTTGTAATTGTGTTAAATTCACGTATAAATATTGTGTTTTTTCTGTATGGAATGACGGTAAGAGCGTTCATCGTGTCCAGCCACCATTTGTCGATATATGAAACACTACTGTAACACATTCCAACTCTGACGGTGACCTTCTGGCTAGAGAACAATAAACAGCAATAAATCGCAGGGCTTGTCCGCCCTCAAGCAATTAATGTCATGGCGAGCTGGGACGACAGCATCGACGAATCGGGAATTTTTATATCGGTGTATTCATTTTTGGACTGCAAATGCCTTCTACCATGCTTTTAACAATGACCGCGTGACTCGTCACTGACCGCTGTAAAGAAGAGACGGCGTATACTAGCTCCTCTTAAACAGATAAGGTTTCCAGTGGAGCGATGTATTTCACTGGTAATTAATCCCAGCGGACATGTAAACATGTCACACTTGGAGATCGGTCATGGCTCGCAGGTAACGAAAGCTGATAGGGACTCTAGATTACGCCCGACCAAAATCAAAAATTATTCCTTAGACCAAAACAGAGCTATTCGCGTTAAACTTCAGGGATTTAACAAAGAGTCGGATTTAACCTTTAAAATAGCAAATGACGGTAAATGTGCTACTGTACTCTTCCACAATACATATCATTATGAGGCATTTCGCACAACGTGTACCAAATACTATCAGAATGACCATGTCGAGACGAGAGCAGATAAACAAGGTGCCTTTGTAGAAGATTTCATCACAACACCACTATTATCTCTGCACCTTTATCATACAAAAAAACAAGATAATGGCTCAAGCAACTGCCACTGTTATTGAGTCATGGCTGGAAACGGACTTTGTCAGTTTAAATGAGTCTGCACAAAACATAATTTGTACCACCAAATTGGACTCGACAGCATGTTTACCCCAGCTCGCAATAGACGTCACATCATCAGCTGCCAGCGTCTCATCTGCTGACAGCGAAATCATCAGCATTAACTCTAGCATACACTCTCCTACAAATACATCCACTTTGCCTCCCACAACACGGGACTTTCCAACGAGCGACACAGTAGCAAATACTCCATTTTCTCAACCTATGCTGGCCATAGAATATCCAATGGGCCCTAAAGACACTTGCACACAAACAGATGAATCATTATCACGGGAAAATCACCCAGAAGTCACTCACATGATAAATGCGCAGTGCTGCCAGGAGCTGATGCTCAAAATGGAGGACACACTTCGAACACTAATTGCCGATCTGACGACTAATGTCTATAAATCGATCAGCGCAGAAAACGAACTACTCAAAAAGGAAATACTGCATCTGAGAGAAGATAATTCCAATATGAAACACGTCGTCGAGCAACTACGAAGCGATTTTTCTATTTATAAAACACAGCACTCGGAACATCCTCTTACAGTACCTGAAGCTTCTGGAGATCCCTCCAAAGAACATATATCAAACGAACGCCGCAAGCAGCACCAATGTAACACCAAAAAAGTTGAGGATACACGTGCACACGAAGCTTACCCTATTAGTGTAAAAGTAAGCAACAGGTTTACCGCCCTTAACCAGCGTTCAGTACAAAATGAACAGGCATTAACGCCGCTACCAGATCAGATACTGACACAACAACCACCCGATGAAAACACCCAGACTATTCAGGACGATTCACACCAGGAAAATCAATGGCAGCAGCAAGAATCAAAACGAAAGCCGAGTCAACAACTATGTAGTAAAGCAACACACGTTATAATTGGCGACTCTCTCCTAAAAGGCATATACAATGACCGGATGTCTACTACTAAAGAGGAAACTGTCTCAGTATTAGCGATACCTGGAGCTGGAACTGAAAGATTAATTGATAGAATTAATAGGTTCGACATACATCATAACATTACAAGAACAACAGTACATGTAGGGATCAACGACATAATGAATGGACACAGCGTTAGCCCTTCGTCGATTTCCAAACTGACTACTACAATAAACAAAAATTTCCTAACACCTCCATTTTTATGTCATCCATTATTCCACCTTGCTATGGCTTCCAACGTCGCGTAGCCGACACCAACAACAAGACACTCCAGAGCTATTGTGAACACAACAACATTGGCTATATCAACAACACTCCTTTCTTCACAAGCAACTCTGGAGCACCAAAGAAACGCCTTTACATAGATCAAATACATACATCAAAACTAGGTAGCAGCATCCTAGCAAAAAACATCAAGTACCCGCAGCGAACGCAACACGACAACCCACCAGACACAAAGAACACAAACCGATCTACCATGAGATCAGCCCTTCATGAAAATGCACAACACACCTTGCCCGCCCCTCAAAGAAGCGCTTCTGTAACCAACAAATTACCTAACAACAAACAGAACGCCACATACAGCCAGGAAGCCGAACGTTACGATGTTATGTTTCCTCCAATACCTATAAGACAGCCCCTCACAAACACATTATATAACAGTTCAACAAGCAGTGCCACAATGTCCCAGACCCAAAAATCTCCTACAAGTGTTGGAACCACTGCAGATGAAATCTACAGTCGTCATGCTTCCTCCCGTAGCCTTCCTGATCGTGCTCAGTGGAACCCAGAACTTGGATACCTGATGCAATTCAGTCCTGCATCCCTCAGCCAAGCACTAATGATGTCTGTGCAACGGGGGCCCTACTATATACCTGACAGAGACATCCATTATCGATGATGAATCCACTCATTTTTTATTTTTTTTGGTTTTTTGTTATTGACTTAATCCCTGCGACCAAAGCCGTCTCTCCCGTGAACAACTAGTTGATTACTGTGACGCATAAAGTAATAAGTACTTTGTTACTTTCTCAAAACACTCTAATTTCATTGGCTACAGGCCTTCGACAGTTTTTTCATAATTTGCAAGATTTTATTTTATTTTATTTACTTTTTTAATTCGTATTCTCTCAGTGTTGCTTAATTACTTTGTTAGAATTTTAGTGTTGTGGTGTGAAAACGTGCGTGCCTACTGTTGTGTGACTATTTTAATATACTACTGACAATTTCAGTTAATTGTAATTTTTTAGCAATACTTGTACCAAGCGTTCGTACGTTAAGTACTAACATTTGTATTTTCACTTACTTGGTGACGTTAATTAGTTTAAATTTTCGTAGGTTTCGTATCTAAAATTGCTTTTGTTATTTTCCTTTTTAAAACACTCGCCAAAATAAAATGCATACCTATCAGACACAATGGCTAATTAAGGATGGTCTACGGCTGGGCCACCTGAACATTTACCATTTATTAGGCAAACTTCCTGAGCTTACACAAATTCTGAATAAAAATTTTCATGTTTTTGGACTTTCCGAAAGTCGTTTAAACGACAAAATATCAGATGATGAAATTGCCCTAAATGGCTTTAAAACAGTTCGGCGAGACTCAAGTAGAAAGCTAGAAACAGGTATAGTAGTATATATTTCCACTTCTATTAGTTATCGCCACAGAAGCGATTTAGAGACAGCAGAGACCGAGTGCATATGGTTAGAAATAAAACTACCGACTCAGGGACAATTTCTAGTCGGGTATCTTTATAGAAATCCCAGTGCAGGAGCCATCTGGTACGAAGATTTCACCACTATGATGGATAAAGTATTTACCACTGCCAAAGAAATTATTCTTCTAGGCGATTTCAACATCGACATGCATAACACAAACCAAACGTGGGAAAACATCATACTATCTTACAACCTAAAACAAATAGTCAACCAGCCTACCAGGGTAACAAATGCATCATCCACAACAATTGACCACATCTACGTCACCTGTGCAGAAAACATTATAGAATGCTCTGTTCCTACTGTCGCGATGAGTGACCACTATCCTATATGTTGCACGTGGTCAAAGAATAAATATAAAGCTCCAAGAAATAAACATATCAGTATTAAATTTAGAAGTTTTAAAAATTTCAACCGTGAACTATTTTTACATGATTTGCGAACTGCACCTCTTGCCAGTGTTTACCAGATTTCTGATCCCGATGACGCCATTGCCCATTGGACACGTATCTTTCTTTATGTGTTTGATAACCACGCACCAACTAAAGAAGTTCGTGTGAAACGACAGGTCAAATCTCCTTGGATCACCCAAGCAGTGCTAGACGCCATGAGGCAGAGAGATCAAGCTCACAAAAACAAGGACTTTAACACATACAGAGCACAGAGGAACAAAGTGCAATATTTAATTCGTAGTGAAAAAAGAAATTACTTTAAAAATTTGGTTCAGAACAAAACAAACAGTAAAGATATATGGAAAGCAATCAACACCTTAGCGAACAAGCGAAATCTGTCAGTCTCGTCAACCCCTAACAGTTCATTTACTTGCACAGACTTCAGCAATTACCTTCATGCAGAAATAAACAGTCTTAAATCTACAATACCAAATTCACCTTGTGACTTAGGCAGGCTGTCAGTATTTTGTGAGAACAAATGTACCAACACAATCCCATCCAACATTCCGTTTATGACAGTTAATGAAGTATATAACTATCTTCTAGGACTTAAAGATAATAACTCATCAGGACTAGACGGAGTCAGTAATCGAATATTGCGTTATGCGGCTCCAGCTATTAGTGATTCGCTTACATACATATACAATCAATGTATCGCACGGAGTTACTTTCCGTGGCACTTTAAAGTCGCTAAGGTGTATCCTCTCTTAAAACCTGGCACTTCCGACAATAATAACCTTGGTAACTATAGGCCAATCTCCTTAATATCATCGCTATCCAAACCATTATAAAAACACATACATAAAATAACACTACAACACTTAATTAACAACGGCTTGCTAATTGATAGTCAGTCGGGGTTTAGACCTAAACATTCATGTCACACAGCTCTAACTAAGATGATTGACAACTGGCACTTAAATATTAATAACGATAACATATGTGGGGCAGTTTTTGTAGACTTTAAAAAAGCATTTGATATGATAGATCACGCTATTTTAATTAGAAAACTAGAAACATCAAAAGTAAACCTTCAACTAGTGACGATAATTAAATCATCCTGTCAGACAGAAAACATGTAGTTTCTTACAATAACTCTTGCTCAAACCCAACCGTAATAAATACCGGCGTTCCTCAGGGCTCTATTCTTGGGCCTCTACTTTTTGCCATATACATTAATGACCTTCCACTACACGTCGAGCACGCATCCTGCGACCTATTTGCTGATGACTGTACTGTCTACACGAGTGATACAAGTTGCAACACACTCGAACTATCGTTACAAAAAGATACAGACAATCTGATTAGGTGGAGCATCGGAAATCGCATGCTAATTAATATAATTAAAACAAAGTGCATGTTAATATCAACTAGACAAAAATTACAAAATTCAGAGAAAACAACACTTCAGATCTATATTGGTACCTTACCAATTGAAAACGTTAATGAACATAAAACTCTAGGAATAGTCGTTGACCAGCATCTAAATTGGAACTCACATGTTCATGCACTGACCAAGCAAACGGCACAGAAAGTTTACCAGTTAGCTAAAATAAAACATTTCCTAGATGAAGATGCACGTAAATTGTTCTATATATCTCACATACAAACAAACCTGGACTATTGCTCCACAATCTGGGATGGTTGTTCTATGTCCAACACAAAAAGACTCCATTCACTACAAAAGCGTGCAGTGCGTCTAGTTTCTGACAACTGCCAAGCACAGTGTGTAGATCTATATAAAGATCTCAAAATACTGCCTCTAAGAAAGCGCTTTCTGTTCAACAAAGCTAAATTTGTTCACAAAATCCTGTCACAGAATGCTCCAACATATCTGTGGCCAATGTTCAAATACAGTGAAAGACGCAGTCAACGCCTTAACAAAATACAAGTGCCCAAGCCTAGGCTTGACTTATTCAAGAAAAGCTTAGCTTACTCTGCTGCTCATCTCTGGAACTATCTTCCACATTATCTGAAAGATAACAACCTCAGTCCCTATTCATACAATCGTAAACTTTTCGATTACTTTATGAGTTCTGATTATCTGCCCCCCTAATGTGATTATTTTTCCGAACAAATGGTATAATATTGAATGTAGGTTTAATGATGATGATAGTGTTTTTCAACATATTTTGTTTCATGGTGATACTTAGTTTGTATTTTTCAACATACTTTATTTCATGTTTATAATTAGATACTGTGAATGTGAGTATGCTATTATTTTACCTTTATAACGTTGAATTCCTTGAATTGATGGGTAAAATGTATGTGAGAATAAATGAAATCAGTATAAAAGATGAGAGAAAGGAAGGGCAGAATGTCAGACGGGCCTGCGTGCCCAATTCTCAACCCTTTGAAAATAAAGTTCGTTCGTTCGTTCGTTCGTTCGTTCGTTCTCTCTCTCACTTCTCGTCACCTTTCTTTCATTCTGCGGTTCTACCTGAGATGTGCCAATCAGTTCATCTTTCGCCAGCATCACCCCTCAGCTCCTCAACCAGCATAGAACTTCAGCACGAGCAAGTTGACGCCTTCCTCCTGTCCTGTGCCATCAGCTCAAGGTATTCCATGTCTTTTATCCCTTTCATTTCCTACTCCAGTTCTCTTTCCCGTATGTTTTTTTTTTTAATATGCTTTTCTAGTTATCTTATTTTGCGAATTCCAGAACAATGATTGCGTTGTAAATACTATCACCAGGTGTCTTCGGTGTCTGTCCATCCCTGGCGTCTTCTTATCACATCTTGCTCCAATAGCACTTCGTACATACTTCATTGTACATTGTACATACTTGGGAGCCGCGGTAGCATAGGGGTTAGTGCACTGGCTTCCTAGCTCAGTGGTCTATGGTTCGATCCCCAGATGATGTGGGATTTTTTTAGGCCGCAAACGGCTCCTGTGTCGACCCAGTTCCAACTGGGTACCAGAGCAGCTTCTAAGAAGGTTAAGGCGGCCGGCGTGATGCTGACCACATCACCCCTAGTGTGCTGATGGTCAAGAAAATCTGAGCCTAACTAACACCAAATTCCCAATATGCCTCAATAGGCGTGTAACGGGATCCTTTACCTGTACCTTTACATACTTCATTGAGTTTAAAAAAAAAAAAAAAAAAACTAGCTTGATAATGAAGACGAAGCTTGAGGAAGAAGATGATGTATGTATTTAAAACCAATTACAACAGAAACTATCACAATCTTTGAATGACCGAGGACTAGAGTGGAACCATGCCAGGAGGAAGACAGCCGATAGTATAGTATGGCGCTCTCTCTTTCAAACCTCTACACCTCACGGTAGACGACTAAGTAATTAAGTAACTACCGCTGCAACTGTATGTGAATGCAACATTTAGGTTTACTGAAAGGGGACCCGGTGCGGTAGTGGTTCCATACTCCGTAGCGAAAAAAAACGATGATAATGATGATTTTGGTGATAATGATTATGGAGATGATGATATTGGTGATGATGATTATGGAGATGATGATTTTGGTGATGATGATTATGGAGATGATGATTTTGGTGATGATTATTATGGAGATGATGATTTTGGTGATGATGATTATGGAGTCGATGATTTTGGTTATAATGATTATGGAGATGATTTTGGTGATGATGATTATGGAGATGATGATTTTGGTGATGATGATTATGGAGTCGATGATTTTGGTTATAATGATTATGGAGATGATTTTGGTGATGATGATTATGGAGATGATGATTTTGGTGATGATGATTATGGAGATGATGATTTTGGTGATGATGATTATGGAGATGATGATTTTGGTGATGATGATTATGGAGATGATGATATTGGTGATGATGATTATGGAGATGATGATATTATGATGGTGAAAATGATGATTCATATAGCAAAGGAAATCTGAGAAAAAAATTACACGCTGATATCAGATCTACCGCATCGAAAGCCGAAAACATTGAGTTGTCAACTATGGCAGAAAGTATTTCTTACTCGCAGCAAGGTCAAATACCAAACATCAGAAATGAGATATGTGAGGAATGTGGTAAATGTAAGAGGAAGAGGCATGTTCCGCAACCAGATGATATGTCATAACCTCGCAACCCAGCCCCTGCAGACCCAAGTAGAACAGTCCCAACAAAGATGATTTTGGTCATGTATGCAGAATGGGAGAAGTTCGCTTATCACGACAAATATTGGATATTGTTACCTCCTAACTCCTATCCAATTAATTTATTTGACATGGACGTCAACCTAAAGACAAATAATTGCCAAATTATTTCGTAAAACGCAGTCTCACCTTAACATTACAGGTAAGCGTGAGATACTGTCTGTTTTACACGTGATTTCAAAGCGGTCAACAATTTTTGCGGTCGTTGTAACGACCAGGTATTATGTACAGCAAACAAATACCTGGGTACATTAAAAAAAACGGATGGAAGATGCATCTCAGAAGTGAAGAGCAGAATCTTCTTCTTCTTTGATTCTTCGCCGCCGACCGTCAAAGCAGTCAGTGGCCATCACGCCTGGTGGCGTCTTGTAGGGCAACAACAAATTGATTCCACTTTGTTCGGTCGGCGGCCATCCTTGGTACAGTGCCCCAACTCTGGTTCATTATTTGCATCTCAGCCTCCACAGTCCGCCGCCAGATTGTTTTTTTAGCAGAATAACTCATGCAAAAACAACATTCTATAAAAGGAAGAGTATTTTATGCAACAAATCTTTGTCATTGGAAGTAAGAAAGAGAGTTCTTCAGTGTTATATAGAACCAATTCTGACATTTGGTAGCAAGTCATGGACACTTAGTAAAGAAGTAGAGAAAGCACTAGAGGCCGCCAAGATCTGGTTTTACAGAAGAATGTTAAAAATACCATGAACAGCCAAAAAGAGTCTTGAGGATGTCCTGAAAAAGGCCAATGCGCAAAGGAAACTTATTTCACAAGTTAGAAAGAAGCAAACCACTTTTCTGGGCATGTTATGAGAAGAGGAAAGCTAGAATATATCGTAACAACAGGTAAGATTGAAGAAAAAAGAGATAGGGGAAGACAAAGAAAGCAAATACCGGACAGTTTAACATCGTGGCATGGAAAGACGTCAACAGCAGAATTGATAAATTGTACTGGAGACAGGAAGTTGTGGAGAGACATGATCTCCCACGCAACTAGGCATGGTACTTAATGATGATGATGATTGTAACGTCAGTTTATTGACCATTTATGATTGACCATTTATGATTGACCATTTATGATTGTATATCCTTTTGTTTCGTTTCTTTGAAAAACAAATAAAAAATAAAAATAATACTGATTTGTCACATGACAGTTGTTCATCTTTATTCTAACATTTGTTTTATTGTATATCAGGTGGATTGTCTTATCTTTGAACTACCATAACTGAACGTTAGCCCTTGGTGATATCCGGTGGTTACCTATGTAGTTTGGTGGTCGGAGTGGCAAGAGGTATGCGTCCGCCTTGAATTATAGAGGTATCGGGTTCGATTCCCATTTGAGAGAATATATTTTATGGAAATTATTTTTTCAGAAGCAGTGGTCCAAATTATATACTCTCCCTGGTCTCCTGAGTAGTGAGATCGGATGTCTAGCCTTCTCGGATAAGGGCGAAAAAATAGGAGGTCCCGTGTGCAAGTTGCGCCCGTTGAAAATCCCGCAGCAGTTGGAAATCGTAAAGAGTAGGCCTATCCGGTTGCTGCCCAGTCAAAATTAGAAACCTACCCACTAGAAACATATTTATAGAATATGTGATTCCTATATACACACATTGGGATTCTTGCCGGTGCTACGGAGTTCGTGCACTGTGCTGAGATCCTCCTTGTGTGATCTAAGAGAGGAGATCGGAGCACTGATGGAGTTGTCCGTGTGCAAAGAAGATAGTCCTTAAATCCATTTTTTTTTTTAAATCTGAGCGTTAGCTCTTGGTGATATCCGGTGGTTACCAATGTAGAACTGTTGACCAGAACCCGACAAGTGTCAGCGGAACAAGATATGAGAAGAAGACGATGGAGATGGATAGGACACACAGGAAGTATGTTGATAGCATTACCAGAAGGTCCTTGTGCAGGAATCTTAATGTTAAGAGAGGCAGAGGTCGATCACAAAACATATAGAGAAGAGAGCTGGAAACAGAAGGGAAAATTAATGAGGACGACGTGGAAATAACTTGAGCTGATGGCGAGTGACAGGAGGACTTGGTATGTGTTTGTTGAAGGCATATGTTTCTTGGGAAGCTAAAGGGTATTGATTGATTGATTGACTGATTGATTGAAATCTGGTGGATTAAAAAATGACGATATAACATTTTAAAATATAAGTAGTGAACTTTTAAAATCACCCGAGAGTTTAAACATTAGGGGACGTACCCAGGCATATTATACTTTGCTATATTCAAAACTGAGTTACGCCGCGTTAAATCATTTATCGCTCGTTTATGGTTTAGTAAAACAGGGGTTCTGAAACTATTTTTGCCTTCACACCTCCTTTGATTGTGAACTTAAAGAACGTACCTACTGTCCTTCCCCAAATTAATCGAAGAACATTTCTAGACATGATAAAATGTTACTTCTTCCCTACTTCTTCTTGGGTCATAACTAATACCAAAAAACCCGGGCGTTGGCGTAGCTGGCGAGTCCTTTTAGGACTTTATGCTAGCAGATAGATAATGTTAGTCCTTTTCAGGACTTAGTATCTATCAACGCTGATCGGGTTAGCAGTCAACAGAGTTGACTTTTTTTGGGATGGTAAATGCGCTCTGATTTAACAAAATAGGTTGAAAGGATCGCGCCTCGGCAGTAGAAGGCAAAAACCGAACCCCCCCCCCCCCCCCCAAAAAAAAAAAAAAAACTTCTAGGATCTTGCTTCTGACACACCAGTTAGTCGCCATCACGCCTAGTGGCGTCTTGTAGCGCAGCAACAAACTGTCGCCATTGCTCGGTCGGTGGTCATCCTTCTTGCCATGCCCCAACTCTGGTTCTTACTTTGCATGTCAGCCTCCACTGTTCTCCGCTAGGTTGTCTTTGGTCTGCCTGACTTTTGCCATCCTTATGGGGTCAATAGCATAGCAATTCTGGTGATGGTGTCAGGATCCCTTCTGAAGACATGACCAACCCAGTTCCATCGTCTGCCTGCAATGATGGTGTGCATGCCGTTTTGATTGCACCGGGTAAACAGTTCCTGGTTGGAGATGGTATTTGGTCAAAAAATGTTACTGCAGGGATTGTATTTCTAGCAAATTTTTCATAAAGAAAACCATAAAAATAAATCTTCTTCAAGTGTCATAAGCCTGCCACGATCTCAATCTGTCCAGTACCATCTCTCTTTGTCGTCCTCTGTCTTTTCCCCCTTCAATCTTACCAGTTGCTATGATATATTCTAGCTTTCCTTCAATCTTACATGTTGCTATGATACATTCTAAAAAAAAAGGAACCCGTTACACGCCCATTGAGGCATATTGGGAATATGGTGTTAGGCCCATATTATCTTGACCGTCGGCACACGAGGGGTGATGTGGTCGGCATCACGCCGGCCGCCTTAACCTTCCCAGAGTTGCTCTGGTACCCATTTGGGGCTGGGTCGACCCAGGAGCCGTTTGTGGCCTAAAAAATTCCCGCCTCATCTGGGGATCGAACCATAGACCACTGCGCTAGGAAGCCAGTGCACTAACCACTATGCTACCGCGGCTCCCATGATACATTCTAGCTTTCCTGCAATCTTACCTGTTGCTATGATATATTCTAGCTTTCCTTCAATCTTACCAGTTGCTATGATATATTCCAACTTTCCTTCAATCTTACCTGTTGCTATGATATATTCTAGCTTTCCTTCAATCTTACCTGTTGATATAATATACTCGTATTCTATCTTTTCTTCAATCTTACCGGTTGTTATGATATATTATAGCTTTCCTTCAATCTTACCTGTTGCTATGATATATTCTAGCTTTCTTTTAATCTTACCAGTTGCTATGATATATTCTAGCTTTCCTTCAATCTTACCTGTTGATATGATATACTCGTATTCTAGCTTTCCTTCAATCTTACCGGTTGCTATGATATATTCTAGCTTGCCTTCAATCTTACCAGTTGCTATGATATATTCTAGCTTGCCTTCAATCTTACCAGTTGCTATGATATATTCTAGCTTTCCTTCAATCTTACTTGTTGCATTGATATATTCTAGTTTTCCTTCAATCTTACCTGTTGCTATGATATATTCTAGCTTTCCTTCAATCTTACCAGTTGCTATAATATATTCTAGCCTTCCTTCAATCTTACCAGTTGCTATGATATATTCTAGCTTTCCTTCAATCTTACCAGTTGCTATGAAATATTCTAGCTTTCCATCAACCTTACCAGTTGCTATGATATATTCTAGCTTTCCTTCAATCTTACCAGTTGCTATGAAGTATTCTAGCTTTCCTTCAATCTTACCTGTTGCTATGATATATTCTAGCTTTCCTTCAATCTTACCAGTTGCTATGATATATTATAGCTTTCCTTCAATCTGACCTGTTGCTGTGATATATTCTAGCTTGCCTTCAATCTTACCAGTTGCTATGATATATTCTAGCTTTCCTTCAATCTTACTTGTTACCATGATATATTATAGCTTTCCTTCAATCTTACCTGTTGCTATGATATATTCTAGCTTTCCTTCAATCTTACCGGTTGCTATGATATATTCTAGCTTTCCTTCAATCTTACCAGTTGCTATGATATATTCTAGCTTTCCTTCAATCGTACCTGTTGATATGATATATTCTAGCTTTCCTTCAATCTTACCTGTTGCTATGATATATTCTATCTTTCCTTCAATCTTACCAGTTGCTATGATATATTCTAGCTTTTCTTCAATCTTACCTGTTGATATGATATATTCTAGCTTTCCTTCAATCTTACCAGTTGCTATGATATATTCTAGCTTTCCTTCAATCTTACTTGTTGTTGTGATATATTCTAGCTTTCCTTCAATCTTACCAGTTGCTATGATATATTCTAGCTTTCCATCAATCTGACCTGTTGCTATGATATATTCTAGCTTTCCTTCAATCTTACCAGTTGCTATGATATATTCTAGCTTTCCTTCAATCTTACCTGTTGATATGATATAATCCAGCTTTTCTTCAATCTGACCTGTTGCTGTGATATATTCTAGCTTTCCTTCAATCTTACCTGTTGCTATGATATATTCTAGCTTTCCTTCAATCTTACCTGTTGCAATGATATATTTTAACTTTCCTTCAATCTTACCTGTTGCTATGGTATATTTTACCTTTCCTTCAATCTTACCTGTTGCTATGATATATTCTAGCTTTCCTTCAATCTTACCAGTTGCTATGATATATTCTAGCTTTCCTTCAATCTTACCTGTTGCTGTGATATATTTTAGCTTTCCTTCAATCGTATCTGTTGCTATGATGTATTCTAGCTTTCCTTCAATCTTACCAGTTGCTATGATATATTCTAGCTTTCCTTCAATCTGACCTGTTGCTGTGATATATTCTAGTTTTCCTTCACTCTTACCAGCTGCTATGATATATTCTAGCTTTCCACCAATCTTACCTGTTGCTATGATATATTCTAGCTTTCCTTCAATCTTACCAGTTGCTATGATATATTCTAGCTTTCCTTCAATCTGACTTGTTGCTGATATATTCTAGCTTTCCTTCAATCTTACCAGTTGCTATGATATATTCTAGCTTTCCTTCAATCTTACCTGTTGAAATGATATATTCTAGCTTTCCTTCAATCTGACCTGTTGCTGTGATATATTCTAGCTTTCCTTCAATCTTACCAGTTGCTATGATATATTCTAGCTTTCCTTCAATTTTACCTGTTGCAATAATATATTTTACCTTTCCTTCAATCTTACCTGTTGCTATGATATATTCTACCTTTCCTTCAATCTGACCTGTTGCTATGGTATATTCTAGCTTTCCTTCAATCTTACCTGTTGTTACGATATTTTCTCTTACCTGTTGTTACGATATATTCACTTACCTGTTGTTACGATATATTCCAGCTTTTCTCTTCTCATAACATGCCCCCCCCCCAAAAAAAAAAAGGATATTGCTTCTTTCTAATTTGTGACTTAAGTTTCATGCGCGCATTAGCATCTTTCAGGAGATCCTCATTACTCGTTTGGACTGTCCATGATATTTTTAACATTCTTCTGTAAAACCACATCTCTGTGGTCTCTTATGCTTTTTCTAATTGTTTACTAAATGTCCATGACTCTCTTCCGTATGTCAGAATTAGTTCTATATAACACTGAAGCACTTTCTTTCTTACTTCCATTGACAAAGAGTTGTTGCATTAAATATCTAATTTTATGAAACTCGGCTTTTGTCTTAAATGACGTAACAATGCATATTACAAAATGTTACCATGGCAGTCCTGGCGATTGTGTCAAGGTCTCTTCTGAGGATGTGACCAACCCAAGTCCAGCGTCTACCCGCTATGATGGTGCGCATGTCTTCATGGTGACTTCGAATTAGCATTTCTTGGTTGGCGATTGTGTTCGGTCGAAGAGTTTTCCTTAGGCAGGTTGTGTGGAAAGAGAACAGTTTGGACATTTCCTTTTTTGATTTAAACCTTGTACATTAAAAATATTCTTATCTCTAATCAGTCTAACACTCGCTTAGATCTCTGATTAGTGATTGTACAATATAACAGTTTTGTTTTCATTATTTATTCTTGAAACGTATTTACAAAGCCCTTAGAATATGATGACGAGAATGTACAATGTACAAACACGGTCAAAGGGAAGTGACCGAAATATTAAGAGACATGACAAAGACCAGAGTTACTTAGAGGTCACTGGGATATTGACGTAGGTGTTACGATTACAATCCATAACAGGTGTGAATTATATAACGATAGCGCAGCGGCTCTGTGTTTGTTTATTTTTACACGGGTCACTGGAAAAGACGGGTGAGCTACGTTAAGCCGTCTATGCTTGGCGGGGTCTCGTGAGACAGGTGACTGGTGGGAGAGAAGGGGATGAGATCGATGGTGTGTTTTCAGGTTTTTTTTTTTTTTTTTGAGCTCCTGAGATTTATATGATTTTGTGATCAATTCCTACCTGATACTAATTTCTGTACTTCAAGATCTTTTGTGAGGGGTACTAGGTATATGCATGAGAAAGGACGTATGTATTTCTTTTGACTGATTAAATAAAAATGTGGGAAAAAACTGTCAGGGACTGTGTACTAGCTATTGACGCTACAGGACTTTACATGACGCTACATATTATGCCATACGCTGTAATGGCTTTCAAGTTGATATCTATGGAGCTGTGTTTTCTGCAATAAATGTTGTTTAACTGTCCACTCGGCCATGGTGGTGATCTGGATATTTTTTGGGTAATATCTGTGTGCGTTGTTCAGCTGTCTGTCCCGACACTAACTTGGCCAGAGTAACTCAAGAAGTTACAAATAATATAATATAAAGAACATCGCAACAGATAAATGAGGGTCAAGCCACAGTTAATGAGGGCCGAAAGCCGGGGATCCTGAATCTTGTATGGTTTCCTTGATGTCAGGAGTATTTTTCAAGTCTTTGGACTTCGTTTTTCGTGCAGTACAGAATTTTTCAAAATGGCGGTGTGTGTTGGCTTCTGGCTGCGTTACTGTACTAAACCTTACCTGGTCGAAACGGAGTGCGGACCATTTGTTCCTTGTGAAGGAGGCGTGAACACAACAGGGAGGATTTTTTTCATGGCAAAAAGATAAGTATATTTATCGATACATACACCGTGTGGCGCTAAGAATCTAGTTTGCCAGAGTTCTTTCTTTATGTTACATGTATTTTTGTATTTCTATGTGTGTGTAATAGGAGGGAAGTTGGATTGGGACCGATGAATTCATCAATACCTCTCAGGATGGTCGGTGAATTCATGGGCGTTCTTTAGTTTTTTGCATCTGATTGTTTTCAAATTAAGGGGCCGGCGAACATAGCTGAGAGTTTACTGCCTTAATTCAATTAACCAGATTCATTATTTGTCTAGTTGTGAAGGTCCTGTTATTTGGTAAGTTTGTTATTGTTGTTAAGTTAATTGTAATTTTATTTAGTTTTTTCTGCATTATTGTTTGTGAAATTTTTGGTCTATTCTTGTTATCCCTTGGTTATTAGATGTCATATATGTTGTAAAATTGTCATTGTCTCGTCATACGTGTGGTAGAGCTATTTTTTTTTCTAGTTCATATATTTCTGCCTTGGTTGATCATTTGTATTTTCTTCAGTTAGCTCTTTCACTGTATACTGTCATCTTGTTCGTATCTATTTTTTGTTCCTATATAACATCTATTATTACATGCTGTTGATTGATTTTGGATGGTGAAATAATTGTTGCTATATTGCTCACATTTAAAAAAAATATAAAATTTGATTTGTTATTGGACCATTTGAGTCACAATATTAGTGAAATATGTCTGACATGGAATATTTCATTGAAAAAGGCAAAGAATGGGGTAAGGAGGGCAAAGTTTTGATAAATATGTCCTGTTCCATATAAAGGCAGAAGCAGAAGAGAACAGAGTGGGACCAGAAAAGAGGGAGGAGATAATACTTACTTAGTCATTCCCCTTCTACCGTGAGGTGTAGAGGTTTGGAAGAGAGCGCCAGACCATCCTATCGGCTGTCTTCCTCCTGGCCTGGTTCCATTCTAGTCCTCGGTCCTTCAAAGATTGTCTAATGTTGTCCTCCCAGCGGACTCTGGGTCGTCCTCGGGGTCTGGATCCTTGGCTCTTTGTTTCCCATGCTTGTCGTGGTAGCCGATCTTCTCCCATTCTGCAGACATGGCCAAACCATCTTAGTTGGAACTGTTCTACTTGGGTCTGCAGGAGGTGGGATTTAAGGCCTTGACGTATCGTCTGGTTGCGTACCATGTCTCTTCTTGTTACTAAAACCACCTTCCTCAGATACCTTATTTCTGAGGTTTGGATCTGGCTTTTGTGGGTTGTAGTTATTGCCCATGACTCGCATCCATATGTCAAGACTGGGACATAGGTGGAGCGGTATACAGCCATCTTCGTTTTCTTACCAACCTCTCTCTTGCTGAGGAATCCTCGATTTATGGCCTGAAAAAGTCTCCCAGCTGCTGCTTTTCGAGTGGCCAGCTCTTCTTTGGTGCCTCCCTTTCGGTCAATAATAGCTCCGAGGTATTTAAAGTGGTCTACCTGCTCCAGGACCTGTTCTCCCAGCTTAATCTGTTGTCTTCTTTCTTCTCGTGATATCACCATGGATTTTGTTTTAGAGCTGCTTATGGCCATCCCTCTCTTCTCCAGCTCTTCCTTCCAGACTTGCAGGTTGAATTGGAGATGTGCCTCTGATTTAGCAATCAGGGCAACACCATCAGCAAATGCCAGCTCCGAAATACAGACCTGTCTCATCTTCCAGTACCCCACTGAATACTTTCTTGTTCTCTCCTTACATGCCTTAATGACATCGTCCATGAGGAGTATGAAAAGGTAAGGTGACAGGATATCACCTTGTCTTACACCAGTGGTGGTCCTGAACTCTTCTGACTTATGGTTTGCTGTCCTCACATAATTTCTGCAAGACTTGTAGAAGCTCTGTATAGCATGAATCAGAGGTGCTGGAATGTTCTTCCTTGCCAAACAATCCCAAAGTTTGCTCCAGGGGACCCTGTCAAACGCCTTTTCCAGATCTATGAAACAAAGATGGATCTCACTCTTATACTCAAGGGCCTTTTCACTCAGCTGTCTGAGTGTGAAGATTAGGTCTTGAGTACTTCGGTTTGCTCGGAATCCGCACTGGACCTCATCCAGTTGTGGCTCAGCTAGGTGTCGGAGTCTCTGCTCTAGGATTCTAGAGTACATTTTACCAGGGACACTGAGAAGGGATATGCCTCTATGGTTTCCACACTGTCGATTGTCACCCTTTTTGAAAATTGGTGTTATGATGGCAATCTCCCAATCCTTTGGTATGGTCTTGTTGTATCACGCTGCCTGTAGAACCGTTAAGAATAATAGGTCGCCTGATGCTCCCATGTACTTAATCATTTCTGGTGTTATACCATCATGCCCTGCTGCTTTGCCCATCTTGATTTTCTCCAGTGCTGCCTTCAGTTCTTCCATCTTTATGTCATCTTCACCATCATTGGTTTTCTCTTCTGTGCTAGTGGTTATCATTTCTGATGCTTCACCATGCTCACCATCCAGGAGTTCTGAGAAATATTCTTTCCATCTTTCCATTACTTCCTTCGGGGCAGTAAGCAATTTGCCTTGCTTGTCCTTTATAAATTTGAGAGGGCATTGTTTTCCTTCCTCATGTTCTTTAGGATCTTATAGAACAATTTCTGGTTTTCTTGTGCATCTTTTTCTAGCTTTTCTCCAAATTCTTCCCAGGACTTCTGTTTTGCTGCTGGCACTTTGTTCTTTGCTTCTGTTCTGAGTGTCACATATTCTCTATATTTTTCCATCTCTCCTGTTGTGTTTTTAGCTCCTAAGTATTGTTTCCATGCCATTTTCTTCTCTCTTATTTTCTCTTTGACTTCCTCTGTCAACCAAGGTGTCCTCTTTCTCTTGTTCCCAAGTCGGACTTCACTGCATGCTTCTGCAGCAGCTGTCTTTATGATATCCATGAATTTATTCCAGAGGGTTTCCAAGTCATCAGGTCGTTCTTCTATGTTGCTCACCGCTGCAGCAATAAGCCCCTGATATCTGGTCTTAATTTCTGGCTCATTCAGCTTGTAGGTCCTAATGCTCATTTCTCCCGCTCGTTTACTTGGTTTCTTGCGTGATGTTGGGCAGTTCCTAGGCTGAGCAACTCTTTCTGTTGTTCTTTTGATTGTTAGCAGGTAGTGATCACTTCCAATCTCTGGCCCCCTCCAGACTCTAGCATCCCGGACATATTTGAATGAGCTTCTCCTAACAATGGCATAGTCGATCACCGTCTTCTCATTCTTGGTTGGTTCACATCTAGTGTATGCATGTATGCGTTTATGGGGGAACTTTGTGTTTGTGATGATCAGATTCTGCTCACTGCAGAATCTAAGGAGTCGCTTTCCATTGTCATTGAGAGTATCTTCTCCATATCTTCCGATAACTCCACCCCATCTAGCATGGTCATTTCCAACTCTGGCATTAAAATCTCCAAGCATGATAACTTCATCTAGGCAGTCATCCACTGTCCTTTGAAGCAGCTCGAAGAATTCCTCCTTGACCTCTGCTCTCTCATCCTCATTTGGCCCATACACTATGACCAGGTTGACTATGGTTTCTCCTTCTTTTAGTTTTACAACCATAATGCGCTCCGAGACAAAGTTCCATCCCTTGATACTATCTTTCTGGTTTTTGGCCACAATGCAACCCACGCCCCCTTTAGCTCTTTCAGATATGGGTACACCACTGTATAACAGCGTGTTGCCATTGAGATCCATGACTCCTTGTCCCTTTTTCTTTGTTTCGGTAATAGCCAGGATTTCTAATTTTGCTTTCCTCATCTCTTTCATCAGCTCCTCTTCTTTCCCATTTATACTTCTTGTGTTCCAAGTTCCATAAGTCGTAGTCCGTTCCAGTTCGTCACCTTTAGAATCAGTCCGGTTTTCTCTCTTGTAGTTCTCGTAATCATAGTTTAAAGCAAACAGGTGATTGGCCTGTTGTGCCTTTGCATGGTGGAGGGGCTGCCTCCTTACGGCCTCCATGCAGGCCGCTCTCCTCCTTTTTCATCCGGGCTTGGGACCGGCATAGGCGGAGTTTGCTTATCTCTTACTAATGTAATATTGTTTGCACCTCTTTTTCAGCTGTTGGTTATAGTAATTTTGTATACTGTGCTTTGTTCATTTCTCAGTGCTGCATCTTCTGCCTGTCTTGTAAGATCATCTAGAAAATTCCTTTTGTTGGCTCGGATTTGGCATTTAACTTCTTTGTCCAGCTGACTGTACTGTTTGCTATATAGTTGTTTTAACCAGGGGGACTTCGCTTGTTTTCTTTCTTTTCATTTCCTTTCTCATTGTTATGGTGTTTAATGTTTCTGGTGTTATCCAGTCTTCCTTTCCTGGAATCCCAGGCATGATTTGCTGCTTTCCTTATATATTGTTGAAATTGTGTTGAATTTCTGGTCTATATCATCATATGATGTCTTTTCCTGACTTTTGGCAATTTGATATTGTTTCTTTATTTCAGCCGCAAAAGCTTTTCTGGTAAGGGGGTCCTTCAATTTGATGATGTCAAACCTTTTCTTTTACAGTTGGTCCAGCAGTTCTGATTTTCATCTTCAGTTTCGCTACTACTAAATGGTGGTCACTTCCCACATCTGCACCTCTTCTTACCTTCACATCTTGTAATGCATGTCTCCATCTACCATTAATCATCATGTGGTCTATCTGGTTTCTGTCCCAACCATTTGGTGATTCCCATATTAATATGTGAATTTCTTTGTGTGGGAAAAGTGTTCCTTTAGGTTGTTAATGCTACAGAAACTTATTAATTTATCCCCATTTTCGTTTGCTGTTTTGCTGCCACACTTCCCCATTACTCTTTCATTATATGTGTTGTGTGTTCCAACTTTTGCATTGAGGTCTCCCATTACTATGATAAGATCATATCTAGGTGTGTCTTCCATTTCTTTCTGCAGTTGTTGATAGAATTCATCCTTGACCTCTTTGTCGCTGTCATTTGTTGGTGTGTAGCATTGTATTATTGGTGAATCTCCCTCTCAATCTTATTCTTATCAGTCTGTTGTTGATGGGTTTCCATTCCAGTAATGATCTTTTTGTAGAATAATGGCTACACCTTCGTTGTGCTGTCCATCCTCTCTTCCAGAGTAAAGTACTGTTTCTCCTGTTGCTGTTTTAACTTTTCCTGCACCTGTACATCTGCTCTCCCTTATCCCTAGAATGTGTAATAAATGATACACCATAAATATCACATTTGTAGGATTTGCCTTCCTCTATTATCTTGTGAGGTTGAATGATTAAATCACTGTAAGCATCAGCCGCACTATAACTCATACTAAGCTATGTATACTTTTATGTCTTTGTAGACTACCACTCTCTGTAAATGCAGCACCTCAGACATCACGTACGGTTTATTTCCTGTAAGCATTCTTCTAGGAAAGAATATTTCTCAGAACTCCTGGATGGTGAAGCATCAGAAATGATAACCACTAGCACAGAAGAGAAAACCAATGATGGTGAAGATGACATAAAGATGGAAGAACTGAAGGCAGCACTGGAGAAAATCAAGATGGGCAAAGCAGCAGGGCATGTTGGTATAACACCAGAAATGGTTAAGTACATGGGAGCATCAGGCGACCTATTACTTTTAAGGGTTCTACAGGCAGCGTGGTACAACAAGACCATACCAAAGGATTGGGAGATTGCCATCATAACACCAATTTTCAAAAAGGGTGACAATCGACAGTGTGGAAACCATAGAGGCATATCCCTTCTCAGTGTCCCTGGTAAAATGTACTCTAGAATCCTAGAGCAGAGACTCCGACACCTAGCTGAGCCACAACTGGATGAGGTCCAGTGCGGATTCCGAGTGAACCGAAGTACTCAAGACCTAATCTTCACACTCAGACAGCTGAGTGAAAAGGCCCTTGAGTATAAGAGTGAGATCCATCTTTGTTTCATAGATCTGGAAAAGGCGTTTGACAGGGTCCCCTGGAGCAAACTTTGGGATTATTTGGCAAGGAAGAACATTCCAGCACCTCTGATTCATGCTATCAGAGCTTCTACAAGTCTTGCAGAAATTATGTGAGGACAGCAAACCATAAGTCAGAAGAGTTCAGAACCACCACTGGTGTAAGACAAGGTGATATCCTGTCACCTTACCTTTTCATACTCCTCATGGACAATGTCATTAAGGCATGTAAGGAGAGAACAAGAAAGTATTCAGTGGGGTACTGGAAGATGAGACAGGTCTGTATTTCGGAGCTGGCATTTGCTGATGATGTTGCCTTGATTGCTAAATCAGAGGCACATCTCCAATGGAAGGAAGAGCTGGAGAAGAGAGGGATGGTCATAAGCAGCTCTAAAACAAAATCCATGGCGATATCACGAGAAGAAAGAAGACATCAGATTAAGCTGGGAGAACAGGTCCTGGAGCAGGTCGACCACTTTAAATACCTCGGAGCTATTATTGACCGAAAGGGAGGCATCAAAGAAGAGTTGGCCACTCGAAAAGCAGCAGCTGGGAGACTTTTTCAGGCCATAAATCGAGGTTGGTAAGAAAACGAAGATGGCTGTATACCGCTCCACCTATGTCCCAGTCTTGACATTTGGATGTGAGTCATGGGCAATGACTACAACCCACAAAAGCAAGATCCAAACCTCAGAAATGAGGTATCTGAGGAAAGTGGTTGAAGTAACAAGAAGAGACATGGTACGCAACCAGACGATACGTCAAGGCCTTAAATCCCACCATTGCAGACCCAAGTAGAACAGTCCCAACTAAGATGGTTTGGCCATGTCTGCAGAATGGGAGATCGGCTACCACGACAAGCATGGGAAACAAAGAGCCAGGGATCCAGACCCCCAAGACGACCCAGAGTCCGCTAGGAGGACACCATTAGACAATCTTTGAAGGACCGAGGACTAGAATGGAACCAGGCCAGGAGGAAGACAGCCGATAAGATAGTCTGGCGCTCTCTCTTCCAAACCTCTACACCTCACGGTAGAAGGGGAACGACTAAGTAAGTAAGCATTCTTCTATGTCTTTGTGGGTGACCTATCCTAGTAAATGCTGCACCACAAACATCCCACTTGTAAGGCTTATTTAATGTATATATTCGTTTATGTCATTCTGGACTACCACTCACAGTAAATACAGTACCACAGACATCACACTTGTACAGCTTATTTCCTGTATATATCCTTTTATCTATTCCTAGGTGACCTATCTAAGTAAATGCTGCATCACAAACATCATACTTGTAAGGCTTCTCTCCTGTCTGTATTCTTTTATGATTTTGTATATTACTGCTGTGAGTAAATGCTGCACCACAAACATCACATGTGTAAGGTTTATTTCCTGTAAGTATTCAGTTGGAAAGAATTCAAGACTAATCGACAAATAAGAGAAGACTCTAAGCAGAAATATGTCTCCGACTATATAAGGAAAACACGATGGTCATATATCGGTCATGTCCTACGAATGCAAAACAACAGAATACCACTACAGGCGCTCACTTGGGTTCCTGAGGGTAAGAGGAAAAAAGGAAGACCAAAAGAAACACTCAGAAGAACAATAATAAGAGAAGGAAGAACGTTGGGCCTAAATAATGTGCAAGAGCTAAGAGAGGGAAAAGCGTCTGGACCTGATGGCATTCCAGCAGAGGCCATCAAAGCAGATATCGACCCGGCTACAGAGATGTTATATAAATTACTTGGTAAAGTCTGGGAAAAGGAAGAGATACCAGCAGAATGGAAGGAAGGATATCTGGTTAAGTTGCCTAAGAAGGGAAATTTACAACAGTGCACAAATTATAGAGGAATAATGTTACTATCAGTGCCAGGAAAAGTATTAAACAGGATTATCCTTGAGAGATTAAAAGAGTCCATAGACAAGAAACTGAGAGATGAACAAGCAGGTTTTCGACAAAACAGATCATGTACAGACCAGATAGCCACTTTGAGAATAATAGTTGAACAAAGTCTGGAATGGAATTCACCACTATACATCGGATTTGTGGACTACGAAAAGGCATTTGACAGTGTAGACAGAGAATCACTTTGGAAATTGATGAGGCATTATGGAGTTCCCCTGAAGATCATTAATTTAATAAAGAAAACATATGAAGACATGACATGCAGAGTTCTTCACGAAGGACAGCTTACAGAACCGTTTGGGATAAGAACAGGAGTGCGACAGGGATGCCTCTTGTCTCCATTTCTTTTCTTGCTGGCAATAGATTGGGTTATGAGATCATCGACAACACACAACAGAAATGGAATCCAGTGGACTCTGACTAAGCAGTTGGATGATCTGGATTTTGCTGATGACTTGGCTCTTCTGTCCCATAACCGTAATCAGATGCAGGACAAATTGAAAACACTCGATGAGAGGTCACAGCAATTGGGTCTGAAAATACACAGGGAAAAGACAAAAATAATGAGAATAAATGCAGGTAATGATAACAGGGTTGAACTTGAAGAAACACCAATTCAAGATGTAGAATCATACACATATCTTGGCAGTAATATAGACAAAGTTGGAGGGACAGACAGTGATATCAAAATAAGAATACAAAAGGCAAGAGGAGCTTTCATTGCATTGGGAAATATATGGAGATCAAGAGAAATCGGATCCAACACGAAAATAAGAATCTTCAACTCAAATGTGAAGTCAGTCCTATTGTATGGCTCGGAGACATGGAGAACAACAAAGACAACAACCAAAAAGCTACAGACTTTCATAAATGGGTGCTTGCGTAGAATAGAGGGATTAAAATGGTATGACAAGGTTACCAACGTGGAACTGATGACAAGAACTAGACAAGTGCCAGTGGAACAAGAGATGAGAAGAAGACGATGGCGATGGATAGGGACACACACTGAGGAAACCTGTTGATAGCATTACAAGGCAGTCCTTGTTCTGGAACCCCCAGGGCAAGAGAGGCAGAGGAAGACCAAGAAGTACATGGAGAAGAGAGTTGGAAACAGAGGTGAAAATGATGAGGAGAACATGGAAAGAACTTGAGATGATGGCACGGGACAGGAGGACTTGGCATGTGTTTGTTGAAGGCCTATGCTCCTTTGGGAGTGGAGGGTTATGAATGAAGAAGAGTGGCGTCACAACGTACAACCTGGAGAGCACTGGTTTCTGCCTTATGCGCCGTGTTTGGTGCTTAAAGAATTTATTATTATTATTATTATTCTTTTATGTCTTTCTAGACTACCACTCTCAGTAAATGCAACACCACAGACATCACACTTGTAAGGCTTCTCTCCTGTATGTGTTCTTTTATGATTTTGTAGTCTACTGCTCTGAGTAAATGGGACACCACACTTGTAAGCTTAACTCCTGTATGTATTCTTTTATGACTTTGTAGACTACCACTCTCAGTAAATGCTGCTCCACAAACATCATACTTAAAAGTATTCTCTACTGTATGTATTCTTTTATGAATTTGTAGTTTACCACTCTGAGTAAATGCTAATCCTCAAAAATCACACTTGTGAGGCTTCTCTACTGTATTTCATCTTTTATGTTTTTGTAGATTACAGCTGTGAGTAAATGCTGCACCACAAACATCACACTTGTAAGGCTTCTCTCCTGTATGTCTTCTTTTATGACTTTGTAGACTACTGTTCAGAGTAAATGCTGCACCACAAACATTACACTTGTAAGGCTTCTCTCCTGTTTGTATTCTTTTATGACTGTCAGTGGCTGACTGAGTAAATGCTACACCACAAATATCACACTTGTAATGCTTCTCTCCTGTATGTATTCTTTTATGATTTGTAGAATACCTGTCTGAGTAAATGCTACTCCACAAACATTACACTTGAAAGGCTTCTCTCCTGTATGTATTCTTTTATGACTTTGTAGACTACCACTCTCAGTAAATGCTGCTTCATAAACATCACATTTTTAAGACTTCTCTCCCTGTATGTCTTCTTTTATGTTTTTGTAGATTACTGCTGTGAGCAAATGCTGCACCACAAACGTCACACTTGTAAGGCTTCTGTCCAGTATGTATTCTTTTATGAATTTGTAGATTAGCACTCTGAGTAAATGCTGCTCCACAAACATCACACTTGTAAGGCTTCTCTCCTGTATGTATTCTTTTATGACTTTGTAGGTTACGTGTCTGAGTAAATGCTGCTCCACAAATATCACACTTGTAAGGCTTCTCTCCTGTATGTATTCTTTTATGACTTTGTAGACCATCACTCCTAGTAAATGTTGCTCCACAAACATCACACTTGTAAGGCTTCTCTCCTGTGTGTATTCTTTTATGACTTAGTAGATGGCTTGTCTGAGTAAATGCTGCTCCACAAATATCACACTTGTAAGGCTTCTCTCCTGTATGTATTCTTTTATGACTTTGTAGACTACCAATCTCAGTAAATGCTGCTCCACAAACATCACACTTGTAAGGCTTCTCTCCTGTATGTATTCTTTTATGACTTTGTAGACTAGCACTCGTAGTAAATGCTGCTCCACAAACATCACACTTGTAAGGCTTCTCTCCTGTATGTATTCTTTTATGACTTTGTAGGTTACCTGTCTGAGTAAATGCTGCTCCACAAATATCACACTTGTAAGGCTTCTCTCCTGTATGTATTCTTTTATGATGTTGTAGATTACCATCCTCAGTAAATGCTGCTCCACAAACACCACACTTGTAAGGCTTCTCTCCTGTATGTATTCTTTTATGTTGCTGTAGGTTATCTTTCACAGCGAATGATGCAACATTAATGTCACACTTGTAGGACTTGTTTCTTTCTATATTCTTGTGAGACTGAGTGCTTGAATCACTGCAAGCAGCAACAGCTCTGTCATTTACACAAAGCTGAACATTTATCTCACTGGCAGAAAATGGTTTACAACTATTTATGTTACAGACTTGATTTTTACAAACTGATGCATTACTGTGTAGGTTGTCAAACAATGTAGCTGTCCTTTCTTGACTGTTGATGAGGTTCACTAATGCTTCATTACAAGTGAGTCTCAGGTTGATGCTATCTTCTCTTGCTGCATCAGTAGAAGTGGGATCTCCAATCTTATGCACTGCTTCATTCATGTTATTTAGACTGTATTGTGATAACACATTCTGAAGATCACTGCATTTATTATCAAACTCCCAGCGTCCATCTCTGTGTACTGTTGTCATATGCTTATCCAGGACATCAAGTTGGAAGAAATGAGTGTTGCACAGGTGACAAGAATAAACACCTGTAATAATAAAAATAATGAGCAAAGATAAATAATGAATTGCATGTCTATATGTTTAGTTAAAGTTTGTTAGCAAAATATAGTAAACAGACACATAAGCACAATTTCCTGATAATTATGTGATTGTTATTCAGGATCGACATCATTGCAATCCTGGCAAACCCATTGGTGCTAAGTCTTCCTCAGCAAATGTTGAAGTGTGGAATGCTTACTGTACTGTAGCATACTGAACTGAATACATGTAGGATGCATCCTCTCATACATCATACCTGCTAGTCTTATGTTTGATGCCACATTCCAGCTATCTTAGCCTTGATTCATTCATCTAATGCAGTGTTGTTTTCCAAGAGATGATCATTAACTGTCCTCAGTATCTCTCCCTTGTGCAGGACCAGTGTCCCTGCTTTGTAAATAGATTTCATTCTCTAAGAAAGGCCCACTCGCTGCTTAGTATTAAATGTTATACTGTGCAGATATTTAAATCATATAAACTTATGTAGCCAAAATATGAATTTAAAATAATAACATTGCTATTATATATACCTTTCTCATCTCCAAATAAGCATAACTGTTGTTGACTTTCTGGCATATCCAAGAAGTCAGTATACTGTATCTCAGTTTTAGTACAGCTGTTGTCACAATCAGCCTGAAACAAATTTTGATCATTCCAGGCATTTATGACACATCATCATCATCACTTCTAGCTCCCTAAACAGCCTAGGTCTTCAACAAATGTATGCCAACTCATCTTGTTGTATACTATCAGCTCAAGGTGTCTCCATGACTGACTCATATCTTTGACTTTTGTATCCAGTTCTCTATTATGTGTGTTTTGAGTCTCCCAAAATCTCTTTTACCCTGGACAGTTCAGAATGCTATAAACTAGAGCTATATAATTGAACGGCCTTGACACTGGAGTTGAAGATTGATATTTTTGTGTTGGATTTGATTTCTCTTTGTATTTATGACACTTGTAATACACAGTTTTTAAATGTATGGGGGATAACGTTTTTCTGCAATCATTTTCTCATTATTGCCATCACTCGTGAACACATACAAAGACATATTCACAAGCACATACACAAATGAACACATACACTTATGTATACATGCACAGACACATTCTCATGTACTATTTTATAAACACATAAATATACAGAGCACACAATTATTGTCTACATGAAATAAGACCATATATGCGCACAGTGAACTTTCAAACACAAAAAAACCATTTGAATTGTTTGTGTCAAAAATAAATAAAACATTGAAATAACAAACAAGCATGTCTAATAAGGCCTCTTGTAGTTTCTGGAGTCTATGAAACTCAGGACAATGATGTGTTTTCTACATAGAGGTTACTCTCACAATTGCCTCCAGCTGTCAGGAAATATTAGTGGACTTGAAAGCTGCAACCAAGGTGGTGGGTTCAATTCTCTGCACCAAACAACAGGAGGCTGATGCTTGGGAGTCATGACCCAAGTGGGCCCACCCCCCTTAGACTGTAAAGGAGATCAAAGGGCCGAAACACTTGATCAATAGGGGAAGGAACCCTTCTGATGATCAGATTGCCTCTTGTTGTATCGCTCTGTATAGTTTCCTATCATATCAGGCTTCTTGTATTTTCTGGGATCTCTGATGAGACAAAGAAATATTGCTCCTTCAGGATGTTATATTATATCAGAGCTGTGTGCTTTCTGTGCTTCTCTATGGTGTGGAATGCTGGAGAGTTACAGAGAAGGAAATGTCGAAATTGTCCTCTTTTCACACAACATGCCTAAGAAAAATTCACCGAATCTTTTGGCCAAATACCATCACTAACCAAGATCTGCTTACTCGTAGCAAGCAAGAGGACATGCACACCATCATAGCTGGCAGACGCTGGAGCTGGGTTGGTCATGTCCTCAGAAGAGACCCCGATGCCATCACAAGAACAGCTATGCTTTGGACCCCTGAAGGAAAACGAAAGAGAGGCCGACCAAAAACAACCTGGCAGAGGACTGTGGAGGCTGAGATGCAAAGAATGAACCAGAGTTGGGGCACTGTACGAAGGATGGCCACCGACCAAGCAAAGTGGAATCAATTTGTTGTTGCCCTACAAGACGTCACTAGGCGTGATGGCCACTGACTGCTTTGATGGTCGGCGGCTAAGGATCAAAGAAGAAGAAAGAAGGATGTTATACAAGGCACTATTATAAGGCCTCTTGCAGTTTCTGGTAGTGCCCCTTTATCTATAGAGAGTTACGCCAACTATGTCAGAATCGAAAACGAGGCTGAACGACGTAGACGCCATTTTCGGCTGGACAATACCAGGGCTAGTAGCGAGAATAAGCATCGAGTAAGACTTTTTTTTTTTTTTTTTTTAATTAATGAAAATAAATATCCCGTTCAATTTCTGATGGGTTATAACTAGGATATATATTGTTTTCAATTCAAAATAATATGAACAACTGCCGATAAGAGAAAGTGGCATCACATTTGTCAAATCATTGTAAATAGGGACAATCACAATTATGCTTTTACGTTAAATAAATAAACAAACAAACAAAAAATTTAAAAAAAAATAAAGAAGAAACTCTGAACAAGAATAATATTAAAATGGTGGGGTGTAAAGACCTGGTGGTTACAGTTATATAACTGACTTTAACAGACATTTAATTGACTTTCGTCTATTAAAAGTCATGTATTGTAAGAACAGCATTAGACCTTCACATTCCCAGCCACTACTGTATATATTAACATTTGTTCGTATTAAATATCGTTTGACTATATTATGCAGTTCCTTAGGACTGTCTATTCTTAACACCTCTTCTATATTTATAAGACAGTCTAAACAGCTGTAAATGGGTACCTGACTCTGATCTTGAGTTGGAGAAGGCAATGGCAGCGAGGAAGGGAACAGGTGTCACGCATTTATAGCTAGGTAGGCCCCACCTCTCGAGCTTGGTAGTGTCACGCATCAGTCTAACCAGCTGTAAATGGGTACCTGACTGATCTTGAGTTAGAGAAGGCAACGGCAGCGACTTTCCTTGTTTCCTGCATACCGTTAACTTGTAGAACTGATTCAATACCGTTTTATTGGTTTATAAACTTAAAATACGGGGGGGGGGGGGGTTGAGGGCGGGTCTGTCCTAAGCGTGTCAACTATGAATGCACGAGGAACGTTTTTTTTTTTTTTTTTTAACTTGCCCTCCCAAGTCAAGAAAAAGTACGGTTCTCAGTTTGGGTAATAAATTTCCACAATTTGATTTTAGCGGTGAATTAACGCACAAGAACCTAAAATTGTAATTAATTTTTATTATATTATTTTATAAGGTAGTATGTTTTGCTAAGTGTTGCAATTCGTACAGAATATGTGTTGCTAAATAGTGAAATTCTAACGGAATTTAAAATTCAACGGAGTATGTGTTAAAAATTCACGATACTGATTCTATTCAATAAAATGGTAAGTAAACTAGTTTTCTTCTTTGTGTTTTGTTAGTTGAAATACAAAGAATAGTACAAATATGTGCTACTGTATTTGCATCTAATTTTATTTCAAATTATTAGTTAACCTAAACGAAAATGCACATTAAGTCTGAAACTCGCGATTGGGTCCATTTTCCTGCTATTCGGGTACAGCCGAAAATGGCAGCTAAATTTTAGTTGGCGTAACTCTTATATGATAAAGGGGCACTAGTTTCTGGGATCTCTGATGAGACAAAGAAATATTGTATCCTACAGGATGTTGTACAAGGCACTTTTATAAGGTTGATCATGAGGCTGGCAACATCATCGTATCAAACAAAAAGCTACAGATACCATCACAGTAAGAGCTTGTGAATGTTTAGTGTAAGCTACCTGTAGTAGTGGTTCTATCCTCCATACGGGGTGACCAGGACAATGGTGACATATAAGGTTTTTGACCTGTTTGATATAATTTGTCTAAACAATGGTACATACAACATGTAAGGTTAATAAACTGTCTGATATAGTTTGTCTAAACAATGGTACATACAACATATAAGGTTAATAAACTGTCTGATATAATTTGTCTAAACAATGGTACATACAACATACATGGTTAATTAACTGTCTGATATAGTTTGTCTAAACAATAGTACATACAACATATGAGGTTAATCAATTGTCTGATGTAATTTCTATAAACAATTCTACATACAACAAATAATGTTAATTAACTGGCAGATATAGTTTGTCTAAACAATGGTACATACAACATGTAAGGTTAATTAACTGTCTGATATAGTTTGTCTAAACAATGTTACATACAACATATAAGGTCAATTAACAGTCTGATTTAGTTTGTCTAAATAATGGTACATACAACTTACAAAATTAATTAACTTTCTGATAAAGTTTGTCTAAGCAATAGTACAAACAACATAAGAGGGTAATTAACTGTCTGATATAATTTATCTAAACAACTGTACATACAACATATTACTTACTTAGTCATTCCCCTTCTACCATGAGGTGTAGAGGTTTGGGAGAGAGAGCGCCAGGCTATCCTATCGGCTGTCTTCCTTCTGGCCTGGTTCCATTCTAGTCCTCGGTCCTTCAAAGATTGTCTAATGTTGTCCTCTCAGTGTACTCTGGGTCATCCTGGGGGTCTGGATCCCTGGCTCTTTGTTTCCCATGCTTGGCATGGTAGCCAGACTTTTCCCATTCTGCAGACATGGCCAAACCATTTTAGTTGGGACTGTTCTACTTGGGTCTGTATGGGGTGGGATTTTAGGCCTTGACGTATCATCTGGTTGCGGACCATGTCTCTTCTTGTTACTTCAACCACCTTCCTCAGATGCCTCATTTCTGAGGTTTGGATCTGGCTTTTGTGGGTTGTAGTCATTGCCCATGACTCGCATCCATATGTCAAGACTGGGACACAGGTGGAGCGGTATACAGCCATCTTTGTTTTCTTACCAACCTCTCTCTTGCTGAGGAATCCTCGATTTATGGCCTGAAAAAGTCTCCCAGCTGCTGCTTTTCGAGTGGCCAACTCTTCTTTGATGCCTCTGTAGAGCCCTTTTCGTAGGCCTTTACAGTCATTTACAGATGAGGGTAGTCTCATATTTTTTAATATGTGGTCCAACTTTACGCACCAACTTATGTCGGTGTTAGTGTTAGTAAATGTCATCTGTCACGCACGCATATGCACAATTTGGTGTATGGTAATTCGGGCGCGCTTGTATCCAAACAAGCCAGATGACGTCAAAGCGTGTACGAAACAAGCCGCATCTCATATCCAGACATGGAGTCTGTTGATTTCTTTATTGTGTACCCATCATTTGGGGCTAGTGTATTTCTGGGACATGACTTCTGAATAGAAGCCATTGTCGGCTTACTCCCTACGTAAGTCAGAACCAGGCGTTGTTATAATTGAATATATTTTAATGATTTTTAGTGACTGTATCCGGCGTTGGCATCTAGCTAGTCCCTTCTCGTTAAGGGGTTAAAATGGATCAACCCGATGCTACACTGAAGCCATCCTAATGTTTTAAAGGAATTTTAATGCTCCGTCAGTTGGGCTAATTGATATGAATTAGTGGAGCACCATCATTCGTGACACGGCGATCAAGAGAGAGAGGAATCAAGTATTGTAATTGACTTTATGTTGTCTTCTCAGACAGAATGTATGCAGTGACCTATAATGTTGGAAGGTACCAGAATCAATATGTACCAGGGAAATGTTACAGGACAGGGTGGAAGTAGATATACGAAGATTTGTTGTACGGATGACCTTAGAAGTTTTGTTCGGCGACGCAAGGTCAAACCGTTAGA
This sequence comes from Oreohelix idahoensis, assembly GCA_024509875.1. Taxonomy (NCBI): domain Eukaryota; kingdom Metazoa; phylum Mollusca; class Gastropoda; order Stylommatophora; family Oreohelicidae; genus Oreohelix; species Oreohelix idahoensis. The sequence goes on from JAMPIV010015913.1 coordinate 266,077, forward strand.
TCATTGAATGAACTTGGATACTGCAAGTAATGTAATTTATAAATATGAGCCATATGTTTTTGAACTGTGAAACCATTAATGCAAGTACTGTTGTTCCTGTCTTTGCTCGTCCACGTATTTCGTCAAAATAAAAATGTTGTTGCAAGTCGACATAACGAGTTCGTCCATACCAGTATTGGCACTTGTTGGTGTGCCCAATTGTTATTGAAGTTACAGGAGTTCACCTTCCTGTGGAAAGACATTCGCGTTTTAATTTCAAGCCAGTAGAATCGCCCGTGTTAGATCGTTGACATTTCGACACCAGCGACATCCTCTGGTCAGCGGTGTCCACCCAAGAAAAACGACTCTAACAGCCTCCCTTTCGGTCTATAATAGCTCCAAGGTATTTAAATTGGTCGACCTACTCCAGGACCTGTTCTCCCAGCTTAATCTGATGACTTCTTTCTTCTCGTGATATCACCATGGATTTTGTTTTAGAGCTCCTTATGACCATCCCTCTCTTCTCCAGCTCTTCCTTCCAGACTTGCAGGTTGGATTGGAGATGTGCCTCTGATTTAGCAATCAGGGCAACATCACCAGCAAATGCCAGCTCTGAAATACAGACCTGTCTCATCTTCCAGTACCCCACTGAATACTTTCTTGTTCTATCCTTATATGCCTTGATGACATCGTCCATGAGGAGTATGAAAAGATAAGGTGACAGGATATCACCTTGTCTTACACCAGTGGTGGACCTCAACTCTTCTGATTTAGGGTTTGCTGTCCTCAATTAATTTCTGCAAGACTTGTAGAAGGTGTTGGAATGTTCTTCCTTGCCAAACAGTCCCAAAGTTTGCTCCAGGCGACCCTGTCAAACGCCTTTTCCAGATCTATGAAACAAAGATGGATCTCACTCTTATACTCATGGGCCTGTTCACACAGCTGAGTGTGAAGATTAGGTCTTGAGTACTTTGGTTTGCTCGGAATCCGCACTGGACCTCATCCAATTGTGGCTCAGCTAGGCGTTGGAGTCTCTGCTCTAGGATTCTAGAGTAGATTTTACCAGGGACACTTAGATGGGATATGCCTTTATGGTTTCCACATTGTCGATTGTCATTGATATAGGTTGGGTTTGTTGAATGTGTGCTTGTGGCTTTCTTGCAGATATATTCGTTGAATATATTATATATTAATTAGGACACTGTTTGATAGCAAGTGTCGATAGGAGTATGACCTTTTCAGTCCCCGCCCGAACACCATAACTTTAAAAATACGAATCACTTCTCAAGGCCAGGTTGGACAATTCACAGAATACTTTATTTAACATCTTGACAGCTCCAATATACTTCAGAGAGAATATGTTCATGCATATAAGGCATCAATATGACAGTCTATAATGTCGTAGTACAGTCCCGTACTAAGAAACATGTCGAAGACATTTTCACACAGTTTATTTATTAGAAAGTAACTCACGTACTTCACAGCATCCTCTTCAGATCATTCATAAAATAACTAGACATACCACACGGAGGTTTATGGGTAAGCTAGTGATGGTACAATGTAATGAAGATCGAGGAAAATCATATATCTCTCAGGAGCAAATACACACACGTCCAACCCCTTGAGATGCCACACACAGAATGCTCTGCAGGGCACGCTTTGGTTAGCAGACTTAAAAAGTTCACATCTGCAAAGGTGGCCAGCAGATGTAATGACGTCATTTCCTGAAACCAAGACAACTGTCTCCAAACAAATCAACAAGGAAGTCGACCAGCAACAACCAATGTTATGGAATTTACACATAACAGTCATCCTTTTTGAAAATTGGTGTTATGATGGCAATCGCCCAATCCTTTGGTATGGTCTTGTTGCACCACGCTGCCTGTAGCACCCTTAAGAGTAATAGGTCGCCTGATGCTCCCATGTACTTAACCATTTCTGGTGTTATACCATCATGCCCTGCTGTTTTGCCCATCTTGATTTTCTCCATTGCTGCTTTCAGTTCTTCCATCTTTATGTCATCTTCACCATCATTGGTTTTCTCTTTTGTGCTAGTGGTTATCATTTCTAATGCTTCACCATGCTCACCATCCAGGAGTTCTGAGAAATATTCTTTCCATCATTCCATTACTTCCTTCGGGGCAGTAAGCAATTTGCCTTGCTTGTCCTTTATAAATTTGAGAGGGCATTGTTTTTCCTTCCTCATGTTCTTTAGGGTCTTATAGAACAATTTCTGGTTTTCTAGCGCACCTTTTTCTAGCTTTTCTCCAAATTCTTCCCAGGACTTCTGTTTTGCTGCTAGCACCTTGTTCTTTCCTTCTGTTCTGAGTGTCACATATTCTCTATATTTCTCCATTTGTCTTGTTGTGTTTTGAGCTCCTAAGTATTGTTTCCATGCCATTTTTCTATCTCTTATTTTCTCTTTGATTTCCTGTGTCCACCAACGTGTCCTCTTTTTCTTGTTCCCAAGTCAGACTTCACCACATGCTTTTGCAGCAGCTTTCTTTATGATGTCTTGAATTTATTCCAGAGGGTTTCCAAGTCATCAGGTTGTTCTTCTGTGTTGCTCACCTCTGCAGCAATAAGCCCGATATCTGGTCTTAATTTCTGGCTCTCTCAGCTTGTAGGTCTTAATGCTCATTTCTCCTGTTCGTTTACTTAGTTTCCTGCATGATGTTGGGCAGTTCCTAGGCTGAGCAACAATTTCAGTTGTTCTTTTGATTGTAAGCAGGTAGTGATCACTTCCAATCTCTGGCCCCCTCCAGACTCTAGCATCCTGGACATATTTGAATTAGCGCCTCTTAAAAATGGCATAATCGATCACTGACTTCTCATTCTTTGTCTAAACAACAGTACATACAACATATACAGTTAATTAACTGTCTGATGTAATTTCTCTGCCATCAATGGTACCTATACCTTGTAGAGGTATGGCAGCTTGTGTACCCTGACAATCACCAGAGCTATGCCAGTGGGAGATTTACTCCTGGTAGGTTCAACCAACCTTAAGGACGATGTCATCAAGGCATGTAAGGAGAGAACAAGAAAGTATTCAGTGGGGTACTGGAAGATGAGACAGGTCTATATTTCGGAGCTGGCATTTGCTGATGATGTTGCCCTGATTGCTAAATCAGAGGCACATCTCCAATCCAACCTGCAAGTCTGGAAGGAAGAGCTGGAGAAGAGAGGGATGGTCATAAGCAGCTCTAAAACCAAAATCCATGGTGATATCACGAGAAGAAAGAAAACATCAGATTAAGTTGGGAGAACAGGTCCTGGAGCAGGTCGACCACTTTAAATATCTCGGAGCTATTATAGACCGAAAGGGAGGCATCAAAGAAGAGTTGGCCACTCGAAAAGCAGCGGCTGGGAGACTTTTTTCAGGCCATAAATCGTGGATTCCTCAGCAAGAAAGAGGTTGGTAAGAAAACGAAGATGGCTGTATACCGCTCCACCTATGTCCCAGTCTTGACATATGGATGCGAGTCGTGGGCAATGACTACAACCCACAAAAGCCAGATCCAAACCTCAGAAATGAGGTATCTGAGGAAAGTGGTTGAAGTAACAAGAGACATGGTCCGCAACCAGACGATCCGTCAAGGCCTAAAATCCCATCCGCTGCAGACCCAAATAGAACAGTCCCAACTAAGATGGTTTGGCCATGTCTGCAGAATGGGAGAAGATCGGCTACCACGACAAGCATGGGAAACAAAGAGCCAGGGATCCAGACCTCCAGGACGACCCAGAGTCCGCTGGGAGAGGACAACATTAGACAATCTTTGAAGGACCGAGGACTAGAATGGAACCAGGCCAGGAAGAAGACAGCTGATAGAATGGTCTGGCGCTCTCTCTTCCAAACCTCTACACCTCACGGTAGAAGGGGAACGACTAAGTAAGTAAGTAAGGTTCAACCAAGCTGGACTGGTTTGTGTGGGTAGGGGTCAGACAAAAGCTGGTACTCTGGTCCTCCAGGTTGGGGGTTTTAGCACAGGGCCGACACCCCTGTCTATGTAAAAAATCGCACATGTTACGGAAACAACAATAAATGGAAAAACTCTGCTGCAGGACGGACATCTAGAGTCTCAGGCTCGTATGACTGACAGTGGTGAAAGCCGAAAGGAAGCCACTGGCATGAAAACAGATGCCCCGACCACAAAACACGAAACCAGAATTGGTTTTTGGAACGTCAGAACTATGAATGAGGCAGGAAAGCTGAGACAAATCACAGCAGAGATGAGGAACTACATGATACATATCCTTGGAATAAGCGAGAGCAGATGGACAGGTAAGGGGAGAATAAAAACAGCTACAGGGGAAACAGTACTTTATTCTGGCAGAGAGGATGGTCAGCACAACGAAGGTGTAGCCATTATCCTGAAGAAAGGAATGGAAAGGTCTTTACTAGAATGGAAACCCATCAACAACAGACTGATAAGAGCAAGACTGAGAGGGAGTTCACCAACACCACAATTATACAATGCTATGCACCAACAAATGACAGCAATGAAGAGGTCAAGGACGAGTTCTATCAACAAGTACAAAAAGAAATGGAAACTACACCCAGTTACGATCTCATTATAGTAATGGGAGACCTAGAAGCGAAAGTGGGAGCACACAATAATTATAACGAAAGAGTAATGGGGAAATGCGGCAGTGGAACAGCAAATGAGAACGGGGACAAATTAATAAGCTTCTGCAGTATTAACAACCTGGTCATTCGAGGAACACTTTTTCCACACAAGGAAGTTCACAAGTTAACATGGGAATCACCAAACGGACGAGACAGAAACCAGATAGATCACATAATGATCAATGGTAGATGGAGACATGCACTACAAGACGTGAAAGTAAGAAGAGGCGCAGATGTGGGAAGTGATCATCACCTAGTAGTAGCAAGACTGAAAGTGAAACTCAGAGCTGCTGGACCAGTTGCAGTCAAACAGAAAAGATACAACATCACAAAACTGAAGGATCCCCTCACCAGAAAAGCTTTCATGGCTGACGTAAAGAGAAGATATGAGATTATCAAAAGCCAGGAAAGAAAAGAGACCGATGATGTTGACCAGAGATTCAACACCATCTCAACAATATACAAGGAAAGCAGCAAGTCATGCTTGGGATTCCAGGAAAGAAAGAGCCAAGACTGGATAACACCAGATACACTAAACACCATAGCGAAGAGAAAGGAAATGAAAAGAAAGAAAACAGAAGCTAAGTCTCCCAGGTTAAAGGCAATATATAGTGAACAGTACAGTCAGCTGGACAACAAAGTAAAACGTCAAACCCGTGCTGACAAAAGGACATTTCTGGATGACCTTGCAAGACAGGCAGAAGAGGCAGCACTGAGAAATGAACAAAGCACAGTATACAAAATAACTAAAATCATCAGTGGAAAACGAGGTGCAAACAATATTACATTAGTAAGAGATAAGCACGGAAATCTCATCACAACAGTAGAGGGACAGGAAACAAGATGGGCAGAGCATTTCAGAGAAACTCTGAATAAGGAACCACCAGAGACACAATTGAATGTTCCTGAGGCTGAAAATAATCTAGATGTTAATACAGACATCCCACAAAAAGAAGAAATCATCACAGTAATCAAAGGGTTAAAGAATGGAAAAGCTCCTGGTCATGATAACTTAAATGCAGAGCTATTTAAGACAGACCCTGAGCTAGCAGCAGAACTATTAGAACCACTATTTGCACAAGTCTGGAAAACAGGGACAACACCAACAGAGTGGAGAAAAGGAATAATTGTCAAATTGCCCAAGAAGGGAGATCTTGCAGACTGCAATAATTGGAAAGGAAAAACTCTTCTCTCAGTTCCCAGCAAAATACTAGGCAGGATAATTATACAGAGAATCTCAAAAGCAGTAGACCACAAACTGAGGAAAGAACAAGCAGGATTTAGAAAGAACAGAAGATGTGTAGATCACATATTTACCCTCAGGAACATTATAGAGCAGTGCTCAGAATGGCAAAGACAGCTGTACATTAATTTCGTTGATTTTGAAAAGGCTTTTGACAATATACATAGGGACAGTTTATGGAAAATACTGAGGGCTTATGGAATTCCAAGCTGCATAGTCTCTATCATAAAAAGCCTTTATGCCTGTAGCGAAAGGTTTTTCTAGTATGATAATAGTGGTAGAGAAGAGATAGAATCTCTCTCCAGAAAGTATGAAGTTCCAGTGCCTGAGAAGTACACTGGTATCACAAGTGAGTTACAGCTGTGAATACTCTGAGCTGGACAATAGATTTAAGCTTCAGAAGTATAAGGTGCTACTTTCGCTATAGTAACCCTATGTGATAATATAATTAAATTAGAAAAAGTAACTCAAAATTTAACAGTTAAAAATTTACCAAGTCAAATAAGTACAATTGCATAATTTATTATGTATATCTATATATTCTTGTAATGAGAAATGGGTGTTGGAAGATGGTAAAATGTATGATTATTTATAGTTACAAATTAAAATAAATAATAGAAAAAAATCTTGGATGAATCTTCCACTGCAATTAGAAGTCTGTCACAGTATAGTTTTTATCTATATCTTGATATTTAGTCCCTAGCGGTTATCATCATCGACCATCGCTTTAGAAACGGCTCACAGTGTTTGTTGGATTGAATACAGAACAACTCATTTTGTGTTTGTTCGAGGTTCCTGAGACACACTTGAAGCAGGAAGACTTTCCTTCAGCACACCCTATAACTACGGGGGAACTAAGGTGTTAAGATTGGTTGACCTCTAGGCTTCAGTTAGCAGGATCAACGGTCCTCAAGTCTTTGGTTAGGAACGATCATAAACTTGATCAGCAATGATCATAAAAACTGATAATAAAAACCTGTAACAAAAGGTAATAGGTGGCCATGGTGTTCCAACAATCTCACCATCAACTGCTATTCATGATGCGACCATGTCTTCAGTGTTTGTATATAAATGAATGAATCATGGTAGTATGTTACAGAGATACGAGGGAAGGTCAAAAAGTAATGCCTCCTATTTTTTATGTATGTAAATACTGCATCAGTGTGCAATTTGTAAATTTAGCAGGATTCCTCAAACACTCTTCTGCATTGTATAGCATTACCAACCTGTTTCAGTAACAGGTGGCACCACTGTAATAGTTTAAAAATGGCTGCCAAAGACGTTCGGTTAAAACAACGTTATGTCATAGAATGTTGACAGACAGACATAACGAAACAAGGAAAACCATAGTCATCAAACTCCTGCACCGTTATGAAACTGAAGGAGAAGAGTTTTTATCAAATATTGTGACAGGTGATGAGACTTGGGTTCATTTTTTTGAACCAGAATCCAAGAGGCAGTCAATGGAATGGCATCACACAACATCACCGACAAGAAAGAAGTTCAAAAGTTCACCATCTGTAGGGAAAGTTATGGCCTCCGTGTTTTGGGATGAGAAAGGTGTGATTCTTCTCGACTTCTTGGAACAGGGAAACACGATGAATGCAGACTGTTACATTGAAACTTTGAAGAAGCTTAGAGGTCGTCTTTGGCGACTTTACCCATTAAAAGATCAGAGAACTGCACCACTGTTGCACAATAATGCCACGTCACACACCGCTAAACGCACCATTGATGCGATTGCAGAATTTGGCTAGACATTATTACCACATCCCCCTTACAGTCCCGATCTTGCACCTTCTGACTTCCATCTGTTTGGACCACTGAAAGAAGATCTTCGCGGACATCGCTTTGAGGACACAGAGACCCTTAAACGCGCCGTATGCCAGTGGTTTAGGAAAAAGAACACACATTTTTACCGTGCGGGGATAAATGCCCTTGTGAGAAGATGGAAAAAAACTGTAACAAATAACGGAGACTACATTGAGAAATAAATTTTTGAAGTTCAGACTTGGGGCTACATTTCAATGTGAATTTTATCTCTTTTCTTGCCTATTGAATGAAACTAAAAATTACGAGGCATTACTTTTTGACCGTCCCTCGTAGCATGATAAGATAATGTCTACTGTGCAGAATTAACAAAATACATGAATAAATCACATGTTATGATACATGGTGTCGTGAAGTGAATCTGTATGAACAACAAGCTCAAAAATTCCCCGCTCATAAACCCGCTATTGTATTTTTAAATCTATAAATAACTACAGTATTTGAAATTTTTCTGAGGGGCAAGTCAAATTTACCGCCAACAATTTATCTAGAGTATTTGAATTTTTATAAGAAACAAGTAAAAAGTTACCGCCCACCCCAAAAATTATCGAAGAGCATAGTACAAAATTTAACAACCAATCAAATTGTTTCCATATTTTGTAGTGGTAAGAAAATTTTGGTTGACGTTAAATAAATAACTATTTTGTGTTTTTGACCGAACATAGATAATTTATTTTTTAATAACTAAAGATAATTAAAATGAAAGGGATATCTCAAATTATAGCGCTGATATTGCTTAACATATACACATAAAGATTCCCTCATAAAAATATTTTTATGGTAGTAGAAAATTTAATTTAGTGAGATTTTCACATCAGGGTAAGGCCCAATTTAATTACAAAAAAATTACCCACATTTGAATGCAAAGGAATAACTAAAGGAAAACTATATAGAACGATAGAGAAAAATTGGCTGTTTAATTATCACTTTTGATAATTAAAATCGGTCTACATATAACTGAAATATAAAATGTTCAAATTTAGTCAGATCATACAAACACGCTTAGAATCGCATAAATACTAGAATCCAAAAATTAACTTTTTGACTTCTCTCTGATTGGCCGGGTATATTGCTATAAATAGTAACAAACTTTTGTAGTTTCCGCCATTAAAATCATAAAAATCACACTGAGCTGACGTATACAAAAAGACTGTAGACCAAGCCTTTGCCGGTTGGACTGGTAGCGCGGGCTAAGAACCCTTTTACAGCCAGTCAGCTTGAGTGTGTGTGAACTTATTTACCCGAGGGTAAGATTGATAATTTTATTTGCATACTTTGTTAAAAGAATTGACCTGTAAAGTAAACAGGCTATGTGTGCCATAGTTGTTCGAAAGTGTAACTGACGATGAGATGTGTTGGGTCACGCTGACCTACGTAGGAATGTGTGTAGTAGCAGACTTGTTCGACTTGAAAAATTGGTGTATAGTGTTTGCAAATTTACAACAGTGAGTGTTAGAAGCGATTTAATTTAGTATTTTCTTCTGGAGTGACACCCTGTTCATAGATCATGTAATAAACATCTAGGGAAGGTTAGAATGAAGTAATCAACAGGTCACATGCTGTATTGTACTTGCCATGATTATTGTATGGAAGCCAAACATGGACGAGGTACCCAAGCATTGATTAACCCAAAGAAAGAGTTATGGCATGAAAACTGATAGTAGACAACGGTATTCAAGGTCTTGTGCAGCTTGTTAGCACAAATGCCTGACCACGGTAAGTTTTAATATTGTTAGGGGTGAATTAATTGAGGCAGATCTCTACATGGAAGGGGTTGTCCTTCTATTGCAGGTTATATCCCGAATTTACATCGTGGCTGCAGTTACTTGAGAAGAAGAGTGTGTGGGAGTTGAGTGCTCCATCTACATACTGGAGATAGACCCCATCTTCTCAGCCAGGAGTCACAGAGTTGGTGAACCTGACTACTATTCAAAGAACTGAAGCAGCACCATTTTTAAGATAAGTCCTTTAGAAAGGCAATGGCGATTCATCCAACCTCATTCACCTTGCAGTGTAAGACTGGTAGCAGTACAAATATTAAGAACATTAACAGTACGTGTAGTCATTCCAGTGACCCTTTAAAAGACATGGACCAGAGTTTCCCAATTATTTATTTCATTATGTAAATAACCTTTCTTGATTTTGATAATTCCTGACCCAAAAGATTGAGGTTCATGAAAATTAAATTGTATATAAACTTTCATACAGCCTTGCTTAATTAATTTTTATTAAGTTGAAGTTCTGTTTGAAATTAATCATTAAATAAAGTAAATACATTTCCCCTAGACCCGTAGCTAAATCATTTGGGATCAGTAGAGGTAGCGGTTAGGGACTCAGAGATCATCATCATCTACTCTGAGAACTTACATAGCTTGACCCCATCTTGATTGTCTATACACCCTTGCTCTTTTCAGAGAAGGGGGTATTACTAATAAGACCAGTCTCTTATCTGGCACTATCCTGGTATCCTCTGATACACCTATTTGTCCAGGATAGCGAGTCCCATAAAGTTTTCGTTTCATCTCCTGGTTTGTGCTTTTTCTGTACTTGTTTTCTCTTCTTTTCACTACACACTTATATCCTTCCTTCCTTCCTATGTATCCTTTCATTTTCCCCATATGAGGCTTTCATTCTATCCTAGTTTTATTGCCATCCGTTTAGGCATGTATGTATAATAAATTTTTAAAGATTATTAGCTAACTTTTAGCAGATGTGATGACCGTGAAAAATATTAATTATTTTTAAAACTATTTATATTTGAATAATATCCTTTTGGATATACTTCATAGTCTATCTCCTTTGGTGAATTATTATTATTTAAATGTATTCCAATCAGGCGTTCTCTTGTAGCTTTAAATTTTCTGTCCAGTAAATGCAAACTTTTAAAGTCGGCCATTCCTATATTCGCTATTTCCTACCTTCTTCAATACCGTCCAGCTGACCGTAATTCACATTTTTTCCGCCGTCTTCAAACTTCAAAGCAAGATCCGTCGAGTGTTATCCCTGTGCTGTGTGTGTGTGTGTCGCGCTACACATTTTTTTCCACAACAAAGCAAGAGGTACCAAATCTCGCTACAATGCCAACTTTACGTGTAGCATCGGGCAGAGCAACCTAACCTTTGAAGTAAAGACAGGAGTACGACAGGGATGCCCCTTATCAACCACTCTATTTTTAACAGTCATAGATTGGGTGATGTGCCAGACAACAGAGGGCAATCCAAGAGGAATAAGATGGACTACATTTTCTACATTGGAAGATCTGGAATATGCAGATGACATTGCACTGCTAGCACATTCACATCAACACATCCAGGAAAAAACGGATAGACTTAATAAGTATAGCCAGCAGGTGGGCTTGAACATCAACCTAAAGAAGACAGAGGTCATGACGCTCAATGTGAGAAACCCTGAGCCCATATCAGTAAGGAATCAGCAACTGGAACAGACAGATGCCTTCACATACCTAGGATGCATAGAAACACCAGGCGGCGGAGCAAGCAAAGACATCAACAAAAGAATGAACAAAGCAAGAACAGCCTTTTTTAGTCTAAACAACATCTGGAAGTCCTCTCAGTACAGCACAAGCACAAAATTAGGATTATATCAGAGCTGTGTGCTTTCTGTGCTTCTCTATGGCGCGGAGAGCTGGAGAGTTACAGAGAAGGAAATGTCGAAATTGTCCTCTTTTCACACAACATGCCTAAGAAAAATTCTCCGAATCTTTTGGCCGAATACCATCACCAACCAAGATCTGCTTACTCGAAGCAAGCAAGAGGACATGCACACCATCATAGCTGGCAGATGCTGGAGCTGGGTTGGACATGTCCTCAGAAGAGACCCCGATGCCATCACAAGAACAGCTATGCTATGGACCCCTGAAGGAAAACGAAAGAGAGGCCGACTAAAAACAACTTGGCGGAGGACTGTGGAGGCTGAGATGCAAAGAATGAACCAGAGTTGGGGCACTGTACGAAGGATGGCCACCGACCGAGCAAAGTGGAATCAATTTGTTGTTGCCCTACAAGACGCCACCAGGCGTAATGGCCACTGACTGCTTTGACGGTCTGCGGCTAAGGATCAAAGAAGAAGAATGTAATTTCTAGAAACAATGGTACATAAAACAAATAATGTTAATTAACTGTCTGATATAGTTTGTCTAAACAATCGTACATACAACATTGTCAGAACAACTGTATAGTATATGTCCTCAGTTGTTAGAACCAATTCACTATGGTTGCACCACTGCACTGTGGATTTATAATAATGACTAAAGGCTCATTCTTCTAAGGATAGACCACACAACAATGGCTGACATAAGTAATCAACACAATTAACAGGAATTTTCCCTTTAATGCTATGCACAATAACAATCAGGCCTCACACGGCCAATACACGTATCAGAATACAATTATGAAATGCCAATGTAACTTGCCTTAACAGCTTGATCTATCAGTATCATACACGACAGTACGACCTACACTGAGACAACACTGTAATGACGATCGCTCACCTTGAGCGGCAAAACTGTGACAACGAAATACTCAAATTGTTGTCAACTTCTAAATCTACGGCCTGAAAGTTATACAATCTAGACACTACACTGTACTAGACTAATCACCTAACAATCCACCTAGACCGAATATGGCAAGCCCTCAAAACACATAGTCCATAACACGAACTTCGCAGCTACTTGCTGGCAAAGGGAAAATAAGCGTCCATCCAGGACGATAGCTAGACTCTGACTGACCAGAATTGCGCCTGATTTCCTGGCTTCCGGCAGTCACCTGACTCACCGGTTTTGGCTATACCCGGCGTTGCCTGGCTGACTTTTCGTACAAAAGATGCACTGCGAAATAGCGTTGTGACATACATGTAAGGTTAATTAACTGTCTGATATAGTTTGTCTAAACAATGGTAAATACAACATTAATTAAATATCTGATATAGTTTGTCTAAAAAAAAAAACAATGGTACATACAACATATAAGGTTAATTAACTGTTTGATATAGTTTGCCTAAAAATGGAACAAACAACATATAAGGTTAATTAACTGTCCGATATATGTTGTCTAAACAATGGTATGTACAACATTTAAGGTTAATTAACTGTAAAATATAGTTTAGTCAAAACAAAGGGACATACAACATATACAGTTAATTAATTGTCTGATATAGTTTGTCAAAAAAACAATGGTACATACAACATAAAATGTTAATTAACTGTCTGATATAGTTTGTCTAAATAACAGTACATACAACATATAAGGCTAATTAACTGTCTGATACCTGCAAGTCTGGAAGGAAGAGCTGGAGAAGAGAGGGATGGTCATAAGCAGCTCTAAAACAAAATCCATGGTGATATCTCGAGAAGAAAGAAGACATCAGATTAAGCTGGGAGAACAGGTCCTGGAGCAGGTCGACCACTTTAAATACCTCGGAGCTATTATAGACCAAAAGGGAGGCATCAAAGAAGAGTTGGCCACTCGAAAAGCAGCAGCTGGGAGACTTTTTCAGGCCATAAATCGAGGATTCCTCAGCAAGAGAGAGGTTGGTAAGAAAACGAAGATGGCTGGATACCGCTCCACCTATGTCCCAGTCTTGACATATGGATGCGAGTCATGGGCAATGACTACAACCCATAAAAGCCAGATCCAAACCTCAGAAATGAGGTATCTGAGGAAGGTGGTTGAAGTAACAAGAAGAGACATGGTACGCAACCAGACGATATGTCAAGGCCTAAAATGCCACCCCCTACAGACCCAAGTAGAACAGTCCCAACTAAGATGGTTTGGCCATGTCTGCAGAATGGGAGAAGATCGGCTACCACGACAAGCATTAGAAACAAAGAGCCAAGGATCCAGACCCCAAGGACGACCCAGAGTCCGCTGGGAGGACAACATTAGACAATCTTTGAAGGACCAAGGACTAGAATTGAACCAGGCCAGGAGGAAGACAGCCGATAGAATAGTCTGGCGCTCTCTCTTCCAAACCTCTACACCTCACGGTAGAAGGGGAACGACTAAGTAAGTAGTAAGTAAGTAAGCTATTATAGACTGAAAGGGAGGCATCAAAGAAGAGTTGGCCACTCAAAAAGCAGCAGCTGGGAGACTTTTTCAGGCCATAAATCGAGGATTCCTCAGCAAGAGAGAGGTTGGTAAGAAAACGAAGATGGCTGTATACCGCTCCACCTATGTCCCAGTCTTGACATATGGATGCGAGTCATGGGCAATGACTACAACCCATAAAAGCCAGATCCAAACCTCAGAAATGAGGTATCTGAGGAAGGTGGTTGAAGTAACAAGAAGAGACATGGTCCACAACCAGACAATACGCCAAGGCCTAAAATCCCACCCCCTGCAGACCCAAGTAGAACAGTCCCAACTAAGATGGTTTGGCCATGTCTGCAGAATGGGAGAAGATCGGCTACCACGACAAGCATGGGAAACAAAGAGCCAGGGATCCAGACCCCCAGAGTCCGCTGGGAGGACAACATTAGACAATCTTTGAAGGACCGAGGACTAGAATGGAATCAGGCCAGGAGGAAGACAGCCGATAGGATAATCTGGCGCTCTCTCTTCCAAACCTCTACACCTCACGGTAGAAGGGGAACGACTAAGTAAGTAAGTAACTGTCTGATATAATTTGTCTAAACAATGATACATAAAACATAAAAGGCTAATTATCTGTTTGATATAGTTTGTCTAAACAACGGTACATGCAACATATAAGGCTAATTAACTGGCTAATATAGTTTGTCTAAACAATGTTACATACAACATAGAAGGCTAATTAACAGGCTAGTATAGTTGGTCTCAACAATGGTACATACAACATCCCACCTCAGTATTAGCATCATGATTGTGGAAGCCTCCATTACATTCCTGCTTACATTCCTCAGAATCTGGATTTTGGTTACAGTACATGATACATTTTACCTATGACATACATTCTGACTGATTCTTTAATGCAGTTTGACAAGCAGTTATTATACAGAATGTTTGAACAAATGTATATAATCTATAGTTGTGTAAACTCAGTAAAAATACTTCTTAACAAGAGGTTGTTGCTGTTAATGAACAAGGGTTGCTGATCTTGTCAGTCTTTTGCAGCCAATGCCAATATTAAGAATTTGTACGTGTTCTGAGGCTGCTAAATGATACTGATTAAAGTGTTTGTGATTGGTGGTCAGTAATCAATATACCCTTTATCTCCCATAGGAGCATAGGCCTTCAACAAACACATGCCAAGTCCTCCTGTCAAGTGCTCAAGTTCTTTCCATTTTTTCTTCATCAGTTTCATTTGTCTCCAGCTCTCTTCTCCGCATGTTTTTTAGTCTACCTCTGCAACTCTTTCTATGGGGATTTCAGAACAAGAACCCCCTTGTAATGCTATCAATAGGTTTCCTCAATGTGTGTTGTATCCATCACCAGCATCTGTTTCTCATATCCTGTTCTACTGGCACGTGTCTGGTTCTTGTCATCAGTTCCCCATTTGCGACTTTGTAATACAATTTCAAACCTTATATTCTACGCAAGCACCCATTTATGAAAGTCTGTAACTTTTCTTACTGTTCTTTATCTTTCAGAGCCATACAATAGGACTGACTTGACAGAGCCATACAATAGGACTGACTTGACAGAGCCATACAATAGGACTGACTTGACAGAGCCATACAATAAGACTGACTTGACATTTGAGTTAAAAATTCTTATTTTCATGTCAGACTTGATTTCTTTTGATGTTCATATGTCTCCAAATGCAATGAAAGCTCTTCTTACTTTTTGTATTCTTATTTTGATATTTTTGTCTGTCCCTCTAACTTTGTCTGTATTACTGCCAAGATATGTGTACGATTCTACATCTTTTAGTGGTGTTTCTTCATGTTCAACCTTGTTATCATTTCTTGCATTTATTCTCATTATCTTTGTCTTTTCCCAAAGTGTATTTTCAGACCAACTTGTGAATCCTTATTGAGTATTTTCATTTTATCTTGCAACTCATTATGGTTATGAGACAGTAAATAAATAAACAAACAACACACAAAGGTATGTTATCAGGCACTCAGTGAGAAATAAAGAAGTAGAAGACCAGACAACAGAAAAACAACAGAAGTGATAGGCTTACCAGAATCGAACCAGGACCTTCCAAACGGCACCCACCGCCTAGCCACAGGAGCGAACCGCCACTATCCACTCTGCCAGCTACGCATTACAAAAATAATGCTTCACTGACAGAGTGAACCATTACGTGACCCGGATATGTACCATAGCACAGTGGGCTGATCACCTGCTTGCCAACCAATCTGATTACGGAAACAACGATAGATTGTTTGGTCTGTTTCTGTTCCACAAAGACGCCACTAGGCGTGGTGGAAACAGCGATAGATTGATCAATTTGTTGTTGCCCTAAGACGCCACTAGGCGTACTGGCCACATACTGCTTTGCCGGTTGGTGGCTAAGGATGGAAGAAGAAGAAGATATGTACCATAGGACGACCCAGACTAATTATAGACGCAATCACTTCTGCAGTTCCACTATATAACAGTATAGGCCAGATTACACAAGACAAAGGCCTTAATACTGTGTCTAGTAAATGATAGAAGAATGAGAATAAGTAAAGTACAGAATGTAGGTTTCTTGGTATTTTTATAAACGCATAAACATATAACTTATATGTTTATGGTTATGAGACAGATGAGCTGTCATCTGCAAAATCTACATCTGTTTAGTCAGATTACACTGGACTGCATTTTTGTTGTGTGATGTCGATGTTTTTATAACCTCATTTATTGCTAGCAAGTAAAGAAAGAGGCAAAAGGCATCCCTGTCGCACTCCTGTTCTAATCGAAAATGGTTCTGTAAGTTGTCCTTCGTGAAGAACTCTGCATGTAATGTCTTCATGAGTCTTATGTATTAAGTAAATATTCTTCATAGGAACTCTATAATGCTCCTTCATTTTCCAAAGTGATTCTCTGTCTACACTGTCAAATGCCATTTCTTCTTCTTCTTCCTCATTCGTCCTGAAAAAGAAGTTGGTTGTGTTATGGCTATTTACACCGGAGCTGTGACATCTGCGTCTTTTGGCCGACTAATCCGACTTCAGCATGGCATTTTTTTGGACCGGGGTTTGCCTTCCCTCTTCAATCCCTACTCTTTCAGCCAGACTGCAGTGATGCAGCCTGTTTCCAGGACCACCATGTGGAGGTGGAGTAGGGTCTTGGTCAGCTCTGGTTCGCTGACCCTGATGCAAGCAGTCAAGCTATGGGTTGCTGACTGCATTCTCTATTGCAGCATCTTTGGGTCCCAAAATGCCTTTTAATAGTGCACAAATTCAATGTATAGAAGTGAATTCCATTCCAGACTTTGTTCAACTATTATTCTCAATGTGGCTATTAGGTCTGTACAGGATCTGTTCTGCCAAAAACCTACTTGATCACCTCTCAATTGTTTGTCTATGGACTCTTTTAATCTCCCAAGGATGATTCTGTTTAATACTTTTCCTGACCAAAAAGTCAGGAAGATGAGACAGGTCTTATTTCAGAGATGACATTTGCCCACAATGTTGCCCTGATAGCTAAATCAGATCACATCTTCAGTCCAACTTGCAAGTCAGGAAGGAAGAGCTAGAGAAGAGAGGAGTGGTCATCAGCAGCTCCAAAACAAAAACCAACATGATATCACAAGAAGAAAGAAGACATCAGATTAAGCTGGGAGAATAGGTCCTGGAAGTGAGTACACCAGTTTAAGTACCTCACAGTTATTACAGACTGGAAGGGAGGCATCAAAGAAGAGTTAGCTACCCAAAGAGCAGCACTCTGAGGCTTTTTCAGGCCATACATCAAAGATTTTTCAAAGTTAGCAAGAAAACTGAGATAGCTGTATACCGCTCCACCTATATTTCAATCTTGACATATGGATGCAAGTCATGGGCAATGACTACAACAAATAAAAGCCAGCTCCAAACTTCAGAAATAAGGTATCTTTTTTACAATTTACCGCGTTGGCGCGCCACTGTTTTCTGGAGCAGTTTATGTTTTGATGCAGCTGTTGGGTCTTGCTTGCACGTGTTAACAGGCATTCCTGCTCATTCCTTCTCATTTTATCATTTATTTGCTGCTGTTTAGCCCCATTATGGATTCAGCAAATAAAAGAAGTGGTGTAAAACGTAAACATCGTACATTGTCGATCGCAGATAAAGTGTACAAGTAGTCATTTTCTGTTAAATATATACAGAATATATAACCATAAAAAATCCGGCATTTTCAAAAATCCGGCACTCCTCAGGTCCGGAGGTTGCCGGATTTTTGAATGTCTACTGTAAATTTCCTTTCCTAGGTAACTTTACTAAATAACCTTCCTTCCATTCTGCTAGTATTTCTTCTCTTGGCGGTAAGTTCCCCTATGCTGCAAGCTGCTCGTGACACGAACAAAGCCCTCTGTGTTGGTCGGGCAGTTCTTATCTTTGATGAGGCTATTTGCTTGCTTATATCTCCCTCTTAGCTTTATTGTGTTGTTGTACAGGTTCCTCGTATTTCCATTGGCGACAGCTTCCTCTGCTTCCCTTGCCAAGTCTTCAATATACTTCCTCTTGTCTCTTTTGATGTTTCTTCTTACTTCTTCTAGGTACACTTCATGAGCCTTGGCTTTGGAGCTTCTGGATTTATCTACTTTCTTGTTTTTCCTGTCTTCTATCTTGTTTATAGTTTCTGTTGTTATCCATGGTTTGTACTGATGTTCTCTTTCTCACAGTACCTCTTCACATGTCTCATTTCATATATTTTTTACTTGTTGCCAGTGGTCTTCTGAATCTGCTTCATCATCCAGTTTTTGGAGTAATTGGTATGTGTTGGACATGTGCGATTGAAACTTCATCTCTTATTTCTTAGATATTCCACATTATACACAATTTGTTGAGTTTTATTTTTGTTACAAAAGATGAAGCAACAGATGATGGTGATCTGATACTACATCTGCTCCTCTATATACCTTTACACCAAGTAATCATCATTAGAAAGAACGGTTTATGTCTTTTCTTTTGTGTTTACCTAATTCTTAAATTCATCTGTGTGTTCTTAATAGAATTTAAAAGTCACGACTGCTAGATATAGTCCTTTAAACTGTCTTTTGATTTGTCTACAAAATGAACATGAATTTTATCTTGTGGTTACCGGGGATGCATTTTCTCCTTGCTCACCCCTGGCGCTAAGAATCCTTGGTACGCCTCTGCCCTAAACATGTAAAATTTGCAGCAAGGGATTTCCTGTCTGGAATAAAGGTAGCCAAAAAAAAACAACCCACACTTGTGTGCATATAGGATACAAACACACACAAATTATGATGTTTGTGGTGGAGGTGTATAAATTACACTTATTATGTTACATATTTGTTGAAAGTGGTAACATATTGAGCACAAGTTACATTTATGTTAAAAAGTTGTAAAAGCCTTACTGAGTAAATTGTCCCCAGCAGGATATACAGATGTGAAACTGCTCCTCATACTCTCTCTCCCTGCAGGAACATGACCATCTTCCTCACCTTCACTTTCTATCTTCACAGTGTGTCCCTGAGAACAAAATATTGAACATATTCAAGTTTGAAACAAACCACTTCAGTCTTAAACATTGCCCCAGTTTGGCAACTACATGATTCATTTTTATGTATTTAAATTACTTTCTATTCTCAACTGTTTATGCCCCTGTCCCTGATGAAGATGTTATATTACGTATGCATATACTACACTGTTACAGCCACCGACCGTCAAAAAAAAAAAAACACATTCAAAGAATCGAAGTGAGCAATGATCAGCCCGTTGGTAAGGAAAATATTTAAATGGACAATATTTTAACAGATTTCTCAGTTTAACTCACTTTGGCTGTATACAAATTTGTTATCAAGAATTAAAAATAATATTCACTTGAAAATGTGTACTGATGTCCTGTTTTATTTTTTGATCAAGGAATGGGATCTTCTGTTCCATATTTTTTTTTTGTAATCTGAAAAGAAAAACGAATTATAGTTAACAAAATCTTAGACAATTTGTTACATGCAAGTTATTTGAGATACAAGAAATATCACTCAAATTTTTTGTTT
The DNA here is from genome assembly GCA_024509875.1 of Oreohelix idahoensis. Lineage (NCBI taxonomy): Eukaryota > Metazoa > Mollusca > Gastropoda > Stylommatophora > Oreohelicidae > Oreohelix > Oreohelix idahoensis. The sequence continues at coordinate 285,849 of JAMPIV010015913.1, forward strand.
TTAAATAATGGTGAAAAACATAACCTGAAAATATAAGGAAGAGAGATACATCGTAAATGGTAGTATGTCCAATGTCACATTCTACAGTCTTTGCTATACTGATTTTCTTCAGAATGATTCGGAGCTGTCAAGTGCATGCAAAATTTTTAAAAATTGTACCTTCTACCTATAATCTACCTATACGTGTGCTTTATACACTACACTAAGGCATTTGAGACGATAAAACATGAGAACATTATAAAAAATGCTCGAAAGCATCAACATCGATGGTAAGGACCTGAGAATTATAAACTACATGTACTGGTAACAAACATCAGCTATGACAATAAGCAGCTGCATAGAAAGGTTTTAGCAGATTAAAAAAAGAGTGTTATACATGTGTGATGATAGTATGTCTGTGATGGCATTTTAGGCAGTTTGTGCCATACTGATTTATTTGAGTGATTCAGAGATTTTCAAATGTATACTAAATGCGTGTAAGACCATGTTTGGAAAATGTAACTTTTTCCATTTGATAGCTAGAATCATATAATATAAACATCTGGGAATTTTTGAAAAAAAAATTTCTTTTTTAAGTACCGTGTCTGACATCAGATATACAGTTACACACATTTAGCTGCTGTTACTAATTTTGACCGCAGAAATTTTCTACATTTTTTAGTAAATTCTGAAACATCACAGAATAATGAAATAAATGAAGGTAATTTGATATAAATTTTCCCATTTAGCAACTTTCTTTTATTTTGTCAGCAATAGATCTCTTCTGTTCCTTACCTTTTATCTCTTTGTGAGGTACGGTGTGGTCACATTTTATGTTAGAGAAGTACTAATTAGGACCTCACATAATTGAAAACTAGTGTTCTCACGGGAATAAATGTAAAGTAGGGGGTGTGTTCTCACAGGAATAAATGTAAAGTAGTGGGTGTGTAGTCACGGGAATACATGTAGGATGTGTTCTCACAGGAATAAATGTAGGGGTGTGTTGTACAGGAATAAAGGTAAAGTAGGGGGTGTGTTCTCACAGGAATACATATAGGGTGTGTGTTCTCACAGGAATAAATGTAACGTAGGGGGTGTGTTCTCACAGGAATTCATGTAAAGTAGGGGGTGTGTTCTCACAGGAATTAATGTAAAGTAGGTGGTGTGTTCTCACAGGAATAAATGTAAAGTAGGGGATGTGTTCTCAAAGGAATAAATGTAAAGTAGGGGGTGTGTTCTCAAAGAAATAAATGTAAAGTAGGGGGTGTATTCTCACAGGAATAAATGTAAAATAGAGGGTGTGTTCTCACAGTAATAAATGTAAAGTAGGTGGTATGTTCTCACAGGAATAAATGTAAAATAGAGGATGTGTTCAGACAGAAATAAATGTAAAGTAGAGGGTGTGCTCTCACATAAATAAATGTAATGTAGGGGGTGTGTTCTCACAGGAATAAATTTACAACAATTGTAGCTTCTTTTTTTTTTTTGGTCTTTAAGCCTTTAAACATGACAATTTTGCTGATTAATATCATCTTCACCTTTTATTGCAGAATCATCTAATAATTATAGAACAAATATAGGCCATCTTACAAGTACCATGTTGAGCTTATCATACAAAATTGCTGGTGAGGTCGGGTAGCTTTACAAACAAAGACTGCTATGCTCTTGGAGCAGAGACTATTGTTTCTCCTATACATTGGCTAGTCATGTCAGTAATCGAATATGAGCTGGAATACTCATGCTGTTAATATTACAATGTAAATGGCTAAAATGTCAAGTCAGTCCTATTGTATGGCTCTGAGACATGGAGAACAACAAAAACAACAACCAAAATGCTACAGATTTTTATAAACGGGTGTTTGGGTAGAATAGAAGGACTGAAATGGTATGACAAAGTCACAAATGTGGAATTGATGACAAGAACCAGACAAGTGCCAGTGGATCAAGAGTTGAGAAGAAGATGCTGGCGATGGATAGGACACACATTGAGGAAACCTGTTGATAGCATTACAAGGCAGTCCTTGTTCTGCAATCCACAGGGAAAGAGAGGCAGAGGTAGACCAAAAAACACATGGAGAAGAGAACTGGATACGGAGGTGAAAATGATTAGGAAAACATGGAAAGAACTTGAGCAGATGGCACAGGACAGGAAGACTTGGCATGTGTTTGCTGAAGGCCTATGCTTCTCAGGGAGCTAAAGGGTATTGATTGATTGATTGAAATGGCTGGGAACACATTCAAAATGAAGGGATGCTTATCATCATGGGCTGTGCATGAGATAAACCCACTGTGACAAGTACATGCTTGGATCGGTTATTGAATAGATCCAGATATGTGATGGTCATGACAAAAAACCTATATGCTGATAACCACAGACAGAAGACACCTCCTGCATGGGAACATAGCTGGCATAAAAGGAGTATGAATAAAGAGGGATATCATGAATGGCAGAGGGAACAATAAGGCAGGTGATCACAGTTAAACATATGTTCAAGGGGGAAAAGTGAAGTAAGTAAGGTGAGAACTTATTAACATATCTGCAAGTCATCAACAGCTTTGGTAGGGAGTGCAGAGCTTGAGGTAATGGAAAAGTAGAGCTGGAAATTAATCAACTAATAAAAGATTATAGCAAGAACAAAAATAAATATATGATTAGTGAGGTATCTTCTTTCTTCTTTGATCCTTAGCCGCCGGCCGTCAAAGCAGTCAGTGGCCATCACGCCTAGTGGCGTCTTGTAGGGCAACAACAAATTGATTCCACTTTGCTTGGTCAGTGGCCATCCTTCGTACAGTGCCCCAACTCTGGTTCATTCTTTGCATCTCAGCCTCCACCAGGTTGTTTTTGGTTGGCCTCTTTTTCGTTTTCCTTCAGGGGTCCAAAGCATAGCTGTTCTTGTGATGGCATCGGGGTCTCTTCTGAGGACATGGCCAACCCAGCTCCAGCATCTGCCGGCTATGATGATGTGCATGTTCTCTTGCTTGCTCCGAGTAAGCAGATCTTGGTTAGTGATGGTATTCGGCCAAAAGATTCGGTGAATTTTTCTTAGGCATGTTGTGTGAAAAGAGGACAATTTCGACATTTCCTTCTCTGTAACTCTCCAGCATGCCGCACCATAGAGAAGCACAGAAAGCACACAGCTCTGATATAATCTTAATTTTGTGCTTGTGCTGTATTGAGAGGACTTCCAGATGTTGTTTAGGCTAAAAAAGGCTGTTCTTGCCTTATTCATTCTGATGTTGATGTCTTTGCCTGCCCCGCCGTCTGGTGTTACTATGCATCCTAGGTATGTGAAGGTGTCTGTCTGTACCAGTAGCTGATTCCTTACTGATATGGGCTCAGGGTTGCTCACATTGAGCATCATGACCTCGAACTTCTTTAAATTAATGTTCAAGCCCACCTGCTGGCTAAACTTATTAAGTCTATCCGTTTTTTCCTGGATGTGTTGATGTGAATGTGCTAGTAGTGCAATGTCATCTGCATATTCCAGATCTTCCAATGTAGAAAATGTAGTCCATCTTATTCCTCTTGGACTGCCCTCTGTTGTCTGGAGCATCACCCAGTCTATGACTGTTAAAAATAGAGTGGTTGATAAGGGGCATCCCTGTCGTACTCCTGTTTTCACCTCAATGGTTAGGTTGCTCTGCCCAACACTACACGTAAAGTTGGCATAGAGGCTTTTTATGATTGACACTATGCAGCTTGGAATTCCATAAGCCCTCAGTATTTTCCATAAACTGTCCCTATGTATGCTGTCAAAAGCCTTTTCAAAATCAACAAAATTAATGTACAGCTGTCTTTGCCATTCTGAGCACTGCTCTATAATGTTCCTGAGAGTGAATATATGATCTACACATCTTCTGTTCTTTCTAAATCCTGCTTGTTCTTTCCTCAGTTTGTGGTCTACTGCTTTTGAAATTCTCTGTATAATTATCCTGCCTAATATTTTGCTGGGAACTGAGAGAAGAGTGATTCCTCTCCAATTATTGCAGTCTGCAAGATCTCCCTTCTTGGGCAATTTGACAATTATTCCTTTGTTCCACTCTGATGGTGTTGTCCCCGTTTTCCAGACTTGTGCAAATAGTGGTTCTAATAGTTCTGCTGCTAGCTCAGGGTCTGTCTTAAATAGTTCTGTGTTTAAGTTATCATGGCCAGGAGCTTTTCCGTTCTTTAATCCTTTGATTGCTGTGATGATTTCTTCTTTTCGTGGAATGTCTGTATTAACATCTAGATCATTTTCAGCCTCAGGAACATTCAATTGTGTCTCTGGTGGTTCTCTGAAATGCTCTGCCCATGTTGTTTCCTGTCCCTCTGCTGTCGTGATGAGATTTCCTTGCTTATCTCTTACTAATGTAAAGTTGTTTGCACCTCATTTTCCGCTGATGAATTTAGTTATTTTGTATACTGTGCTTTGTTCATTTCTCAGTGCTGCCTCTTCTGCCTGTCTTGCAAGATCGTCTAGGAAATTCCTTTTGTTGGCTCGGGTTTGACGTTTAACTTCCTAGCTGACTGTACTGTTCGTTATATAGTTGCTTTAACCTGGAACACTTCGCTTCTGTTTTCTTTCTTTTCATTTCCTTTCTCATCGTTATGGTGTTTAATGTTTCTGGTGTTATCCAGTCTTGCTTCTTCCTTTCCTGGAACCCCAATCACGATTTGCTGCTTTCCTTACACATTGTTGAAATGGTGTTGAAATTCTGGTCTATATCATCAGTCAATGTCTTTTCCTGACTTTTGGCAAATTGATATTGTTTCTTTATGTCAGCCGCAAAAGCTTTTCTCGTAAGGGGGTATTTCAATTTGCTGATTTCAAACCTTTTCTGTGTAGTTACAGTTGGTCCAGCTCTTCTTAGTTTCACTTTCAGTTTTGCTACTACTAAATGGTGATCACTTCCCACATCTGCACCTCTCCATACCTTCACATCTAGTAATGCATGTCTCCATCTACCATTAATCATGATGTGGTCTCAGATTCTGGTTTCTGTCCCAACCATTTGGTGATTTTGTGAATTTCATTGTGTGGGAAGAGTGTTCCTCCAATGACCAGGTTATTAATGCTACAGAAACTTATTAATTTATCCCCATTTTCATTTGCTGTTCCATGGCCGCATTTCCTCATTACTCTTTCATTATATGTATTGTGTGTTCCAACTTTCGCATTGAGGTCTTCCATTACTATGATAAGATCATATCTAGGTGTGTCTTCCATTTCTTTCTGCAGTTGTTGATAGAATTCATCCTTGATTTCTTCATCGCTGTCATTCGTTGGTGCGTAGCATTGTATTATTGTAGTATTGGTGAATCTCCCTCTCAATCTTAATCTTATCAGTCTGTTGTTGATGGGTTTTCATTCCATTTTATTGCCATACATTAATTGGGAGCTGAAATATACAATTAAGTATAAAATTTAATTTTGTAGACACTTTATTTTAACAAGCCTACACTTCACAAGATATAAAACACACCTATTCATATCAATTAATTATTTGAAGCAATTCATAAGATTCTCCAGTCAATTTCCCACGTCTATGTATAACACATGTACCTACTGAACTAATGTATTTGTCACCTGTCTGAAAAAATTGCATCCATTTTAGGGTCTGAGTAAAACCTAAAAACAGCCTTGGATAGAATGAGTTAATCTGTTTTTACTGTTATTTTCTATCAGGTCTACACTTCACAAGTCACAGACACTTTTTCACATAACACAGTAGTTTAATAACATTTTACAAAATTTATTAGCCATTTTCCCATGTTTTCATTCACAGAACATGCAACTACTGACTCAATGTAGGTCCTATATTTTTACCACTTGTTTTTAAAAGGAAAAAATGCACCCATTTTAGAAGCCCATTTGTATAAAAAAATATGTGGTTCTCTTTAAAAAAATGTCTATATGTGAAGTGATAATGATACAAATATGTCAATATGTTTGAAACTAAATGTGTATTAATATTCTAAACATATTACTGCCATAGATTAAACTAGAGCTGAAATATTTAAGTGAAGGACACAATTTTATTTTTTTAATTATTTTTTATCACATCTGCACAATCACAAGGAATAACAGACACATTTTCATACCAAATAAAATGATTTAAAGCATTTCACAAGATTTTTCATTCAATTTCCTATATTTTTGTATGTATACCACAAGCACCTACTGAAATAATATTTTATATCTAGGCTACTGCATATTTTTGTATGTATACCACAAGCACCTACTGAAATAATATTTTATATCTAGGCTACTGCATATTTTTGTATGTATACCACAAGCAGCTACTGAAATAATATTTTATATCTAGGCTACTGCATATTTTTGTATGTATACCACAAGCAGCTACTGAAATAATATTTTATATCTAGGCTACTGCATATTTTTGTATGTATACCACAAGCAGCTACTGAAATAATATTTTATATCTAGGCTACTGCATATTTTTTCTGCTGTGGTAGAGCCGTGGTTAGTGCACAGGCTTCTTAGCTCAGTGGTCCATGGTTCAATTCCCAGTTGAGGTGAGATTATTTAGACCACAAATGGCTCCAAGGTCGACCCAACCTCATGAATTGGGTACAAAAGCAACTCTGGTAAGGTTAAGTCAGCCGGCATGAAGCTGGCCACATCACCCCTAGTCTGTCATTGGTCAAGAAAATATGGGCCTTACATTATATTCCTAGTATGCCTCAATGCTGGCCACATCACCCCTAGTCTGTCGTTGGTCAAGAAAATATGGGCCTTACATTATATTCCTAGTATGCCTCAATGCTGGCCACATCACCCCTAGTCTGTTGTGGTCAAGAAAATATGGGCCTTACATTATATTCCTAGTATGCCTCAATGCTGGCCACATCACCCCTAGTCTGTCGATGGTCAAAAAAATATGGGCCTTACATTATATTCCTAGTATGCCTCAATGCTGGCCACATCACCCCTAGTCTGTCGATGATCAATAAAATGTGGGCCTTACATTATATTGCTAGTATGCCTCAATGCTGGCCACATCACCCCTAGTCTGTCGTTGGTCAAGAAAATATGGGCCTTACATTATATTCCTAGTATGCTTCAATGCTGGCCACATCACCTCTAGTCTGTCGTTGGTCAAGAAAATATGGGCCTTACATTATATTCCTAGTATGCCTCAATGCTGGCCACATCACCCCTAGTCTGTCGATGGTCAAGAAAATATGGGCCTTACATTATATTCCTAGTAAGCCTCAATTGGTATGTAACGGTATCCTTCAACTTTTACCTCCTGTTTTTCAAACATCACCTGTAGAGATATTCTGCACCAATTGTTGATGCCTGTTTTTTTACAGAAATATGTTGTTTCGAAGAAAAATATAATAAAATTGCATCCTTGAACTGACTGTGATAACTATGTGTTGAAAAGTTTCAAACTAAATGTGCACTGATATTCTGAACATTTTATTGCAATTATATAAATGCACGTTCACAATTTTACCTTTTTATTTGAGGTTTTTTTTTCAGTCACTTCACAAGACTTGACAGATAGGACCTAGGCCTACTTTTTCACACCAAATAACGTTTTATAGCATTTCACAAGAGTCCTCAGCCAATTTTTCACGTATAACAGATGCACTTACTAAAATAATGTAGTTGTTTAAGGTTTTGCCTTTTAAGGGAGAGGCATGTCACTTTCAACCGAGACTTAAGTCCGTTGGTTATATCCGAGCACAATTCGCCATTCAAAAATAAGTGAACTCTTGTTTGAAGCGCTGTGTTGATGAAATATAAGCCCAGAAAATGACTAACTAGCATCCATCAGCTAGCTGAAATAGCCTCGAAAAGGACTGCTAGCCCAACTAAGGCTGATAGACACTAAATCTATAAAAGGACTAACACCATCTATCATGATAAAGCACTGAAAAGGACTTGTCCTGAAAACCACTGCCAGCTACGCCAACGCTGCCCCACATCCTCAGTGCTCAGCGAACTGTTTTAATATGAGAAGAAACAACGATTTTAATTTTCTTGAAACCGTTGGATGTCCATTTTGGTAAATAGGTCAAATAAAAAATACACAATTGCATGTGACAGAAAGAGTGAACCTATCGCCAACACTTTGCAAACATATAATAATAACGCTCGACAAACACTGAGGTCGATTTGAAAATAAAATTACAAATTCAATATGGAGGTCTGCAATAATACGTCTTTTAACCACGAAATTGATTAACAGCATCGAGCGAAATAAATTGTCAATCGCCATGGTCACCGACGCCAGCGAGCACAGTACTTGAAGATAACAAAGGTACATATTCCTCGTATCTGTTTATAAATAATGACAATTTTCATAACTTACACATGGATAACTCAGCACCTGGGAAAAGGTCATGTAGTACCAGTGTTGCCACTTTTTTTTTTTTTTTTTTTTAGTAAAACAGTGCCATAAAAATTTGTTCTTTTGTTGCTTTTTTTAAACCAAAGTATCCCGTTCAACCCTTGATGGGTTATAATTAGGACATACAGTATAATAATTTTTTTTTTAATTAATGAAGAACAATATCCCGTTCAACCTCTAATGGGTTATAATTAGGATAATAATAATAATAATAAATTCTTTAAGCACCAAACACGGCGCATAAGGCAGAAACCATTGCTCTCCAGGCTGTTCGTTGTGACGCCACTCCTCTTAACTCTTGCACATTATTTAGGCCCAACGTTCTTCCTTCTCTTGTTATTGTTCTTCTAAGTGTTTCTTTTGGTCTTCCTTTTTTCCTCTTACCCTCAGGAACCCAAGTGAGCGCCTGTAGTGGTATTCTGTTGTTTTGCATTCGTAGGACATGACCGATATATGACCATCGTCTTTTCCTTATATAGTCGGAGACATATTTCTGCTTAGAGTCTTCTCTTATTTGTCGATTAGTCTTGAATTCTTTCCAACTGATGTTCATGAGTTTTCTAAGACATTTGTTCTCGAAACTATTCAGCTTGTTCTCCAATGATTTTGTGATTTTCCAACTTTCACAGCCGTATGTTAACACTGAGATAACATTCGAATTAAACAGACGAAGCTTGGTATGTATATTCAGTGATCGTAATTTCCAAATGTTAGATAATCTATTGAAGGCGCTAGCTGCCAAAGCAATTCTAGTATGCATTTCTCTTGTTGTGTCACCATCCTGAGTCATTTTACTGCCTAAATAATTGAAACTTTCAACTTTCTGTAGTTTTTCCCCGTTCAGGATGATATCGAAGGTCTCGTTAGAAAAGTTCATAACTTTAGTTTTAGAGGCATTTATTTGGAGACCTATTTTAACCGAGAAATGACACAGATTATTTACTGCTTCTTGGGCCTGTCTGGGTGTTGGACTTAAGAATGCTAAATCATCTGCAAAATCGAGATCTTCCAGGGACTTTCCATCTGTCCATGTGGTGAAGTGGGATGTTATAAATATTTATAGGGGACTTAGTGTACTGACTGAGATCAGCTGTGAAGGTATCTGTATCTAATACGTGTGGTGTTTTACAGATAACCTTACTTGCTACCACATTTATACCTCAGTCAGAATTATTCTGGAATATTGTGATGACTACGTTGAATGTCTAGGGTTATGAAAATGATGAAGGGTAAGTCACAACAACAACAGACAGATAAACAATTTAATTTATTCCACAACACTTTACTACACTGTGACACTCACACACATATAACACTCTATAAGACTATCTTAAATGAGTCAAGTGTTTAAGTTTAAAAAATATATGTATTAACTCCTTTCAATAATAGATATCCTGATTCAACTACACAGTGAACCAGGAATCACAATCAAATGTAATCACAAGTTGTATGTACACAATTTATAGTTATGATCTTTGTATTGACATATTTTATTATAATTATCCTATGTGTGTAAGTTGTGAAGTAGTACTATGAGGTAATACTGGCTTTTTCAAGCTACGTTGCTGTTTGTCATCATGACTTCAAGTGTTTGTTTATGATGGAAATAGTATTGGAAAAAGTTCACAGTTCCTGTCATTTAAAACGATTTATTGTCCCTCTGTGTTTAATATAATGTAAATTTTAGAGGGGGCACATAATGTTGAGCTGCTCTGGCCACAGAAGCTTATCTTTCGTGATGGCGGCAGGAAAAGGTCTCCTCTGCTCGATGGTTTCACTGTATTCTTGAGACACCTCACTGGTCGCTATCTGGACCAAGGAGTATGCTGTCAGCCTCTGGATTCAGCACAACTCAGACCAGGTGCTGCTTCAAAAATTTAGGACCACGGTCCCATAATTCATGGAAATAATAAACAAATACGTTGACTGGCGATGAATAATGGCACAATTTCGATCTGCCTCTGTCCCAGGCTTTTATTTAGAAAAATATGCACTGGCTCTCAACGCACTGTTTCTTAGTAAGTTTATTTTAAAATGTGGCACTGAACAGACGCTCCTAATGGACTATATCAACGGTTCTAGCCAATAGGGCCACGTTTACAAAGCTTTTTAGAAAAAATGTATCCTTCCTACGTTTCCCCTAACAACCAAAATTAGTATTTGCAGTCCGACTAATCATGTTTAGCCTTACATATCATTCCCGCCAATCAAATAGGATGTAACTTGTTGGCCTATTTCCCGTAAAATGGTGGTTTCAAAACCTGCCACTGTGCGATTTTGATTTGGTGCTGTCCGACATCCTCACTATTTTCTTTTGGCTATAATTTGATAATTCCTAGACTATTTGCGTAGCACTTAACATATTCTTTGTCAGCAAGTCCTAAGGAACCCAAATATATAAATTTTAAGGGAGCTAAGTGGCTGCGTTCAAAATATGTATTTTCTTCTAGGATAGTCGTGCTGTTGCCACCTCCTCACTTCCAAACTTTAGGGTGTCTGCTGTACTGTCAGGCTTTCAAACGTAAACCAGTATAATGTCATGTTTCCTAATAAGAATTTTACAGGTTTTTAAACCTAACCCTCGTAGTTGTAGTATTTTTTATCACTATCCATTTGAAAAAAAAAAACTAGTGCTTCATGCCTTTCGCGCGGGGAGGGTGGCATTAATTGTATATCGCGCGACGCGTGTTAGTGTTGCATGCGCCCCCCCCTTCCCCCCCCCCCCCCCCGTTCAGCCCTCTCTCTCTCTCTATCCTAATTCCATCTGTCCTTCCGTTTATGTTAACGTAGTGTATAAAATGAAATTAATGGAAGTATTAATTTAGGTCATTACGCAGGGTGCCTAGCTCAAGGTTTTCTTAGAAATACAGTACACGTTTTATTGTAGAAAGCGTGTATTGATGCAGTAGGCTTTACTATCAACGTGAAAGCGTGAGAATATGCAGACGAAGCATAAAAAAGGGGTTTTTATTGTTCAACTAGCATGACGTTCTATTAACACAGGCGTACGCTATTGGAAAGCACGGGTCTTTAACCATTTCTCTTTCCTTTTATTGAATTTATGTGTTAGGCTTTACATTTACCTTTTAATTTATATATGTGGATTTAGAATTTCACGACAGTCCATTTTATACCTAATTGTTCGTTGTGGGTATAGTTTTTCATAACCCAATCAATAGCTATTCCAAAAAGTAGTGGTGACATAATACAGCCTTGTTTCACCCCTGTGTCTACTGTAAACCATTCTGTATTCCCTTTATTTGTTCTAACACAACATCTTGCATTGTCATATAGCGCTTTGATTACATTCACATATTTTGTTGGAAAACCATAGATTGTAAGTGACTTCCACAATGATGGGCGGTGTAGACTATCAAAGGCTTTTGAAAATCGACGAAGGTGATAATAAGTGGTGATTGCATTTCAACTGATTCTTCTATAATTGTTCTTAGTGTGAATATTTGATCAATACATGATCGTTTCGGCCTGAAACCCGCTTGTTCTTCTCTGATCTTTTCGTCTACATGCAATTTCAGTCTTTCTAACATCATGCAACATAATAATTTTCAGGTACTGATAATAGAGATATACCACGCCAGTTATTACAGTCTGATAGATCACCTTTCTTCGGTAACTTTACAATAATACTGTCTTTCCATTGTTGTGGTGGTTGTTCTTCTCTCCATACTTCATTTATAATATCTAAAATTCTCAAGAGGTTGTTGTCATTAACTGCTTTAATCATTTCGCCTGCAATTTCGTCAACTCCAGCAGCTTTAAAAATTTTTAATCTTTTAACGGCTTGTTTAATCTCGTCTAGCGTGAATTCATCGCAAGTTATTGGCAAGGTGGTTGTGAGTGTTTCATTATTAAAATCAGGTGTTACTATTGGCGGTGGTCTGTTAAGCACCTCCATGAAGTTTTCAGCCCATCTCTTCATTTGTTCTTTTCCTGTTGGTATTGAATTCCCTAATTTATCTTTAACAGGTGTCTCCATATCAGTAGACTGGTGGCATAATTGTTTTGTAATTTGATAAAGGCACCTACTATTACCAGTTCTTGCAGCATTTTCAGCTTCTATGGCCAGTTCATTGATGAAATGTCTTTTATCTCTTCGAGCTTTTGTCTTCACTTCTTTATTTAACAAGTTGTAAGTTAGTTTGCAAGATTCAACTGTATTATGTGTACTTGCCGCTAGTAGTTTAAGTTTTGCTGTTTTCCTTTCTTGTATTTTATCCCAAGTATCTTCTCTCATCCATTTTTTCTTTTTATGTGTTAGGTATCCGGTGGTCGCTACAGCCGCTTCTGTCATTGCTGTTCTCAATTAGGATATACATGTATACATTTTTTTCAGTTCCAAATAATATGAACAACTGCCGACATCAGAAAGTGGCATCACATTTGTCAAATCATTGTAAATCGGGACAATCACAATTATTAATATATAAATATTATCTAGGTAACAATTAGTTACAAATTGCTTATATCTTGTTATTTCACATCTGCTTATATTTTGATAACATTGCACCCGTATGTTACCGGGGTCAGAAAGGGGAGCAAAGAATAGTAACACTGTTCCCTGCCATGCATGTCGTAGAAAGCGACTAAGGAGGGTTGGGCATTGGGCTGGTTACCCCATCCTGTAAAAAATTTAAACCACACAAAAATTCAACAAATATGGACAAGTCAAATAAAGAAAATAAAACACAGCCATCCAAGACAGGGTAAGGTCCTCTCGCAGGGAGGCGAATGATGCCACACAGAGAAAGCCGAAAGGAGTCTGTGTTGCTGACTAATCTATCTTCCTTCTAGGAGAACTTCCAGATTTGGCACCTGGAATGTTTGGACATTAAACGAACAAGGGAAAGTGACACAAGTAGCAGCCGAAATGAGGGAATATAAAATCGACGTTCTAGGAATGTGTGAAACAAAGTGGAAGGGCGTAGACAGGAAGAAACTCATCACAGGTGAATTGGTGCTGTCCTCGGGACATGAAGACGAAAGTTCACACCACAGTGAAGGGGTAGCTCTTATGTTATCTAAAGAAGCACAGAAAGCACTCATTGAATGGGAAGCTGTTGGGCCTAGAATAATAACAGCTACTTTTAAAACAGCTAAAAAGAAAATACATGTAAATGTCATCCAATGTTATGCACCAACTAATGACAAAAAAGAGTCTGTGAAAGAAGCATTTTATACTAGACTACAGGAAATTGTGGATAAAGTAAAGAGAAGAGACATCACAATTTTGATGGGTGACATGAATGCAAAGATAGGTACAGTCAACACCGGATTTGAAGATATCATGGGAAAACATGGGCTAGGAATAACGAATGAAAATGGGGAACCATTCTCAAACTTCTGTGCTTCAAATCAACTGGCTATAGGAGGAAGCATGTTTCCACATAAGAGAATACACAAGGCAACATGGATATCACCAGACTATAGAACAGAAAAACAGATTGATCATATATGCATAAACAAGAAGTTTAGATCATCATTGCAGGATGTGAAGGTATATAGAGGAGCAGATGTGGCATCAGATCACCACCTTCTGATAGCCAAAGTAAAAATGAAACTCAAGAGATATGCAACAATGCAAAATTATAGACAACAATTTAATATAGGACATCTAAGAAATCAAGAAACAAGAGACAAATTTGCGGTTACAATATCCAACAAATTCCAAGTGCTCCAACAGCTGGAGGATGTAGAGAATACAGAAGACTATTGGCAGCAGGTCAAAACAGTATGGAAGGAGACATGTGAAGAAATACTGGGGAAAAGGGAAAGACAACAGAAAGCATGGATAACAACAGAAACCATCAATAAGATAAAAGACAGAAAAAACAAGAAAGCAGAGTTAAACACAAGCAAAACTAGAAGCTCCAAAGCCAAGGCTCAAGAAGTGTACACAGAAGCAAACAAAGAAGTAAAAAGAAGTATCAAAAGAGACAAGAGGAAGTATATTGAGGAGTTGGCAAGAGAGGCAGAAGATGCTGCAGCCAAAGGAAATATGAGAGAACTGTATAACAGCACAAAGAAGCTAACAGGGAAATACAAGCAAACAAGTTGCCTCATAAAAGACAAGAATGGAAAACTGCTCAGCAATATACAAGAGCAAATGAAGAGGTGGACAGAATATTTTGAGGATTTCTCAATAGACCAGCTCCACAAAACCCCCCGGACGTCCAGCCAACGGAAGAGGAGCTACAAATTAACGGTGAAAGACCAACGAAGGAAGAAATAAAGAAAGCCATAAAGCTTCTAAGAGATGGAAAAGCGTCTGGACCTGATGGCATTCCAGCAGAGGCCATCAAAGCAGAAATCGACACGGCTACAGAGATGTTATATAAATTACTTGGTAGGGTCTGGGAGGGGGAGGAGATGCCAGCGAAATGGAAGGAGGGATATCTGGTTGGGTTGCCTGGGAATGGAAATTTACAAGAGTGCACAAATTATAGAGGAATGGTGTTGCTATCAGTGCCAGGAAAAGTGTTGGGCAGGATTATCCTTGAGAGATTGAAAGAGTCCATGGACAGGAAACTGAGAGATGAACAGGCAGGTTTTCAACAGGACGGATCATGTACAGACCAGATGGCCACTTTGAGAATAATAGTTGAACGGGGTCTGGAATAGAGTTCACCGCTGTGCATCGGATTTGTGGACTACGAAAGGGCATTTGACAGTATAGACAGAGAATCGCTTTGGAGGTTGGTGAGGCATTGTGGAGTTCCTCTGAAGATGATTAATTTAATAAAGAAAACATATGAAGACATGACATGCGGAGTTCTTCACGAAGGACAGCTTACAGAACCGTTTGGGATGAGAACAGGAGTGCGACAGGGATGCCTCTTGTCTCCAATTTTTTCTTGCTAGCAATGGACTGGGTTGTGAGATCATCGACAGCACACGAGAGAGGTGGAGTCCAGTGGACTCTGACTAAGCAGTTGGATGATCTGGGTTTTGCTGAAGACTTGGCTCTTCTGTCCCGTGGCCGTAGTCAGATGCAGAACAAGTTGAAAACGCTCGATGAGAGGTCACGGCGGTTGGGTCTGATGATACACAGGGAGGGGACAAAGATGATGAGAATAGGTGCAGGTGGTGATAGCGGGGTTGAACTTGAAGAGACACCAATACAGGATGTAGAGTCGTGCGCATGTCTTGGCAGTGGTATAGACAGGGTTGGAGGGACAGATGGTGGTGTCAAAATGGGAATACAAGGGGCGGGAGAGGCTTTGGTTGCATTGGGAAGTGTATGGAGATCGGGAGAAATCGGATCCAACATGAAAATAAGAGTCTTCGGCTCAGGTGTGAGGTCAGTCCTGTTGTGTGGCTCTGGGGCATGGAGAGCAGCAGGGACGGCGGCCAAAAAGCTGCGGACTTTCATAAATGGGTGCTTGCGTAGAATGGAGGGATTAAAATGGTATGACAAAGTTACCAGTGTGGAACTGAGGACAAGAGCTAGACAAGTGCCAGTGGAACAAGAGATGAGAAGAAGACGATGGCGATGGATTGGACACACATTGAGGAGACCTGTTGATAGCATTACAAGGCAGTCCTTGTTCTGGAACCCCCAGGGCAAGAGCGGCAGAGGTAGACCAAGAAGCACATGGAGAAGAGAGCTGGAAACAGAGGTGAAAATGATGAGGAGAACGTGGAAAGAACTTGAGATGATGGCACGTGACAGGAGGACTTGGCAAGTGTTTGTTGAAGGCCTATGCTCCTTGGGGAGTGGAGGGTTATGAATGAACAATTATGCTTATACGTTTAAAAAAACAAACAAACAAACAACCAAAATAAAGAAGAAACTCTGACCAAGAATAATAAAGTGGAGGGGTGTAAAGGCCTGGTGGTTCCAGTTATATAACTGACTTTAACAGGTATTTAATTATACCTGTCAACCTGTACGAATTTTTCTTACAATATACGTATTTTTGATACTTTTAACAGTGTACGGCCGTACAGACTCGTTGTACGGATTTTTCCCCCCTCCCAAAAAAAAAAAAAAAATCGAAATTATATATATATTTTTTTTAATTAAATAAAAAAATTATACAACTATTTTCCAACTTAAGTTTTTTTTTTTTTTAAATCAGAAAATATTTTCTAGCCCAGGTTTTTTTTAACCATTCTTTTTCTTCTTATTATTATTAAGGGATTCTCGGCGTCTGTTTTTAAACTGAGGTCTCTCCCAGCAACCAATCAAATCCTTTTATACCCAACAATTCGGCAAAACTTTGAATTGGGCATCAAACACTTTCGGTTTTCAGCGTGACGTGACGTATTTTTAAAGTTACCTGTTATCAGCCATGCTTGCCAAGACACTTCGACGCCATTTTGTTTAAAAAAGCTAAGTACTTATAACTTGGTTAAAAATTGCTGTTGTTTAGCTTTGTTGCAATTTAATCGCTGTCTTAATCTTTCCAGTTATTTCTTGCCCTTCAGTATATTTCCGATAAATTAATGTCATATATTCTGTGTAGGCCCTTCATAACTAGAAAAAAAGTTTATTTGCGTTGAGTAGGCCTAGTATTTTTTAATAAAGTGGCGACCTATTATCACTAGTCTACGCTACCAACGTTTAAAATAATAATTTTGTAAATTTTTGGTGGTACGTTTTTTCTTCCTAGATTTGATATTCTGTTCATACTTTGGTTATTTCTTGCTGTTAGGTTTGCTTCGTTGTATTTTATTTTTGTCGTTCTCTTAATCTGTCCAGTTATATTTTGACCATTTAAATATTTCCAATAAATTAATATCATAAAATTGTGTGTATGCCCTACAAAAGTAGAAAAAAAGTTTATTTGCATTGAGTAGGCCTACCTACTTTATCCAGTGGTCGATATTCGCTGTTTTATTTTTTAATAAAGTGGCAATCTATTATCACTGATCTATGCTATCAACTCTTAAATAATTTTGTAAATTTTTGGTGCTACGTTTTTCTTCCTAGATTTGATATTCTGTTCATAATTTTGTTTTTTTTTTGCTGTTAGCTGTTTGCTATTCATCGTTGTACGTGTTTTTTTTTTTTTTTTTTTTTTGGTGTGGTCGATCTCTTAATCTTTCCAGTTATATTTGGATCATTTAAATATTTCCAATAAATTAATGTCATAATATTCTGTGTCGGCGCTACATAACTAGGAAAAAAAGTTTGTTTGTGTAAACTTCGCTGCTTTATTTTTCAATTAAAAAAATCCACACAGACTGCAGAAGGTCCATGAATGCAGACACACCCACTTTTTTTACAGTGTAAGATTAACATTGATACATGCTGTGCAGACTTTAAGCCCACAAATGCAATTCTGCAAAGTGCTTAAAGTGCATGTGTTGATTATAATATACTGTGCACCGAAAGAATAGTACATCTCGATCACAAATTTTTTTAATATGTAAATAACAGCATTAGACTATTAGCATGTTTTATATCACACAAATTCAAATGCTAATAGATTTGTATGTGTCAATTCTCGTTTTAAAACTGTATTGTGTATAATTTATTAATATATTTTTTGCGTAAGGATTTTTGGGTGTTTGTAAGGATTTTTTTGGTCCTGCGTACAGGTTTTTGTCTCAGGAGGTTGACAGGTATGTTTAATTGACTTTCATCTGTTAAAAGTCATATGCATTGTAAGAACAGCATCAGACATTCACATTCCCAGCCACTATATATTAACATTTGTTCGTGTTAAATATTGTTTGACTATATTATGCAGATCCCCCAGGTCTATCTATTCTTAAAACCTTTTCTATATTTATAGGTAAGTTGGATGCTTGCAAATAATCTAATATTGGTATTCTCATTTGTTCATACCTCTTACATTTTAACAAGAAATGCTCTATATTATTGTCTTGAAGACATCCTGCACAGTAAGGTTCTTCTATTCTGAAATAGCCTTTTCCCAGTCTGAGAAGTTTCTTATTACTGGGAATTTTCAGTTCCCTAGATATCTGACATTTTCTTGTTGGAGCCTTGAACATCTTATATGCATGTCTTCCTTTCAGATTTTTATCCCACTCTGCTTTCCATTCATCTGTTATTAAATCTTTAATTAAGCTCTTAATCTCTGATTTACTCGCCCCTACATTTATTAGATTTTCATCAGATCTACCTTTCTTGGCTTCTTTATCTGCCTTTTCATTTCCTTCTATGCCAACATGTGAAGGTATCAAAGCAATTAAGACTGAACATCCTCTGGAATATAAGTATATAGTAGCCAGAAATATCTCCTCTGCTATATTAGGTCTACAACATTCTCGTTGTGGTAAAGTGGGATGTTATAAATATTTATAGGGGACTTAGTGTACTGACTGAGATCAGCTGTGAAGGTATCTGTATCTAATAGGTGTAGTGTGTTACAGATAACCTTACTTTGCTACCACATTTAGACCTCAGCCAGACTTATTCTGGGCTATTGTGATGACTACGTTGAATGTCTAGGGTTATGATAATGATGAAGTGTATGTTCACAACAACCAACAGACAGATAAACAATTTAATTTAATCCACAATACTTTACAACACTGTGACACTCACATACATAGAACACTCTATAAGACTATCTTAATAAGTCAAGTGTAACTTTTTAAAATATGTATTAATTCCTGTCAATAATAGATATCCTGATTCAACTACAAAGTGAACCAGGAATCACAATCAAATGTAATCACAAGTTGTGTGTACACAATTTATAGATAGGATCTTTGTATTGACATATATTATTATTGCAATATGTGTGTAAGTTGTGCTGTAATACTATGAGGTAATACTGGCTTTTCAAGCTAGGTTGTTGTTTGTCATCATGACTTCAAGTGTTTGTTTCTGGTGGAAATAATATTGGAAAGGTTCACAGTTTCTTTTTATTTGAAACAAATAAATGTCCCTCTTGATTTAAGGTAAAGTCACTTTTAGAGGGGGGTATACACAAGATTGAGCTGCTCTGGCCACGAAATCTTAACTTCTGTGGGGGCGGCAGGAAACAGTCTCCACTGCTCGCTTGCTTCACCGTGTTCTTGAGAAACAACACTGGTCGATATATTGACCAAGGAGTATGCTACCAGCCTCTGGATTCAGCAAAACTCAGACCAGGTGCTGCTTTCATACGTTAGTACCACGGTCCCTGAAACAAGAAGGTTGTACCTCCTACTTCAGAACTAATTTATAATCTATTTCCACACTGAAGCACAATACATAACAAACACCGAGTTCAGCGCGGTAGGCCAACTGCTAGTTTCTCATGTAACAGTATACACCAGTATTCCTCTCCCTAATGGTTACAACGCCTCTGCAATTCCAGCATTATTTCCTTCTATTCAATAAGATAGGTTTCATAGTACTATTTGGCAATCCCATGCAGTTATACTCCTCTCCGACAAGTTTTGTTCAGGGTGGAGCAATATCTAGGCTTTGCCTCGTGTTTGTTACTGAACCACACACATACAGACATAAATTATCAATTCACATTCAATTTTTCATCAAAAAGATATCAAATATGTCTAGCTTACCACAATTTCAAGGAAATATTAAACAAATACGTTGACTGGCGATGAGTTATGGCACAATTCCGATCTGCCTCTGTCCCAGGCTTTCATTAGAAAATTATGAACTGGTTCTCAACGCACTTGCTTCTACACAGTTTAATTTCAAAAAGTGGCACTGAACAGACGCTCCTAATTGACTATATTAAATGGTCTAGCCAATAAGACCATGTTTACAAAAGCATTTGAAAAAAAGTACCCTTCCTACCGTTTCCCGTAACAACCAAAAATAGTATTTGCCGTCGACTAATCATGTTTCACCTTACATATAATTCTAGCCAATCAAATCGGATTTAACGTGGTGGCCTCATTTCCTCTAAAGCAGTGTCCAAACACGCCATTATGAGCAAATATGATCCTGTGTTGTCAGACAACACCCCTATAGTATTTTGGCTATAATTTGTTAATTATTAGACTATTTGCTTAACACCTAACATATTCTTTGTCAGCAAGTCCTAAGGCATCCAAATATATAAGTTTAATGGAGCTAAGGGGCGGCGTTCAAAATGTGTATTTTCTTCTACCACCCGTTCACTTCGATACGATGGGGTGTCTTCTGTACTGTCAGGCTAAAGTCAGGATTTCAGACGTAAAACAGTATTGGGTCATGTTTCCTAATAAGCATTAACCATGTTTTTTAAAACCTAACCTCGTATTGGTAGTGTTTTTTGTCCCCGTTTATTTGAAAAAAAGCAAGCCTGCGTGCCTTTCGCGTGGGGTGGCATTAATTTTATATCGCGAGACTGTGGTAGTATTGCATGCGTTCCTCCGTTCATCCTCTCTCTCTCTCTCTCTTTTAAATTAAATCTAGGTCATTAAGCAGTGTGCGTATCTCAAGGTTTTCTAAGAAACACAGTACACGTTTTATTTTTTAGAAACGCGTGTATTTGATGCAGCAGGCTTTACTAGTAAATGTGAAAGCGCTACACTTATGCAGACGAAGTAGAAAAATGGGTTTTCTTGTTTAGCTAGTATGACGTTCTATAACACAGGCGTACGCTATTGTGACCGCACTGTTCCTTACCATTCTTCTTTCCTTTTAGTGAATTAATTCGTTAGGCTTTACATTTACTATTTAATTTATATATGTGAATTTAGAATGTTTCACGACAAATTCTCTCCACTTAAAACAGACGTTATATGTCAGTCTATAATTCTATATACACATAGAGTAATTTAATATTATTCCTGGGGCTTACGGTGATTTTCATCACACGGATGGCGGCTTAGAAAATCCGCTCCCAGGTTGGTTTTTCCAGAAATATACTCTATGCTGAATTGGAATGGCTGCAAAAGTAAGGACCATCTGAGTAATCTCGAATTTTCATGCCTAGCCTGCGCTAGAAACGACAAGGGTTTGTGATCCGTTTGCAACTTGAATGCCTTCCCATACCGATAAATATTGAATTTCTTTATCGCCCATATTACTGCAAGACATTCTTTTTCGCTAGTTGAGTAATCTGTTTCAGCTTTATTCAACTTTCTGCTAGCATATGCCACTGGGGTTAATTCCCCATTCAGTGCATCTGATTTCTGTAACAGGGTCGCGCCCAACCCGATATTACTTGCATCCGTTCTCACAATGAATTCTTGACTTAAGTCAGGTAATTTCAAAATAGGTTTGCTTGTGAGCTTTTCCTTCAATTCCTGGTATGCCAATTCACATTGTGCTGTCCAAGTAATTCGATCTGGATTTCCTTTGCGTGTCAAATCAGTTAACGGTGCACATATGGAATTAAAGTTTTTGATATACTTTTGGTAGAAACCACATAATGAGACAAAGGATATCACGTCTTTCTTGGTTTGTGGCCTCGGGGCTTTCTTTAGTTTCTCTAAATTCTTGGGGTCAGGGGTCATGTTTCCCTGATGGACTGTGTGTCCCAAGAATTCTAATTCTTTACATCCAACGCAACATTTGGTTGGTCGGGCTGTTAAATTCGCTTCTCTAAGTCGATTAAACAGCATGTTCAGAGAGTCAATGTGTTCCTCAAATGTTTCTGTTGCTATAAGGATATCATCCATGAAATTTGTGATGCATGGATTATTCAGAGGATCCAACAATTTTCTCATCATTCTAGAGAAGACACTAGGCGCATTCTTCAATCCAAATGGCAATCTGTTAAACTCATAATGTCCCTCTGAGATACTAAAAGCTAGGTATTGTCTAACCTCAGGCTTTACTGGAATCTGATAGTATCCTTTACTCAGATCCACTTTTGAGAAATATTTAGCTTTATTTAGCCTGGCAAACAACTGATTTGTATCCGGCAATGGATCCACCTGACCTTCTGTGATAGCATTCAGTCTCCTGTAATCTATACAGAGTCTATGTTCTCCAGAGGGTTTCCTTAAGAGCACCACACTGGAACTATACGAAGATTCACTGTGTGAAATTATTCCCTCCTTCAACAAATAGTCTATCTCTTCCTTCAAGGCTTTCTCCTTAGCAAACGGAATCGAATAGGCTTTCATACAGACAGGTGTGGGGTCTATCAGCTTCATATCATATTCCAATAAGTTTGTATGCCCCGGTCGGTCCGTTAGCACCTCTGTATGATCATCTAAAACCTGTTGCACTCTCTTCTTCTGATCTTTCGTTAAGTGTGTACTGATTTTCACCTGTGCAGCTGTCTCACAGGGGTGTAATGGATATTCAAATGATGAAAGTGGTTCCTTTTTCATCTCCATTGCAATGGACAAGGTCAACAAGTGTGTGTCTCTTCCTGATTTTCTCTTTCCAAATATTTCTTCAGGAGATTCACATGATAGATTTTTTCTTTCCCCTTCTTATCTATCTTATAATTTGTTCTAGACACCTTCTCTAGAACTGTATATGGACCTTGCCATCCAATTTGTAACTTATTCTGACTACCGGGTAGAAGAAGCAGTACCTTCTCTCCCACAGCCAAATCTCTGTCTTTAGCTTTCCTGTTGTAATAGGCAGCATGTTTTTTCCTGGCTTGTCTCAAATTTTCATTGGCAAGTTTCCAGCCAGTTTTTAAACGAGTGGTCAGCTCATTCACATATTGGTATGAGGATGTAATATTTTCCTCTGCCTTTTCATCAGTCCACGTTCTTAACAGCGTTACATATGGACCTTTAATTTTGTGGACCTATTTGTCCATGCACCGGTATGGTCTCTTCCACTCGAAGCTCTATAGTGATGATTTTTCTTCCCAGAATTATCATGCACAAAACGACCGCTACCAATTTTTTTCTTGGGGCTTTCTCCCCACTTAGAATTCTTGATGAGAGATTTCCTCTCTACATCCTCTTCCTCCAGTTTACATAAGTCCGATTGAGGGATTTTCGGCTTATCCTGGGGTAAGACATCTTTTTGCACTCTCTGCATAGTGGCCATTGTAAAACAGTCAATTGAAGCTTGTCCGTGAAAAGGGGCTTCCCATTCCACTTGGTCCACTTTATCAAATTTATTTTTCTTTCTATTGTCAGGCCTACGTTTGCCCCGTGGCGTGTCCAGGTCCTGATCAATGTTCCCACTTGTGGGTGTTCCCTCATGTGCTATGCTACACCTTTCTACAAAATTCTCAATGTCCCACCTTGCCTTGGGCCAATAATAATTGTGAGCCACCTTTTGGATGATGGTACCTATTTTCTCATGGTCCCCATCTTGTTTCACATGTAGGCTCCTTATTAAGTCTGCCCTATATCTTTTAGGAAGTACCAGCTGTCCCTGACCTTTGGATCTAGCTCCAGTCTTCCTATACATCAACTTGTTTTTCATGTAAAAATCTCCCTTGCCTGGAGGTGTATGACAAGTTGACAATTTTCTGAAACAAGGCTTGAGTGTTTTATCCCCAGCCTGTGCCTTCCTCATCTCTTCTGGAGTGGTATTTAACATAATATCCTCCTCCTTTCTTGAGGTCGACCTGACCTGAAGGGTGGCCATATACACAGGTTTCCTTCTACAACGGTCAGTGTCATGATTGTCCATCTGACAATTTTTACACCACCTCCTTCCTTGGTTGAAAGATTTTCTTTCATCATATTTCCTTTCATCGAATTGTGGGGTTTTATTTTTATTGTCATACCGTGGCCTATCAAACTGGTGCTTACCTTTGTTTTGATCTCTAGGATCAAATTTATTAAAGTTCTGTGGTGCCTTAAAATTATCTACCTGTTTCTTTTTATTACCTGATACCTCTGCCTGAGCTGCTTGATACTTTTCTGCAACATTTAGTAACTCACCCAGTCTCTCTGCACCTTGTTCCATGAGAAACTTTCTCAGGTCTGGAGCCATGGACTCTCTTAATTGTTCTATAAGGACCATTTCCTTAAGATCTTTTGTTTTCCCCAGAGAAGTCCATTTCTCCAAGTATGTCTCTAACCGTGCAGAGAACTGGTGATAGGTTTCACCTGACAGTAGTTTAGCATTCCTAAATTTTTTCCTGCGTTCTTTTCATATCTTAACAAAAGAGCCTGCTTTAGCATGTCATAATTTTCTTGATCACCTCTGCTCATTTTGGCAAAAAACTTCATAAGCTGCCCCACGAAGCCCTTGAGATAACTTTAAGCTCCACCTTTCTCTCTCTAACCCATACGTGGTAGCTAATAGTTCATATCTATTTAGATAGCTCTCAATATCATCGTCTTTCTCAACAAAATGATCTAAATGAAAGTTCATAGCTGAGGTTGAGGCTCCCTGACTAGCATTAGCATCGGAGGTAAAGGGACTGGCACCATTTTCAGGAGCATGGCCTTGAAACTCAAACTCCCTTAGTCGTAACTCATGTTCCCTTTGCAATCTCTTCTCCTCCTTTTCTGCTTCCCTCTCTGCAGCCTGTCTTCTTTCCTCGGCTTCCCTTTCTGCAGCTAATCTCTTGTCTTCCCTTTCTGCAGCTAATCTTTTTTCTTCTGCTTCCCTTTCAGCCTTTTTCTCTTCCAACTGGAGCCTCTTTATTTCCGCCTCACGATCCGCCTCCAATGCTTTAGCCTCTTTGTCAGCCTCAATATGCAGCCTCTTAATTTCTTTTTCAGCCTCTAACTTTCTTTCAGCCTCTTTTTCTAATCTTTCAGATTCTAATTTTCTTTCGGCTTCAAATTTTCTTTCCTCACTTTCAATATATTTGTTACATTCCGTAGTGACATAGGAAATCATAACTTGCCCGTCCATTCCTAACTCTTTTGCAGCCTGCATAGCAGCAGATCGAAATTTGGCCAGGTCCGCCATTTTCTAACAGGGAAATTTATATAATGTCTAACTAAACAATACAATCTGTAATTAATTATCCAAGGACAACCATAGGCACTGAGAGCTCAACCTTATTTAATTCCACCCAAGGATACCTTTTAAATTTTTATTATTCCCAATATATATAATAGGAGTGTTACGCACGGATCATTATTATTTTTCGTTTGTATAAACATTTTTTCATATGTATGATCATTTTTTGACTGAAGTGTGTATTATGTTTTCTATGGTCAAAGGGACATAATCCGAGTTATCGAGACTACAATTTGTTAGGAGTTGCCTTCTCTTGTATAGAGACACGTTCGGTCTATAATTTCTTGAACGAAGCGTGACCACATCTCCTTATTTGGTAGTATCAGTCAACTATGGTAGATGTCTGAAACCTTTCTTAACGCTTCTTTTCATGACCATAAAAGGCGCGACTGTGTAAGACTTTTATCTCGAATGTTCTTCGAATCGTCTTATTGTGAACGGCAACTCAGAGATTGTCGTTCTGCGCATGTCAAACCGGGAGTTGGTTCTGTGTGTTCCGCCCAGTTGGGCAGTTTAGAAATGGTTTAAGAAGCGAGCAGACGCAACTGCGTCTTGTGATTCTCTGAGGGAAATACAGTGTCTTAGTGAGTTAGTTAGCTAACTAGACTATTTCCCAGTATTATGCAGCCTGCCTGGAGGCATATGTTCATGGTTGATTTTCCGAAATAAGGTAATTCCTCTTGTATCGAACTTTATGCTATCGTCTAGAGGTTCGTCATTTTGTCGCCTATTTGCTCGCCTGTGTGATGCAAAATGGAGAGGTACTTTGACTAGGATTAAGTCACCGGTATCTGTATACCTGAACTAGTTAAATATATATGGGTCGCTCTAGACCAACAAGACTGTTGTCTGTGTTCCAGGATTCGTTATATCAGAGATCACGTCCAAGTCAGATGGTTAGACTTAGGAACATTATAAAGGTCGAGCTGACCTGTAGCCCATGTATGCTATTCACGTGCAGACAGTGAACGGACTTATTGTATACAACTGATCTGCTAGCATCAGAATGGGAGCATTTATTATTGTTTATGAACATTGAAGATCTGTAGCTGACACTGTTGCAGAAGTTATAGAAATTATTATTATTTATACAGCTTCACGAACTAGCACTCGATGATTGATGAATTTCTGAATCTATTGAACTGTGATGTCTTATGACGCATATATACAACAGCTATCATTGCTGACTACAGAAATTGTTTTCAATGTGCCATATCATCTTGCTGAACTCGTTAACCATGTTGATGTCATAAGTATCATGACTGTTTTGTGGCGTGCAATAAATGAAAGAAACTTATACAACGAAGTTACCCTTTCTATGACTCTACACGTCATGTTGCCTGTGTGATAACCCTGTGAACTGTTCCACTACCACATACACAGCAACATCCTAAATCAGAGAAGACACCTACATCTTACACTTTAACACCAGGTGTCGATAAGGGTGGCAAGTTACCACTTCAGCACAAATCCATCCTTATCATTTTTGGTGGCCAGAGCTGGTTCTATCATCTGATATTTTGGCGCACCATATCATTTTTGGTGGCCATAGGTTGGTTCACTCTGATTCCAGCTATCAAGGGGGTCAGCAAACCCAGACATCATCATCATACTAGATACAACTACAGCATCAACTACCACCTTACAAGAAAATTTTATTGAAAGTATCCGGATTTTCTGACAGTTGCTGATTTTGAAACTACCCGGCGCTGCTCGGCAATATTGAAGTTTATGTAAAATTAGAAGGACAAGTACCGAGCGAATGGATTTCCTGATCTGGTGAAAAGAAGGACAAGTGCCGTAACAACTGTTCCGGTCTCAGGGGTACTGTTGCGGGTTCAGAAGGTCAAGTGCCGGTTAAATCAATTTAGAAGATTCAGAAGGTCAAGTGCCGTAACAACTGTTGCAGTATTAGAAGCTCATTTCCTTCGTCATGGCTGTTTATGGGAGCAGAAGTTAATCAACGTTGGATCATTATCCTCAGAATGCTGATTACATCCTGTTCTGCACCGTGCTGACGCTGGATTTATAGAAGTTAAGTGGCCTGTTTTGTTTGTGAACTGTGCCCTTATGTTCTAACTGAGCCTTCTGTACTTTCACACTTTCTCCTATTGTTTTCATGATACATGTTTATATGTTATATGTTATTTGTTATTTGTATATTTATATGTTTATATTTCAGCGGGTTTTCTCGGTTGGGCGGAGTCTTACAGTAGAAGATACCACGTCACAGAGGTTCTACTGTTAGCGTTTTCGTTAGGGACTGTGCGAATTTCCTACAGTGAAATTTGCTAGCGACAATCGTTGCTATATCTGTTTAGTTGTGACGAGTTGTGCTTTATTTTTGTTTCTTGTATATATATATTTTTTTTCTTTTTTCTTCTCTCTCTTTCTTTGTGTTTTTAGTTTCGATTTCGATTGTTTGTATTTGTAGGTCTCCCCTTTGCTATTATTCAGTTCTTTACGTATATTTTTGTGTATACACTGTAGCGTCATTTGTTAGTCATATCTTCGCATATTTCTTTTTAGTTTTGCTGTTTGTGTATTTGACTTATGCGAATGTTTTCGTATTGTTTGATCTTTGTTGATTGTTTACATTGACTCTGATCTTTGTTATTGTTTACATTGACTCTGATCTTTGTTATTGTTTACATTGACTCTGATCTTTGTTGTTGTTTACATTGACTTTGATCTTTGTTATTGTTTACATTGTTGATGACCTTTGTTATTGTTTACATTGTCTTGTTATTGTTTACATAGTTCTTGCATAGTTAGCTTTCACTATTGTTGATATATGCTCATGCACTATTGGTCTATAGTGCACTTATCATAACAAACTGGTGTTTTTTGCTTATGCACTATTGTAGTGCAGTTATGATAAATAACTGATGATTATGCACTGATTTGGGTAGTGCACTGTTAATTAAGAGGTGACTTGTGATATTATTATACATTTGATAATACAAGTTGGTGTCAACATAGAGATTATACAAGCACTTTATTAAGTCTTGTTGCTATTTAACATTGAAATAAGATAATTAATTATTTCAGGTTCTGTACTCACATTTTGGACATCATGTCTACATTTGAGTACTTTATTGAGCAGGGTAAAGCCCTTGGGAAGACAGGTGATAAATTAGAAGAATTTGCGACTGTTCAATATGCCAAGGCATTGAAGTCGGAAGAAAAGAAAATGAAAGAACAAACTGAACAAAAGAGAATAGAGGCTGAAATAGAACAAAAGAAACTGCAGATGCAGGTGGAGGAAAAAAGATTTCAAATGGAAAAACAAAAAAGAGAAGCAGAATCTCAGGAGAAGAGGCTTCAGGCTGAAGCTGAAAATAAGAGACTTGAAAAAGAAGCTGAAAATAAGAGACTTGAAAAAGAAGCTGAAAATAAGAGACTTGAAATAGAGGCTGAAGGAAAAAAAGTTACAGGCCCAGGCTGAAGAAAGAAAGTTACAGGCTGAGGCTGAAGAAAGAAGGTTACAAAGAGAGGCTGATGAGAGAAAAGCAAAAATGGAACATGATGAAAAAATCTTAGCTTTAGAGTTAGAGAAGTTAAAGTTATTGAACACTGGTAATGCTAATGATGCAAATAAGGTGTCAAATAAGACTAATGCTAAGGATTTCAAGCTTAATCTACCAGCATTTAATCCCTCAATCGATGATATAACATTTTATCTAGATAGATTTGAAAGTGCATGTAATGTGCATAATATAGATAAAACATTATATGTGTATCATCTGTCCAAGATACTTAGAGGTGATGCTTTGACTTTGTTGAGTATGGTAGATGTGCCTGACAAAAACAACTATGAGGTTGTCAGGGCGGCATTGTTAAAGAAGTACCAACTTAACGAGGACGGATATCGTCTTAAATTTAAAACCATGTTACCAGAAACTGGAGTTGAATTCTCTGAATTCATCTCAGGCATCCGTCTTACTTTTTTACGATGGGTTGAGTTGTCTAAGACAGAAAATACATTTGAAGCTCTTATGGATTTACTACTTAGAGATAAGGTTATGTCTTCTGTTAATGAAGCTTTTCTATCTTTTCTTCATGAGCGTAAGCCTAAAAACATAAAAGAAATGGAAGAATACTGTAGCCAGTATGTTACTGCGCATCCGCACATAACCATTAGTAACTCTAAGGTGAAAGAAGGTCTGCCAGTTGCTTCGGCAGCACCTTATGGCCCAAATTTTATGCGTAAATTTCAGGGTAGCCAGAAAAATTTCAATAAAAAGAGTAATCGTAATTATGCCCAGAACCATAGTGATCAATTCCAGGGTGATTCTTCTTCCCAGAACTGGAGACAACCTAATACTACACGTTATTCTACTCCGGTTAACTTTAGAAATTTTCACAAAGGTAATCGGTATAGAGGAAAATATTTTATGCAGAGACCTCAATACCAAGATAATAGAGGTTCTCAACAGCATAGAGATAGTAATGACAGTTATGGAAACTGGAACTCAAACCAGGATAAAAATTACAGTAGGGACTTTAATGATAATTGCAGAGGCAATAATGGTCGCGGTAGATCGCAACATAAGAGAAAAAGATATCAACAGACAAACTCTGTTCAACAAGAATCTCAGGGAGCAGATAAACAGGTTAATAATGATAAAGACCATAATGCTATCGGATGCTCATCTTTTGATTTTGGTAGGGCAAATAAATGTATCCAATGCAGTACTTTATTTGATCCGAAAACCGTTAGTACTTTAAGCTGTGGTCATCCTTTGCCCGCTCTTCCTGCTAATGTTGCTCATGATGGGAGAGGTTCTCTTATATTACATAAGGGGCTAGTAAATAGTAATCCAGTCTCAGTGTTGTTTGATTCTGGATGTACTACTGTCGGCGTTAGGCAATCTCTTGTAGATCCATCCTGTGCTACAGGAAAAGTCATCAAATGTGTCACATTTGGTGGCACGTTAGAAAAGTATCCTACTGCTATAATACACATTGCTACTCCTTTCTTCACGGGAGAGGTCCACGCGTGTCTACTTCCAAACCCTATTGCGGACCTTATTATTGGTCGTATTCACGGAGTTAGGGAATGTACCCCACAGCAGATTGCTGTTTGGGAAGAGCAAAACATTGAAGCTACCAATGCGGTGGTCACAAGAGCACATGCTCTGGATCCACCTCAAACTTCATTAACTAATAATGATGAAGTAAATGACCAAGATAGTCACTTGACTATTACACGTGACTCATTTATCAAATTGCAAGAAGAAGATCCTTCTTTACAAAAATTCTTCATTCTAGCAAAAAAAGGTGATCCTAATCAGAACACTAATAGGAAATCTTGGATTTCTATGAAGAACGGCGTACTTGTACGTATGGTACAAGACTCGACTACGTCCACTCATTCACAAATTCTTGTGCCTAAGAGCATGAGATTGCAAATATTGCAACATGCTCATGACTCGCAATGTGCTGGACATATGGGTTTTTTCCCGTACAAAGTCGAGGGTTCTTGCGGCTTTCTTTTGGCCATTTGTGAGCAAGGACATACGAATGTACTGTCGCTCTTGCAAAGTATGTCAGGAGGTCAAATCTAAAGGACCACGACATGCTGCGCCTATCCAGGCTGCTGACATTCCTATTCGCCCTTTTCAAAAAATGGCAATAGATATTATCGGTCCTTTTAGAATTAAGTCGGCTAGAGGACATCAATTTATCCTTACATGTGTCGATATGTGCACACGTTGGCCAGAGGCAATACCTCTCAAGAGCATCTCAACTGCTGATATCGCAGACGCTCTTTGGCTGATATTTTCTCGCTTGGGTTTTCCCGGAGAAATATTGTCAGACCATGGCACTCAACTTATATCAGACACTATGTCACAGGTAATGTCTATGCTACACATTAAAAGGTCTCTCAGCAGTATCTATCACCCAATGTCTAATGGGTTGGTCGAACTTTTAAATAGGACTCTGAAAACTTTACTTGGTAAAATAACTGAGGATCATCCTCAGGATTGGGACAGGGTCTTACCCGCGGCTCTCTTTGCGTATAGAGAGGTCCCCAATGAACATACGGGGTTTTCCCCTTTTGAACTTGTCTTTGGCGCGCAACCGCGCGGCCCTATGTCTTTACTTCACGATCTAATCACTGCCGATAATATTAGCGATGAGACTCAATCTTCTTATGAGTACGTCATTGCTCTTAGGCAAAAGATCATCGAGGCATGCAAACTAGCAACTTCGTCTTCAGAATTTGCTAAAGAAAAGGCAAGGCAGTTTGCAAATAAGAATAGATGTCTACGACAACTTTGTCCAGGTGACAAAGCTCTCGTTCTACTTCCTTCAAGGGAGAACAGACTTCTAATTGCATGGAAAGGTCCATATGCAATAGTCTCCAAAATTTCTGATGTCGACTATGTTGTCGATATTGATGGAAAGCATAAAACTTTCCACATAAATATGCTCACAGAATTTTATGAAAGACCTGACTATTTGCAGCCTATTTTCCAGGCTACGGACAATTCACAAGCAACTCGTGGTCAGTACTCATCTCTGTCAGTTATACAGGATGAGGAAACTACTTTTTCTGATGTCAATCTTCCTCTTTCTATGGTCCCACTTTATTCTACGGAATCTTGGAAAAACGTGACCGTTTCCCAAATCTTTCCGCTGAGGAACATCGACAAGTTTCTTCGATGTTGCAAACATTTCAGGATGTTCTTACAGACATCCCGGGACACACACATGTCATAGAACATGACATTGTGCTAACTGATCACAATCCTATCAGAGTCAGACCATATCCAATACCTATTCATTTCCAGTCTCAAGTCGAAAAAGAGTTGGATGAAATGATACGTTTGGAAATCATTGAACCATCCACTTCAGCATACTCTTCGTCTATGGTTATTGTTCGAAAGAAGGATAATAACATTCGCATTTGCGTAGATTATCGCAAATTGAACCAAGTTACGAAGTTCGATGCTGAACCTATGCCTTCATTAGAAGAGCTACTCAATAAACTTTCTAATTCTAGATTCTTTACCAAACTAGATTTGTCTAAAGGTTATTGGCAAGTCCCGCTAACTGAACGTGCCAAACCTTTTACAGCTTTTTCTACACCTAGGGGTTTATTCCAATGGAATTTCATGCCTTTTGGTCTTATGAACGCCCCTGCTACATTCGTACGCATGATGCGGCGAATTCTCGCATATCGTACAGATGTCATAGCATACCTAGATGATATCTGTCTATTCAGTGATTCTTGGGAGATCATTATTTGGGTTTATACGAATTACTGTCTACTCTTCGCGAGTATAACTTGACTGCAAAACCCTCTAAAGCCTTTATAGGATTTAGCGAGATTTCTTTCCTAGGTCATCGGGTTGGTCATGGTCTTTTAAAGACAGAGGAGTCTATTAGGTTTGATTCAATTCTACGGACGATTCATTCCGAATCTGTCCTCCATTATGGCACCGCTTTCTACTTTATTG